>KB670192.1:132633-194977 GCA_000349105.1 Anopheles epiroticus | reverse complement strand
AGCACAGTCCAGTCTGTCGCCCTTTTTGTACACTGGGTGAATGACACCCAGTTTCCATTCATCCGGTAGTTCCTCCTGGTCCCAAATCCTGGCAATCAGCCGATGCACCATCGCGGCAAGCCTCTCCGGGCCCATCTTGAAGAGCTCTGCCACCAGCCCATCGCTGCCAGCTGACTTGTTGCATTTCAGCTGTCCTGTACTGTACTTGATTTTCTCGATTAGTGCGATCGTTTGGTTTCACTTTACCGGATCAATTTGAAAAGTTTAGAGATCAATTTGTTTGCCAAAAAATTACACAACGTCGTTGAAGGATGTACAAGTAAAAACTTGTTGGCAGTCATCCTACGATTTGAAATTCAGAAAGTGTGATGTTAGAAAATTTTACTTTTTAGAAAAACAACCGCACCAATTGCATGTTACATTGCTTTTTCATGCACTTTCCTCGTTCATTATATAGCAACCCTAGAAAAAGACCCTGCATTAGCTTTATTGTGGATTTTAGTGGACCATAATTGTAACAGAAGTTAAAGAAACGCATCATTTGACCATATGATTGATATTATTTTTAAATTTAAGCCCAATTTTTGTACAATATGCTGGTAGTTTGTTTAAACAGGATTAAGCATCAGAAGTTCAAGCTATGCTTCAAAAATGTTTCTTCAATTATGATCACGAATGTTGTTCAAACCATAGAAAAAAACGCATTTGAATTCAAATATCAGATTACAGAAAGAAAAGAATAACTGTAGATTCATATATTGATAAGTTTAAGATTCTCTGGCCGTCACTTCAGAATAAAAAAAGTTTAAGATTGCAAAAGCAGATAGTAGGTCTTATACAGAGTGTTTCACATTGATTTTGCTACAAGAAATCATACATTTCCCCCTGCATAAAATTGCTCAAAAATGCAAAAAAAAAGTTTCCATCCAAACCCCTAAACAGCAAAAAAAAATAAATCATGCTGCTCTTACACCGTAACCTCACGCAAACGCTCAACACTCACATACACTTAACAATCGAAACACGATTTCGGTTTCAAACTCATCGAAAGCAATGTCGGTGAATAATAAATCTTCATTCGCCATTGCCATGACCACAGCGAACCCCACTGTGCACGGCAACGGGACGCGTTGAAAGGTGCCAACGACTCATCGAAAGGAGCTTGCACAAGTTTTTCCTGTTTTTCCACGCGCTTCGCTCCACAACCGCTCCGCCATGCCGTGCCTGCCTGCCTGCCTGAATGCCTTGCTTGTTGCTTTGTCGGGAGCGCAGCCGGGCGGTGTTGCGTCGAGCGCTGTTTGCTGCGGAGTTTAGCCCTCACGGGGGAGAGAGGTCGGTCTGGCGGGGTGGCGAATCGAGTTGACGCTTGTTTTGCTTCAATTTCCATCGCCAACCAATTATCCCGCCTGTCTGCTTGCTTGCTGCTGGTTTTCTTTCTTTTTTCCCCTTCTGGTCGTCCACGGACAAACCGCTTCGCTTCCCTTCTGCCGCTTATCTCTCGTCAACTCTCTGCGGAAAGGAAGGTTTGCTTTCGACGTGACGTTGCCGGGAAAGACAGAGACAAAAAAGGGACGCTAGCACCGTTTCAAAGCGATCCCGGTCCGTGCGTCGAGTGTGCCGCTCGGTCTCGACGGTTTCCTGCACGGATGATGATAATAATAATAAAGTGAAGAAAGTGTTGGCTCCCGCTCTCCATCCCCACCATCCACCACCCAACCCCGGGGGTCGGTATCGTCGACGCAAAGGGAGTGTTCGGTCTGGCAGTCTTTCTTTCCTTCCGGCACGCAATTCCGGGGAAAAGACACAGACCGCGAATGCCAACCGTTGGCTCGGGAAGCGTGGAAAATATATTATCACTACCCAACATCACCCAGCGCGCCCCTGCGAAAGGACGAAACACAGGACGCATTTAGCTCCCGTCGTCGTCGTCGTCGTCGTCGCCTTTCGGTTCTGAGTCATTTATATTCCTCCTTCCTAGCACGCGTCACTCAAGAGTACAGGAGGACAGGGGGAAGCGGGGGAGCAACTACGAACGCGTCCCGGTTGCCACTTTGCGAACGGAGCGAAAAGGATTCGTGTGCCTCGTTCCACCGGTTTTAGCGCATTCCCGTTGATGAGTGACTCCTTTCCTTTCCTTCTTCGCTGCGTCCATTCCATTCGGCTTTATGTACACCCGGAAAGGGAAAAGCATTTTCCTTCACCAAGAGGAAAAACTTGTGAATTGAACCAACCCCTGTCGACGGTGGTGGTGGTGGCACATTAGAGCGCCTTCTTCCGTTTGCTCTTTTTCCGCACAACGGGAAGGAACGCCTGGCAGCTTGGGCAACGTGGAGAAAAAAAAACGCACACACAAACACACAAGTAGCCGGAAGGATGCTGCCGTTTGGTCGGGTTGGTCGAATAATGTGTAGCCAAGATCATGGCATTTTGATTGCGGCAAACGCGCCCGCGATGCCTTGCGGGTGTGGCATTTTCGGTGCGGCAACTCAACATTTCAGCCACTCGCCACAGCCGATTGGCCCGGCATGTGAAAGAAGATCTCCGCCGCTGTTGCATCAGCCAGTGTTCCTGTGTTTTTTGCACAGGACGACAGCGGGTTTGAAAGATTTTAGCTAACAAGTTGTATGCGAACGGCGATGCTGCTGCTGCTGATAGTGGCGCGTGTTCATTGAGTGTGCAAATGGGTCGAGTAATTAGTTCACTGCTGCCGTGACTCGTCGAGAGGCAGGGCGTAAGTGGGCGAAAACGAATGAGTGGGTGCTGGATGGTGCACCCGTTGTGGTTTGCCGTAGAATGATTTGTGAGTTTGTAACCTTTTGAATTTCAATATGTTGTTTTGTTAGCGATGTAATTAGCTGCGCATGGATGGGCGAAAGAAATCCTTATACAGCATTCAAAGACTGATCTAGTTTAGATAACAAAATGTAATAGTATGGTCATTGCGATAGCAACTTTATATTTTTGCCACTTAATAATCGGGTTTTAGGAGGCTAGAAGTTATTTTTATTCGGTAGTAACGGCGATGCGTTATTGCTAAACAAAAAGTAATACAATTTATAAAAAAAGTTTAATTTCCAGTTCTCATAGCCAAAGCCTTTGAGATATAAAATATGAATTTTTTTCCGTAGTGACGGCCTTGCCGTATTGTGTAAAATATAAACAAAATATGAATTATAAACGTTAAAAAAATGTGTTAAAATTGTTGCATGTTTAAAATAATTTATTTAGTTAAATAAAGTAATAATAAGGTTCGATAGTATTTGAAAGTAAATTTCCAGTGGTACTACATAATCGAAATCTTTCCAGTCATGCTAACCAACATTTTTATATTTTTCTAGAACGTTATAATAGAGAAGTCCATTTTTTCGAAATATAGTGATTGATGTATAGTTAATTCAAAAGTAAATCTTCGTTAAATCAAATAAAAAATATCATCATTGTTGTTTCAATTCATCTTTATGCAAACTGACGCTACTGAGAGTCGACTGTACTATTTTTAATGATGAAAACTATATCTCTAATGATGAGGACATGAGCAACTGTTTACTTGTTATTTGTGAGATCAATTTTAAGATACAGTTGCGTTGTATGATGCTCTTTGTCTGTAAGCTCTATTTATCGTTTTAGAACGTATTTAGTGCAATTTTACTAGTTTTGCCATACACCTTCTGCCTTGACATACTAACAAGTTAACTTCGTATGAGCAAAGATGCCTTATTCTTGAAATTGAAAGCTTAGAAAATAGGCATCTTCTGGGCAAACCTTCGTTTTCGAGTCGATCGCAGACGAATATGCGCAAAGATATATGGTAAGCTCATGAACTTTTTCTGTTTCTGGTGCAGTTTGATTTGGCTTTGTCTGTATCGTTCCGCTTTGTTCGTTAGCTTTTTTTTGCATTGATTATTTTGTTAGGTTTTACATTTATATTATTATCTAAAAATTATATTTATACTTAAAACTACTGGTAATAAATATTTTTCTGTGATGTTCATACTGTAATTAAATATTTTCATTAATCTCGTCTTTTATAGAGGCACACGCATACAGTCAGATTTTGTATTAGATTTTGGGTTTGGTTTAGAAATTGTAGAAATAAACACTAAGAACATGCTTTCATGCAGCAATAACATTAAGACATATTGGCTCTATTTACTAATGATACGTTTTATTATTGAAACAAAAACAAATTAGGTGTAGTCATCGTTGGGACCGCTTAAAGCCTCTTGCAAATGGAGATGAAAATAAGCAGAGCTGGATGCCAGCTAAACAGTTAAAACACAATTAACTCTTCAGGTTTGCCTCGAAGTGATGTTAATGTTAGGTATAATTATAATTTATATTACATTCCAACTTAAAAAACTTGCTTGTTCATAATCGATGTCTTTTAAACGAAAGCACATGCCAGCATGTAACTCAACGACTATTATATTGAAGTTCAGGTGATGTAATTTACAATGTTTTCGTTGGTTGATCAATAGAAAATTTGTAAAAATAAATTACAAGCAGTCAGATTGTACATTTTAAATATATTGCGACCATACATTGTACGGCCTGTTTACAGTTTACTAAAGAATCTGTCGCAGCATTGCGAGTATGTCGTGCCGTTATAGCTCCAGTACCCAATTTAGAGAATAATTGGTGTCAATTTGTTCAATCTAGTAGATGACGAATTGAATGTCAAATGGCAAGAATTACTTTGGTTAGTGCACTTAAAACATATAAAACAATTTAGTAGTGAATTATATCAGACGAAATTTAGATTCCAGAATCATTAACTGTGTCTAAATGGTACAATGGAATTTTCTAGACGGTGTAGTATATTTTTGTTTTTCAAACAGTCCTAACAAAAAAATAAAGTCCTGGTGAAATAATTGATCGTTTTTTAACCGACATAATAACTATCGTTTCACAAATATGTATGTTAGGTGACATTGCGATAATTACGCTATGTAGTTTGGGAGATTTAGAAATGCTGCTTGGGAAGTGGCGTTTGTATGTATTTGACGATACTTTGTATTGACATGTGGAGAAATAAAGAATTCAGTCTACCTTGCGACATTCAACAGAAAGGAAGTGTTCGGGAAGGCTCCCGGTTTTGCGGAGAGAAAGAAAGAAGTCACAATAAAAAAGGGAAATTATTACAGTCCACTCTAATCGAATAACAATGTACTACTGGGTTTTGAATTAAAAATGACCTTATTCATTAACCAACTTGGTCATCTAGTCAAAATTGGGTTTTTTGTTCTTTTCCGTGGCCTAACGAACTCCTTAGTCCTTGGCCTAAATAAAAATTTAATTACTGGAACTATACAGAAACGAGCTAGGTTAGAATTTTAACTGACCTGAAGCACACAAGTTAACATTGGAATGACAATGTTCTCACTGATTGACTGTGATTGATTTTGGATGTTTTACACAGCAGTACACTTGAACGCGAAGTTGTAAAATTGGAGGTGAAAATGCTACCCAGACAATTTAAACAAATCATTACACTGGTATAACCTTTCCAGGAGAGGGCTGACGAAACTACACATGCAACTACACATCTCCAACTTGTTGCAACATTGATAACGATGTGCCATATGCAGACTGTTTGAATCGTTAAATGCTAACTGGAGGAATGTTTGCAACACTACGCAGCAAAAAAAACACGAAGTAGAGAATAATTATCACCCACGTGCAAGGTAAGCGCAACTCAAAAAGGGACCATCCAGTGTCGCACACACACACACACACGCACACACACACACACACACAGATTCACGCCCACTAAACTCCTCTAGCGCGCGCCCAGCTGGAACGGTGCGCCGCCCGCAAGAATGTCGCCGTGCTACGTGCCTTTGCCCAACGCCCTAGCGCTGAAATAAATGGCAGAAATGACAATGAAATGTCAACGGCAATAAATTATCACCCTCGTCGCTCGGAAAGCGGGCCCGAACGTCGGTGCTGCCAGTGCCGTCCGCGCGCAACGGTGGCGGATGTGGTTTTCCGCATGACGTGGGAATCCTATAATCCAAGTGAAATGTCCTGCCGCTCGCCCGTCGGTCGCGAACGAGAAACCACAGCACCAGGGAGGGAAGTGGGGAGGAGATAGAGAGGTGGAGTGGATGGAGTGGGTGGGGGTGAGACGAACGTAGCCGACCCGACACGCCCGGACGAGCCCGGTGTGAGTGTGGGTGCCAAGCGAACGGGACAGAAATGTATCACAATTTTATTGCCCTGGATATAAAAGTTCTGTCTCGGGCTGGTCGACGGCAGGGTAAGCCGAGTGCGAATGGACGTTCCTTACAGAGCGCCCACTGGGCGAGCGGTTGGGCGAGACAAAGCGTTCCGGATGAAGAAAAGAAGAAAAGAAGAAAAGAAGAGGCAGAAAAAAAGCGCTGAGCCAAATTACGATTAGTGAAGGAGCACGAGCACGAAGCAGCCGTTCTTATCTACGACCGGCGAAGGATTTTTCTTACTCGACGGCAGTCCTACTGCCTACCAACCCTAATCATCCTGCTCGTTACGTCCTCGTTCCCCCTGGTGGACTGGCCGCTAAATTGACGGTGGCAACGAAGGAAGTTGCAAATAATTTATTGAGTACCTGGGGCAGGGGAAGCAGCGAAGAAGGAAGCGGCTATGCCCGGTAATGCCGTTTGCCTGCGGGCTAAAGGGCAAAGCATAACGCTGCGGCGAACGGTGAGGCGAAATTTATGGGCAACCGTGCGCCTCCATCACCCGTCACACGTGTGTAGCAATGACGACGCAAACGGAAGGAAGGGCGAACTCCGGCGCCCTTAACGGTGGCAACGAATTATTGTGGGTGAACGTATGATAAAGTGGCATGGATATTCGATGCATTGGGGAGATGGGTCTGTTTGTGTGCGTGTGTGCGCGAGGTTCGGTGAGTCGGTGAGTCGGTGTGGAAATGTTTTCTTTTTTCCGCTTAAACTTGTTTTCTTTTTCGCTGTCTTATGTAAAGGAAAATACGTTTCTTTCTGCGACAAGTTAATAAGATTACTAGCATTACGGCCTGGTTGTATTGAGGTATTTAAAAAAGGATATTTTTAATACTATTTTTTATTTCCACTGGAATGGCTAGGACGCGTTGCTGAACACTATTTTTACTATTTTGTATATTTGTTTAGTTTTCATTTATGATTCATGTTGTGTACAACGTGTCCAATCATTCAAATTAACAAAGCGAATATTAATAATACAACGCGTACTGTTATTTTATATACATCTATCTTTTGGAGATCATTCGAACATCCTGCAAAGATTGATTAAAAGAGTGTAACAACAACTTGTGCGAAATGCAATTTTTTGTCGTCTCATATTTTGTTGATGATTTTACTGTCATTACTCCTTGACGTTTGTTTTATTCAATAGTAACGGCCAGGCCGCATTTCTTGAAATTAAGTTTTCAAAATTCGTTTTGGTGTGCAAAATGACGCTACAATCCTCATTGACTGGGAGACATTTCCTTATCCTAGACATGGAAGGGCACACCCGGGCGTACACGGACATTTCGTTCTAATCCATTCATAAATTTTGTCTCGAAAAAAGAAACATTTTAATGCCGTCTCACAACTATTTGAACACTACCTAAAATTACGATTTATACATTAAGTTTTAACGTATATTGACGTATTGCTGAAGTGTTTAAAAGTAGAACAAGAATTATCAATTTATTTTGACAATTTATTTCTATTACTTCACCATATCATTTTTTCGGTTCTGTTAAAACACCGTTTTCGAATTATTTGAGAAATTTTCAACGGTTTCTATTAAGTAATAGTAGTTTTGTTTGTAGTATGGTAGCGTTTTTATTCTTGTTAAGTGATATTTACCAATAATTTAAACACGTTTAAACAGCTTTATTCAAACAAAATGCTTCTTGTCCAAAATGAGCTAAAATAAACTTGTTTTATTTTCCATTATAAAATTTTCAATGAATGAAAGTGTGATAAATCAACTATAAATTCAAACAAAAATATGTTCAAACTTTTTACACTAAGGTGATGTCCATCAATTACGTAGCGCACATAGAGAAGGGATTACCCAAACGCTACGAATTGTTTCATAGGTGAGAGGAAGCTCAATTTTTGTAACGTAACGTTAGAATATAACAAAAAAATTTATGGGGCAGACCAAACGTTACGTTTCGTTACACTAGGAGTGAGGGAGCCCAAGAATCGAAATATTAGCGTTGCGTAATTGATGGATGGCGCCTAAACCTGCATTTTTAGTATTCTTCTGGATTTTTACATTTATCAACAACACTTCCAGATTATATCAATAATAGTTTCAAAAAAATGGACCGATTCGATTGACTTTGTGGTAACGGCGTTGATTTGAATCACCTTCGGACCGCTGCCGTTCACCATACGCAAGATCGTCTATCTTGCTACAGACACAATAAGTCACAGGAAATAATTGCTCTGCAATACGTTAGTGTTCTGGTAGGCCTTGATTTAACCAGGGTTGTTGTGCCACAAAAGAAGAAGAATGCTAGAAAATTTACATTCTTTTTGTCATTGATTAGTGTTTAGATTTATCCAGAATGGCTAAAAACAAAAAATGAAATCAGTTTTTGATTTTTAAAGAGTTTTCGTTTCCGTTATTAAGCTTTCAAAACGTTTCAAAAAATGGTTCAAAACCAAATTCCTTTCCTAGAACAACTCCCCAAACACCTACAAAATCAAAACCTTCGTAAAATCCACCATAGCCCCATGCATTATATCACAAAAGGCGAATGGCAACAGCCTGCCATGGGTGGCAAATTAATTAGATACACTCCTTACGCAAGTGAGGGAGTGTTTCGGGGCTGTTCGATCGATCAGTGGTAGACCACCCAGTGCCGTTTCTCTCCCGTACCTCTCACCCACTCACCCACCCACCCGGCACGAATGCGGCTGCGTTACGTAAATCGAAATTTAATCGATCAAAGAAGCGTGAAGGAAATAGTCATCAGCAACAGAAATTACCCCTACGGAAGCTCGGCGTTCCGCCATCCAAAGGACGGGAGCTGGAGGGCGAAGTACCGCTCATAAAAAACAAACCCTACGGCTCACATGCTGCCATGAGCACACAGACGTATGCCCGTATTTAAGGCAGACAGACACGCACAGATACCGCTTTTCGAGTGAAGTGTGCCGGCGCGTTGGCCACCTGTTGCCGACCGACCGACCGACCGACGAAAAAACCGCCATCGAAACGTCGAATGGGGTGAATGGGATTTCCTCCGCACGTGTCGATCGGTGCGAAGCGTTTCGCAAAGCAAAACAACGGCCACAAGCGGTAAACAAACACACATAACGTGTGAGGAGGTGCAATTACGGACGGAGTGTGTATGTGTGTTTGTATTTGGGTGAGGGGATAGAGAAGGGCCGCAGTGATAAGAGCATGAGTGACAGCGAAACGAAGGAAATAAAAAAGTGGCACCAGCACACCACCGGCACGAGCAGCAAGCGGAAAAGCCTTCTTATGTAGCTGAAGCCAGTTAACGGAGGAAACGCATGAGATGAAGCGAAATGAGATGTTTCACTTCACCGTGTATTACGTTTACCATCGGAATAGCATAGAGTGGGAAATCCAAAACAGAACTGATTGGTGAAATGTATTCATGAGTAAAAGGAGATTTTTTAAATGTTAAAAACAAATAAAACAATGATTTACTATATAAATGTAAGAAAAAATAATTTTTTGGGGTTACTATTCCACTTTTAAAATTGTGAAAAGAGTAGATAATTTTTATTGCTGTGCGATTAAATGTTTTATTTAGTATTTGTTCAGAATTCATTTCATACATTCGTATGACCACGAGCACGTCTCATTGAAGTAATAATAACTATACGCATGCAGTACGAATACGTTGACATATATCACATCGCACAGAAACTGAAGTACATCATACTGAAGTTGCACAAATAAGGACACTATTTAACACAAATAACATTACAAAATTAAATTACAACCATGTGCCCGCAACTTTGGGCAGGTCGTAAAAATGTTCGCTGTTTTTCGAGGCACCGGAAAAGAGGGGACGGAAGTCAAACGGTAATGGCTTTACCTTTCACTTTGACGGTCGAGCCCACCACAGTGTTGTAATGTAAAAGTACTTCAGAAAATATTTGTTTTAAACTGCTTTGTCGTTCCCCAACTACAAATAAGTTCAGAATAGCTAGTTATAAAACCAAATAGAATTGTTGCATGTTTGTAACGAATCTAGTACACCTTTTTAATGCACTTATTAACGATTGCGCTCATCAATTGGATTCATATTGGAACTGTTATCCATAGTAGTATAGATAGTAAAGCACCCAAGCTGCTTAATCACACCTTATCCTTCATCTCAATAACTTAAAGTTTACCTTTATCCATATGACCACAGACCAGGGTAGCCGTAATGCGTGATGTAACAAACTTTAAGGTTGAAACGAAAATATATTCGATTATAGTTTTAGGATGCAGTTTTGAATTCTAACCATAAAAACAACACAGTTTAAGTCGTTTTGTTTTTATTCCAAAATTAACAACCAGTCGATTAATTTTTATTCGGTAGTAACTGCCAGGGTATATTGCTGAAATTTAGCTTGTATTAATAGTTTTGTATGTATTTTTACCGTAACTAAATTCGTATTTCTCTATCTATTGAAGCTTTATCAGAATTGTCTGTAAAGGTTTATTAGATGCGTTGCACTGTGTCACCGGCCATTCGTTCAATTCTTGCTGATGCGAGAAGGTCCTTATAAACATGGGATCATGTATTGATTAGTAAAAGCCTTTTGAAAGTCGATGCCACTAAATTTTACCAGTTTTTCATGTATGCTGATAAACCATACTAACAAATTCACAACAGTTAACCTATGCACAGAATGTAAATGATTTTAGTTAAATAGTTAAATCATCATCTTTATTTTGTTCTCTTTTTTATTAAGATTGATTGAATAGTGGGTTCAATCGAAAATTTTACATTTTGATGAATCTATTCTTGCCGTTGACTAAAAATCATAAAATCAGAATGTAAATATTTCATGACTTTATCAAAGGGACTCATATATTTTTTTCTAATATAAACATTGCTTACTCGTTTCGTAAAGACGCTCTGCCGTGTGACTGGAATTAAATATCTAATTAAAACAAAGTGCATAAGGGTCTCTCTTGGTTCGTATTTCTTTTTTATCTCACTACAACGGATTTGCAGCATTTTTTTTTTTGGCGTGTCTGAAAAAGAATAATTAGTAGCTGAATACCACAAAGCGGTAAGAAAATCCAAGCCAGACGAAAACAATAATTTTAAATTTTACTATTGGACCACGCAAGAGGTAAAAGTCGAAGGAAAAAGAAAGATGCATAGATAAAAAATTGTCACGTTTCACCACGAAACTGGTTGTTCCGTCCCTAGCACGAACCAGATTGTGCAAAAATGTTTGTTTGTGTTAAGAGTTTCGTTCCCCTAGCGAAGGTTTCGCGGTGGTTTTACGTTTTTTTTTTCTTGCACTATTTTCCAAAGAGAAAAAATGGACCCTCGGCCCATCTGTCAGCCAAAACCAGGCGATGGTTCAGATTTTCATCGTTCTCGGCTATGGTGCCCAGGACCAAGCGCAACCCTCGCGAAAGGGGACTCGCGGGCGTGATTGAGAGTTTAATATTTAATGTAGCGCATCGTGCATACCACACCGAACCACCCGAATAAGGAAAACTTTGCTCGTCACCGTAGCGCCCGTTACGAGATCCGGCGGGATATTTTGATGTGTCAGTGTGGCTAGGGCTAAGTTTAAGGGCCCGCCTGCAGAGTGATTTTCGTGGAAACCCCTCTCGAAACAGAGGGGCTGACGCCGTTGCGGGAGCTAAGAAGTTAATCCTTCCTGTGCGCGTTCAACAACGCGTCTTAGAACCGTTCGCTGTGGGTGGAGAGTGAGGGGATTTTTTTTGGCGTTGTTGTCGCAATAGTCGTTGTTTCTTCATCCGTGTAATTTTTTTTTGTGTCACTCTAAGGATCGCAAGCCACGGCATTTTGGTTTTTTGGCACTTTGCATCCAGAGTAGTTTTTTGTGTAAGTTGGAGTTGTGAATGTTCTGCCTGGTTGGTTTGTTTGTTTGTTTTTTTGTTGTGTGTTTTGTTTTTTGGTTCGGTAATCCGGAATGAATGGCTTTTCTTGAAAGGGGTTGTTTGTATTTTTTTTGTGGAATGCATTACTGGGGTGTGTAATTTAATTGAAGGATTTTATGGCAAAAAAAAATGTAATTAGAGACGAGCTTGTTTGATGAATGGAAGAATAAAAAATAAAAAGAAAAATGGAGTTGGTAAGCAGATAGACAATAAATCAGAATAAATGGTCAAATTGAAATGGCTTTCAATTTCTTTACATTGCGTACATCGTAACTTGCGTAAAATGGTCATTTGTTGCGATTTACTCAAACCTTAAGCTTAAGCTTGAGAAGAAACAGTGTAAACAAGACTTGTACCGGTCATGTATGTTTTCGACCAAAATTACTTTAGTGAAATGTAAGGAAGTGAACGAAAATAAGCCATTACAATATCTTGTTTTCCGTCAAAATTGTGTAGGTTCTTTTAAAACGTTATTTTGCAAGCTCTTGAAACTTCTTTAACTGTTTTTATCACAATAGACATTAGGTATTAACATTACCTATTTTTATATGTGTTTATTTTACTATACTTTTATTTTTACTTTTAAAAAGGGTTTTAAAGGTTACCTTTTCAATCGCTGGCATCATTTTTTTTTAATTCTTCAAAATTGAAATTGATCAAAATGAGTTAAAACAACCAATTTAGTTTTGGGAACTATTTTTTAAACAAAATTAAAAAAAAAAAAACAAAATTGTGATTATAAAGCCTATTAATATAAAAAGTGTTTTTTATGTTAAATTTGTACGGCTGTCACTAATTTGTTGCAGTTACTATCAATTAACGAGGAGTAAACGTCAACCGTGAAATCCTACCCGTTTAAATCATGTTCTTTTAATCCTAGTACTAAATACGTTTTTTAGCAAAATTCAGGGGAAAATAGATGTAAAATTATAGAAAACTAAGACTCGCGTACACTGCTTTATCTATTTATGCAGAGTCTCTGAGTAAATTGCAAAAACCGTCTGTTCATATCGTTACGATGCGGACTGTAACATCATCTGTTGGTTGGTCCCTTACCAACGGTAAGTAAATTTGGAGAAAAATTTAAGTTTCGCTCACTGAAACGAAAAAATCATCACTCTTTGCATGCAATCGACTTTTTCGACACTCAAAGCAACGCAAAGCGATCGCTTGCCTGCAAATAAAAATCTGAGGGTTGTGGAAACGCCACAACTTTTGCCCAGAAGTTTCCGCCAGAAAGATCGCGAAAAATTTGGCATTTTTTGCGTCCCTTCCCTTCAGTTATGGTCGCGTTGGTTGGTGTGCATCTTTCAAGGGACGAGAGCGTGCAAGAGGCATCGATGGACGGAAGAAAATTCAATACAAAATGAGCAAAGGCAATAAAAACTGGAAAATAAAATCGCACTCTAGGGGGAAGAGAGCCGGGGGAAGGGGAGGGAAAAGGTGAGGTGGCCGGTTGTGGAGGACATCAATACCCGGACTGCCTGCCCGATAGCAACGCGAAGGGATGCCTTTTTTGCCTTTCTGCCTACTTCACCGACGCTCCACTCGCTCCCAACCCACCAACCCACCCACGGACACACTCACACGTTTTGTGCCTGGGGGAAGGATAAATACTTTAACCTTTTCTGAACCGTATCCTTCCTTCCTTCCGGCTTTTCGTTTTTTTTTTCTTCTTCTGTTTGCTTCATTGTTCCATCATGAATCATGCGAGAAGGGAGGGAAAGCTGGCGAAGAAGATCATGCGAAAGGAAAGGTCTGTTTTTCTGTTTTTTCCCGTTTTTCCTTTCCCCTACTCACCACCGCTCCGTCACACCATCGTCTACCGGGGGAATGAGGCATTACTTTTCTTCATTTGGATTTTCCCCCCACCCTCCCCATAGCATACCGGCGGTCGTGGTCGTCCCTTAGCCACTCGACAATCCTTCGATTGGGATGTTGTTTTTTTGCTCACACTTTCTTCGCGGTCTCTCTTTCTACCCGGGCCTTTCTGTGCTATCCCGCCATCGATCGTGAGGCTGTAACCGACGCAACGGTGCATCACTCGCCTAGACCCACCGGAAGATTACGTCGAAGACGAAAGCACCGATGCATTGTACCGGCGAGGGGAGAAAAGGAAAGGAAAAAGGACTGTTTCTGTGGAAATGGGGTTCTGGCAGGCGAACAGTTGGTGGCAGCCCGAACAGCGGTGGCTTAAGGAAATGGGGATAGATTGCTGCCATAGTTGCTACTGCCGCTTCTGCTTGCCAGCAGCCACTGCGGCACGATTTCCAGGGTGAAGGAAAACTTTCTCCTCCGTTTTTATCGTGTGGGTGAGTGGCACACGTTTCGTTGTTCGTTTTTCCTGGGTTTTTGTTTTTGCTCTGCCTAATTGGAGGCCGGGCCCGGGTATGACCGGGTTGGGAGCTTTTGCCTTTCCTCACATAAGCGGGATGAGCAAATGAGTGTGTATCTGTGCGCTGGGGATTGGGTTGACGAGAGGGCACATGGTGGAACTGATTTACGGGTTACTCTACCCTCTACCGCGCACCAACATTCGGAAGCATAATGAGCTGAATAATTGCCAGCAGCGGAAGATGGATTCGACTGTAAATTCGCTTCATTCTTGATGTATTTTTAATTTCTTGCACAAGATTACAAACCAATGACATTTGGTGGTGGCAATATTTAAAAAAAAACTATAAATGACAAGACAAACGTAAATTAAACATTTGTTCAAAACTACAAATATGATTCAAATGTTTTGCATTGATAGTATGGTTCATACAGTAGAATATATTTGATAGCTTTATTTTTTTCCAAATAATCAACACTTAAACCACAGCTTCCCAGAATCCCCTGAGAGTTTAAACCGTTTACACAATTCTTTGTGGAAATATTTTTTAAGTAATTATTATTCAGTGTGTCGTTATTTTAATTTTAAGCAAGTACTCGTATTTTATGTGCTATTGCTTTAGTGACCAAAAGTATATATTATGAGGACATCATAAAAAAAGATAAAAAATAAAAAAAGTCAATATGAGCGGAGTTTCCACTCTAGCATGTGTTTGAACTTTCAAAGTGACATCGATTCCTTATTACTCTTTATAAAACGTGCAGCTCCGAATGATCATCGGAATGATCATGTTTAACTTCCATGTAACTGTAACAAATCAATCATAAAAATACAAATAAGATCTAAAATTAATAACAATCTCAAAATAATCGGATCCAATGATGGATAAGGTATAACACATTTTGCCAACTAAATGACTTTTTGCAAGAATGAGAATCCGCTAGTCTGTATATGTGTAATTTCTATAAGTTAGAACTATAAAGCGCATGTGAGAAAGTATTTTTCTGCCCATAATGTGTACCAAAATAAACTGTTCGTAAATTACTATTGTCAATGATAAAACTATTCGCTGCAATCCTACTTTCTCAGCTGATAAAACAATTTATGAATCATTTTTTATTTACTAGTGGTGCCCAGTTTCACTGCGAGAAGGCCAATTTTTCAATATTTCAATATCTTAATTGAGCGAAACGATAATTTATTTGTTTTTTTTTTAGAAAAAACGAGTATTATTCTTTGAAAATGTCATTTTAACATGAAGTTAATTTAATAACATTATTTTCTTTGCATTAAATTTTTTTTCAAAATCATCATTTTCGATCGAACTACCACCTTTTTTCCTTGCTTTTTAAAATTCTAGAAACAGGATACAAACTCGTTCACCCTTGGTTTCAACCCTGTTCCAATCAGCTCGGACAGAAAAAAACAACAGTAAATTAAAAAAAAAACGCTACAAAAATAAAACAAAACCGCTCGCCAACAACAGCGCACGCTGTTTATGAAGTTAAACTTTTGCCCGCACTACTTGCATTAATTACCCACCATGGTGCGGTCCTTCCTTTCCATCGCACGCCGACCCACAGCCCCCCAACCCCTCTGCCAGTCCTCGCGGATGGTTCAATGTACCGTAGTACGTGCATATCCGGACGCAAACAACATCGACCACACACACACACCCACTCACCCGCAAAGCTCCATCGAAATAAAAAGGTCCCATCCTGCCAACACCAGCTGGTGGGAGCAAGCCTCAGGTCACAGGCACAGTTCGCTTCGCAGCAAGTCATCGCATCAATATTTTTCCGAACACACACCCGCCCACCACCATCGCACCAGGGCGTGAGTTGAAGCCCATCTGTCATGCTCACGGTTCTCGGTCCTTGCCGCGTCGTCTCCCACGAGAACGATGGGTCTCGAAAGAACGAAAGGCCAGGCGAGAACGCTTTTGGCGCACACCGATATCCTTGAGTGATGGAAAAATGGCTGCAGAAGGAGGTGGTGTAGGTAGGGATGAGAATGAAGATGAGGAGAGGGGGGGGGGGAATAGTAACCTTATCCACGAGCACAAATGGCACACACACACACACACAGACACATACACCGACCGGCAGCGAGCGATGAAAGTTGGAAAAAATCCAACAATTCCCTGTCCCTCGCCCGGTTTGAAGCGCGGTGGAAAAATAACCCCCACTCAACAATCAACCCAACCCATCAGACCCCCCTCACCCGCCGTTCCACATTGACACGGACACGCCAACGACAGCACGGCTTGCTGTGTGCGATCGCTATCTGCTGCCCGGACGGTCGGTCGGTCGGTCGGTCGGTGCTCGAACCTTTTTCCTTCCATGTTGGCTGTTCCCGTTTTTCCCGCTCTGCACTTGTTTTTCTTTTCCACCACAAACCATCCAACGCCCGACGACGACAACGATGGGGTCATGATGATGGGCAGCAGCAGCTCGGCAAGCATCATCGTACCCCGGGTTGCGTCAGAGGGCCGCAGGGGCAGCAGCAATCGCTCATTCGCATTCGACCGATACTCTTTTTTGCTCGCTTTCGCCTAGCTGCTCGTGGGTTTTCCTTCTCTTTTTCGTTTTTTTTTGTATCGGTGAGGGGAGGGAGGGGGGTGAGTTCGACCATGTTGCCCGCTACCAGGGATACCACCCATCTGCACGAGCATGGCAGACAGTCCGCCCAGCACAGAGCTTGTCATCTGCACACGCCTCCCACTGCCACTGCTCGCCTTCGCTTTGCCTCCACGCAAAACACGCTTTCGGTCCCTCCCAGCCTGTGTCCCACATTAGTCTGCTGCTCCTTCCGGTCGTGCGAGTGTCCTGGACAAACTTCTCACACCCCTCCCGTACCGCCCCCTCACCCACCCTCCCACTCTTCTGTGTGCTTCTTCTATCGCTCGACACGATCCGACCGACAGCCAACCGCAATCCCTCCCAGTTTTCCATCACGCCCCTCCTCCCTCCCTCCCGCCGGCCTTGCACCGCAGGCCAAAGTCTAACTTTCCCACTGGGACGAACTAATTCCCTCCCGCAACTCCCCTTTCCACTCCGGTCCAACCCCTCCCCAATCCATACCATATTTTGCGGAAAGGCAACCTTTTGCTCTTGGCGTGCTCGGCGCGCTGGCACTCGTACCGGGGGGAAAAGGTTCACCGTGCTGTGTGTCCTTTTTCCGTTCTTCCTTTTCTCTCTCTCTCTCTCTCTATCTCTCGTTCTCACTCTCCGCTTCTCCTCTCGCCACTACGGCGGGAAAACCAAAACAGATCTAGCAGGCTCCGACTTTTCCCAACACACCATCTATCAACGGACTGTGTTTTTTCCTGGCCTGCTTGTGTGTGTGTGTGCCTTTCTCACTCACTCGTTCTCTTTCTCCCTCTCTCTCTCTCTCTCTCTCTTCCTCTTTCAAACACAACTCGAGGTCGTGCTCTGGGGCTGTGTGCTTCTTCTTTTTCTTTTTTTTCTTGATCGTTTCGGTCCCTTTTTGCGAACGATTTGCTTGATTTTTATCCACCCAACCCAACTTTTGCCCTACCCCCCTCTTTTTCTTTCGTCCATTATCGTTTCCCACCCCCGCAACCGAAAACCGGTTGGCGCGCGCGTGTGTTTTTCCTCCTTTTTTTCGGGCACTTTTCTGTGTGTGTGTGTGTGTGTGTGTGTGTGTGTGTGTGTGTGTGTGTGTGTGTGTGTGTGTGTGTGTGTGTGCGTGTGTGTGTGTTTGTGTTTATACCGTCCGCCTTCGGTTGAGTTGAGTTGTGCCGCACGGGTGGAAATTGAATGTCCTTATCCGAAGCGTTACCGGAGAGGGATAGTGGGGAAGGTAGAAGCGTGTAGCGGAGTGGAGTGAGAAAATTGACCCGGAGGGTGGAAGGTGTAGGTGATTTTGGGTGGTTTGGGAAAAGTTTGTACGGCTGCTGCTGCTGCTGCTGCTGCTACTGCTTTCGGCACTGGCAAACGTGATGGCACACTCGAGGAAGCGGTGGAAGTGAGCGAGTGTGGAAAAACTCCACCAACTCAAAAGGGAGGAGCGGCAGAAGCAAAAAAAAAAGGACACGACGTACAACTCGACACGCAACGGGCGGCAGAGAAGAGAGTGAGGGTCGGATTTTGGCAGCCAACATCGAATGCGAAACCGTGCCCGGATAAGGATGGCGTGCGACATCCGAAATGGAACGGAAAGCCAGACCTTCCCTCGTCCTATCCCATCTTCATCACCTCCATCTTGCTGCTCGCCGTTAAAGCGTGGAAAGCGTTTTTTGTGGGTCGGATCGGGTGGGAAATTTTCAACTGTTGGGTGTTGAGCTGTGTCGCTTTTTTTTTGCTGCAGTTGCTGCGTTCGCCTTGCCTGCCGGTCGGTTCGTTTCATGCCACGCTACGCCACGTTTGCGTTCGTTTGCAGCATTTGGTGGAGCATCCTACGTCCTGTGAGCGGTGGGGCAAGGGGGGAGTGGGGTGGAAATGGTTGGACTGTGAAAACTGTGTTCCACCCCGCACTCGAGTTTGTGCTGTTCGGCGTGTGTCCTTCCCTACGTGCGGTTGGGATGATTTTCCATGCCCCGGACGAATGTCATCGTGTGCTGGTCTCGCTGCCGCTGGGAGAACGTGGGTTGCACGGAGTGTACTGATTGAAAAGTCCTGGGAATAGAACAAAACATTTCTATGATTGTTTTTGCAGCATTGTGGGCTTGCACGACGATTTGCTATCGTTGTAAAGTATTACTATTTTAATTTAATTCTATAATTTTATATTTGATTACGTCCAAATTGATCCGCCGATCGCGGTTCCTTTGAAACTTGTACAGTTTTGCAGAAGATTTACTAAGATACACATCATTATAACAAAATTTATTTGAAAAAATGTAACAAAAGTAGGACTGTGATTTCTGAAGCTATTTCGTGAAACTCAATATTGGAAATATTGTTTTACTACAGAAAAATGGATCGCCATTTTATTACCCAGACAAACGATGCACAAGTCTTTTGTTAAAGTTTTATATAAGGGTTTGTTGTATTTCACGTACCTTCCCAGAATCATTACAAATTATTGTCCAATCACCTTTTTTTCTGCACCACTATCTTCTTATTTGATGATTCATAGGAACGCACTCTTCAGATAACCGTGTTCAGATAACCGTGTTAGAGATTCTTCAATGAAAGTAAATACACTTTTCTATTTAATTATTACGATCAGAATATTTATGGGAAAACGTTTTGAATATGCAGTGTATCCTGGATATGAGAGACATGTTTAAGAGAGAATACGCGATATGGTAGTTGTTTTTGAGAGCCGCAGGTAAATTTATAAGTCACCTATCCAATTCTCTCATTGGTAAGGACCTAATGAACATCATTATTGTTTTATTAGAAATCAATGCAATATCTAAAACGTAAAATTTTTCATAAGAGAAACCGTTGTATTAATATAGCGCAATAGTTGGATAACTTTTAAAAAATCGATCGAAATGATTAAAACACGTTAAAATTAACTGCGGAAACACTTTCGATAATTTAGTTTTGCATTATTTTTTAAATTTATTTCTTGACTAATCCATATGACATATCTGATTAAATACTAAAATTCGTCTTTTTACAGCTGATAGAAATTATGTAAAGGAAATAGACGAATATCCCCCACTTTTATTGATTTATGAAATAGGACTGGCGTAGTGATTGGAGAAAAACCGAATTGATCACTGAGGAAATAACCGTAAGATATACGAACTTATCAGTCCACCCAGCAAGGCGACACCTACCCGTACCGTTTGAGGTATAAAAATTAAAAATGTAAGATGAAAAGGAAAAATGCCCCGAGACCAGCAAAAACAAAAAAGAAAAACGAGAACCGGGTGGCGACGATTTTGCTCGCACAACGAATGAACGCGCTTGGACACCGAAAGGGAAGAACATGCAAGGGAAAAAGAGGAAAAGCGCACAAACCGCGGCCTGCGGACGGTCACGAGACGGTGTCGAGCCACGCAAGGTAATGGTGTGGTAAACTTTTTTCCTTCCACCACCCGGTGAATGTGCGCTTCTTCCCGGTGTAAAGGGAAGCGAGAGGTGGGAGGATGTAGGATGGGGCGAGCGCTTTGTTTTGCTTAGTTCTTGGCGTGCACACACACACAAAAAAGGGCATCGTAAGAAGCGAGGCAAACCCCGTGCCAGCGATACGGTAGCGAGTCGTGGCAACCGTCGCAAGATAAGAGTAAAAACGTACCGTGCCCGTGATGGTGAAAATGGCGAGACTCCCGGGGGCGTAGTAGCGAGTTTTCCGCCAGCATCAGCACAAAGCGACATCGCACGTGGCATCTCCGTGGCTTCGGCCAAAGCACACACACACACAGCCGAGCCAAACAAGGGCGGGGGAACAGCCGGCATAAAGGGATCTGAAATGCGCCTGAAAGTAGCTGGCTGGCTCCTGTGTTGGCGCGGTGCCTGGTTACGGCTTTTTGCTGATCCATTTTTTCCCCCATCTGCGCTCTCGTTCCACATGCCGCCCGATGGAGCAGAACCGTTCGCTGGCACCGTTCTTTTTTATTGCTTTGTTTGTTCCGATCTCCGCATCCAGCCGCGCCAACCGGTGCGCCAATGTGCGAGAAGAGTTCGGGCCCCGTGAGGCATCAGCGCGGGCGTTGATGGCTGAGATTCATCGCCGGGTGTTTGGCGTACGCCCGCGGCCATTCGAAGAGTGCCACGGTTGGCCGAAGGTGGAGACCGAAGGTGCGGCAGCGACGCGAGCGCTTAAATCGCAACTGCATCGCAACCGGTTCCGGAGCGCTCGATTCCTTGATTCGTTCGTTGCCAAAAGGATCTGCACCGTGCAGGGAGTGTGCTGTTTTCCATTTTCCCTTCGTACCGTGCGAACGGCGCCACGCACTGCGGGCGGTGAAAAATCATCGCTCGGGAAGGAGTTTGCAAAAGTTTGGCATGGGAAATGGACGTGGCATGGTGCTGCTGCCAACCGGTACCGGTTTCAACTCGGGTGCACGTGGCTGGAGGGCGATTGGGAGGCTTTAAAATGCAAAGCACGTGCGACATTGCCCGTTCTTTCTTTGTGTGTGTGTATGTGTGTGGGGGGGTGGGGGGAGCTGATACTGGCCAGGGATTTAAAGTGCACAACTGGGGTTTTTTTTGTTTCGCCATTTACCTTTGTTCCGTGGTGTGGAACCAAGTGTGAATGGATGGTGCGACAATTGGAAATGCAGTGTTTGAGCGGCTCCACGTTGGCGTTGTTGGTAGATGAGTTTAAAGTTTTACGTAATGGTGTGAACCTTACTAAAAATTATAAAAAGTAGTATTGAAGAAGCAAACTTTTTTTTTTGTTTTGTAAATATAGTGAACTGGAAATGATAGAATTCTCGTTATTCTAGAATGTTTGCGCTAGAAACAAATGCACCATAATTTTACCACTCAATACAGAAAAGCTTGGTTAAACCAAGATTTAAACGCTGCGCAGACAATTAGCTGGTCACAAATTACCATTTGCAAAAAGAATTCTGTTTGGTGCGCTCCGGATTTCTCACTTGTCAGGTGCAAATAGTACTCATTCTGTTGATGTTAGTCGTAGGACTGTTCTGTTAATAATTAAGTTCACACCTGACAACTTAACAACTTTGTAATACTATGCAAAATGTAGAGGGAAAGGAATCAAGGAAGGCGAAAAGTTTTTAAACTATTCAAAATTTACTAGGCCTCACCGGACTGATGTGTTAGACATATTTAATGCGTGATTTTAATTTAGACGTCCATGATAACGATTCACATTATTTTACATGCATATCCCTTACTTTCATGACTTAAACCAGGTTGAAGTATTGGAGTTTTTCTTGAAAAAGTTTCCGAATTAAAATTGAACAATTGTGTTACATTTTTCTTTCTGTTTGTTTGCATTTGAAAAAAAAGGACAAATGTTGCTTTAAAACTCTTTTAATGACTAATTTAATTGATTTTGTTTGGACAGCCAAAGATTTTGCTCATTGCTTTTATGTTTTCTGAACTGTTGACTGCTTGTTTCATATCATTTTTTTCAATGTGATTGGATGTTTGCTAGCAAAGCAATTGGCAGCACGGTGCGAAAGAAACAATTGTTGTTTGTCTATATATTTTCTTCTTGCTTACCTCAAAACGCTATCATCTTTAAGTGTAACTAACCTGTTGTAATAAGTACCCAACTAAGGCTTAGACAGGTCGTCATTGAGCATCAGTTGTGTTAGAAATTCCTCAAAAATCTATTTCACATTCATATTAATTATATTTATTTATTTTGGTAAGTTATCCAACCAACGCAAGTCTACATAACATTCTTATAACTTATATTTTTGATTTTGAGCGAAATACAAACGATTAACTAGAGAAAAATAAACACAAAGAGCCTTAGAAAAACCGAACTTCACTATAATAAAAGATAAAGTTTAAATATTTACTATAAACACGTCAAACGAAACTACGCAGGTATGTTCTTATTGAGTTTATATTTAATTGAAAGTCCACGTTATGTTCTAATAAGCTGTATACTAAACATATCTTATCAACAAAATGCAAAAAAAGTCCTTTGTCCCTTTACAAGATTTCGAATGTATAGAAGAACCCAGTACCGCAGATGTCACATTAACTGGTTAAGGTGAAATTTTCTTTACAACTACTAATAATTGTGTTATAGGTAATTGTCCTTGGGCAAGAAAAGAATCAACCTAATATAAAGTTTTTTTCCTACTTTTGAGATCCCTGAACAGTACATACGCCAACGCCCAGGTCACCGAGTTGCGTTTCACATAGCGTTAGCATATACTACAACATATGAAGATTAATTATATTTTCCTAAAAATCCACTTTGAAATGGAGCACAAATTTCAGAACAGCTCGCCTGCACGCCGTCTTGGTTTATCGTTCTTGTGTAGCAAAATTGAAAGAAAAAATAGCTAAATTCGCAAGCCACTTGAAAGCCAACAAAATATTGACCAGAAAAAGAAAAAAATATACTAGCGCACTGGAAAAGACGTTCACGGTGAAGGAGCAGCAGAAAAATGGCAAATAGCCCCGACCATAAAACAAAATCTCCGCTCAATCGATGGTTTATGGTTGACAGGCTTAAAAGAAGCTGGAAGGTTAGGCAGGGCATGAATGATAGAAATGTGAAGCTGTGAACAAACGGAAAAGACGAGCGGAGAAGAAGCTGAAAAAGTGTCCCCCATTTGCCGCATTACCGTTCGATGAGATGAATTTTTCAACCGAACTAAAAGTTGGCACGGGTTCGGCTCTGCTATGGCGATTCCTTTTCTTTCCACACCTTTCGTTCTCTCACACTGCAACACCTTGCTGAGCTGCCTGAGCGGTTCCCTTTTGTCGGGTTTCCGTCCGCTTTCTTCCTTTCCTTTCTGTTGCCGTTGACACTTCCCAACGACTGAGACTTTGGAATTTTCCGAGCGAATTTCTTCCTTTTTTTTCGTGTTGCTGTGCTATGGAATTTTTCTCGCTTCAACAAGCTTTGACGTACCCCACCCCTGCTTCCCAACACCCGCTGGCCATCGACGCACGGGGTTTGGGATGATTCGATCTGATTGGAAAGATTTTGCGTCCAGAGCTGAGCCGAAGCAACCACGTACGTGCTTGTGTGTGTGTGTGGCACCGGGAGGAGAGGTGTGTAACGGTCGACAGGAAAAAGGTCATCCATTTGCCACAATCGCCCTTTGCTGGACGTGTTTTATCCTTTTTTTCCATTTTTGTTTTGCTTACTCTCTCGCATTGCTTGGATGACTTTGTCATCGGCACGGAAAACCATTAGGTACCTTTCCCATTTTCCAGTCAGGGGAGGGTGTGGGGGACCGTGATGACAGGGACGTTCGGTTCAAAATGCGAGCTGAACCTTGTGCTGGGGCGCGTGCTTCACCTATTGGTCGTGTAACTCGCTTAGGTTGCTATCGTGGGAAATCCATCTTATTCGATTAGAGCCAAACCGGATACAGGGGGGAAGTGGTGTGTTGGTGACCACCCGGGCGGAAATGAAATGGTCTAAAAGAAGATGTAGAGAGCTTTTTCGTCAGCTTGGTTGGTGAAAGGAAATTAACCCATGGACAAAGCATGATGGAAACAAAAAGAAAGGACTGTTTTAATGTTTTCAACATGTAAATCAGTCATGTTACTTTGTAAAGTTCTAATCCTTTTTTAGTTTTTAAAGTGTACATCACTACATTAAATGTAACAATTTACTACTATTTAACACAGTTTAATATTTGAAGCTTTATAAGCACTTAAAACAAATATATGTTTTTTTAGTCCCTTAAAATGGGCTTAATAATCTGTAAAAAATAAAATTGAAAAACTTTTCCCAAACAATACATCAATGCCTCATTGCGGCTAACGTTTCAGTTCGCCCTGTGTATCGAAATTGTGTCCCGTGCAACTGTATGCTAAACGAATTGTAGCTCTGCTCCCCACGGTAACGAAAATCCGGTTCCAATCGACGCCTTCGCCCTGTCCAGAAGCGTTTCAGTCCGACAGCGTTCCAGTCCAGGCACCGCCGGCACCGTCGCAACCGCCTTGCATTGTTTTTCCAGCCAGAGCGAGCAGACGGGTGGTTTGGGGTGAGTAATTTGTGAAAAACAAAATCAATGAAACTTTACCATGGCAGCCGGGTTGCTGGTGCACGCCGGTGGCGGTGTCGTAGTCCCTGACAGCACATCCATCAATTATAGTCCTTTCCCACCCGACGCTGGACGGTGTGGTGCGGCAACATTGGTTTACTGACGGGCCCGGGGCACCCCGTACACTTATGCGCCATCCATCGCAGCCGCTGTGTGCTGGGGCTCATAATTTCAATCAATTGAAATGCACCACCACCTTCCTCCCCTCCTACCATCCAACTCCTCCCGTGCTTTTGGGATGGTGAGCGTGGGCATGAGATAGCAATTTGCATAGACGGTCGACGCTGCGTGTGGTGGGATGGAATAACTAACGCTTTTAGATTTGATCATTGCTCGGTTTATATTCATTGTTTTTTCTCTTTCTCTCTTTCGCTCTCCCTCTCTCTCTCTCTCCCTCTATCAGGTACGATCCTTAACTAGACGGCCATGTCGTTGCTTTACCGTGCCATCATACATTGACGTTTTTTTTTTGTAACGAAACTATTAGCGTGCCGGTCACAGGACAAACGGGGTTTGAATGTTTTTTCCACCCGTTTAAAATGGTTGTGGTTTTCACGGGGATAAAAATATTGTTTGCGTTTTACGGAGCTAAGTGAAGCTATTATTGCTCGGTTTAAATCTCAAAGTCGCAAACAGTGCACACGAATAAATCAGAGATCAAATAGTTATAGTCAAATAGATCAAATCGATATACTTGAAACACTCAAAGAAACTTAAACAAAAAACGGATTATTTCTTTAAAAGAGCTATTTTTCTCTGCAACAGTATAGATGATGTAAAAGTAGTGTCATTTTGTCACTTAGATGAATATTTAACTATTCAAAGCTTTGTAATAACTGTAAAATTCATGCGTACTTTTATCTAGGGTCATTTCTTTCAAAATTTTCGACGGGCCGATTTTTTTTTAATTTTCGCGGTATATGCATTCCGAAGGCATTTGAAAGGCAACGCTAGTGATATTCGTTTCGCTGAGTCGTAAGTTTGACATGTCTGATTTAGAATTTCCAAGTAAGTGGTGGTTGATCAAGTAAACCTTTTCTGTGAGCGAAGCGACCAGCTCACGCTTGCCTCGGTGGGCGGTAGCTCCACAGCGAGTGAATTGCGCTTTCAAGAGTCCGGTGAGTCCGGTGAGCCCGGTGAGCCAGCGAGCCCTCGATCGAAAATTAGAAAAATGACCTTGCCGTTTTTTTCAGAATAAAAAACACAGTTTTAATTTAGAATTGTGCCAGCAATTACTGCAAAAACTAAAAAGTTACAAAACGAAATAAAAGCAAAATGCTTTTATTTTTATTGTGTTTTGCTAGTGTTAAATTTGAAATAAATAAATAAATTAGAACATATTTATTAACGTTGAACCACTATTTGTTAAGAAGTAGCTTAGACAGTTACGATGACCATTGTTGTAAATCAGAAAGGGCGTATTCAGATGAATTATTTTCGGGCTATAATTCGTTTTTTTCTAGTTTCAGTTTCCCTAATATTGTTTAAAACTGTCAAAAAGACTTAAACATAAGCCCTTTCTTGAAATGTAAAGCAAAGCTACAGATTAATCGTCGACTCTGATCGTTACAGAACAAATATCGGCATGCTTTTAACGTGCATCAATTCATTCTTCTATTGACAAAAGCCCCACGTGAAAGCCAAAGAAAAAGGAATAAGAAGAAAAAACAAAAAAAAAAGAAAAAGGAATAAGAAAAAAAAAGAAACACCAAACCCACAACCGGAAATTTCCAACAACAAGCCCCGATTGGCGTTTTTTCCCCAATCCTTCGATATCAATTTTCTACCAAACGCTTCTCTTTCCACTGTCACTGACTGTGAAACTTGACCTTCTCGAGCACAGCAGAAAAACTTTTGGCGATTTTTTGGGGCTTTTCCTTTTTCTCGCCGCCGTACCAAGGCTGTTCATTCGCTTTGTCCACAGCTTTGTGTGAACTGTTTTCGTTTTCACCGTTTGCAGCTTTTTAACATTTCCAAAGCCTTCTGCCCGCAGGGGTCTTGTAGCCCTCTGTAGAGGATTCACGTTTCGTGTTAGAGTGTTGTGTTTGTTGTTGTTGTTGTTGTTGTTGTTGTTGTTGTATTTATTGCTTCAGTGTTCTTTGAGTGACACATTTTATGTTTTTTTCTGTGTTTTTTTTTTCTACAGGTTTCTCGGTATTCATGTGTTGCTGCTGTCACAACTGGCTTTTTGAAGAAAATTAACTATATAGAGGTATGAAAAAGAGGTAAGACGTTACTACTTTGTATATGTTAAAGGTTTAAACCATTGCTCTTTTTTAATGTCGATTTGTATTGTGTGAAGATTTTAGCAAGAGAAACATTTCTCTGCAACTTGTACCTTTGTAACTCGGAAGATTAGTAACTGTAACTTTTCGAACACAAATTTTGTAATCATTGATAAAAATTTACTTTATTTTATTCCTTAATAACGGCCAGGTAGTATTGCAAAAACGGACTTTCAAACGCCAAAATTATCTTTGTTATCTATTTTTTTAAAGAATCGCTTGTTAACAATACCGATTAATTAAACCCTGCGGTCGGATATATTTTAAGCAAAGGGGAAACATTGGGGGGTGGCGGGGGATTTTGAAAACTGTATGCTTGAGTGATTTTCTTTATAAAAAATACCTCACTCACCACTGTACTTTTTAATGAAAGTATCGTTATCAACAAATAATGAAGGGAAGGATGTTATCGTCAGTATTATTATAATGATTTTATATTAGTTTTTTTTCTACTAGAGGAGAAACAAATACCCTAGTAGCAAAACTGAAGTGTTTTCTCGCTCTTGCTCATAAAAAAAAAATCTATGTGGCAGAAGGAGAAACCATGACTGTTTTGCTACTAGGGTAATGAACCTAGTAAATTATCAAAAAACAACTTATATAAAATGTTTGCGGATTTCCTTATACATGTTTTCTTCCATTTAGTCCGTAAGACTCTTCTTACATAAAAAAGGTCAATATCAAGCTCTAAAAAAAAATTAAAAATTGAGCAAAAACTTGCTTGATAATTAACGTGTTGAAATTCCAAAATTTTAATAGAAATTCATTTAAGAATAACTGTAGAAGTAACTGAAGCAATGTTTTTAAATTTGATGAATTAATCAACAATTAATACTGTATGGCTTTAGATTTTCTAATAACGGGATTCAATTCAATTTTACCAATTAGACGCATTTTGAATTCTCTTCAATTATTGCATTCGCAAGCTTGGTGGAAGTAGCTGGTGGAACACATTGGATCGCATTTTAAAAATATATAGTTTTCCAGCGAAATGAAAAGGACACAATGCGTAATCTTTTTCCCAGCTTCTTCAACCTACAATAGTGTTCCTTACGATCCTTTCATTTACTATTTTTGAAGCTTTTTTTTTTTGTATGATCCCAAATCAAAGTTGATTGCTTTTTGAAGTTCATTCCTGGAACGGGTGCCACTTTGCACCTACACAATATGGGCTGATAAAATTGATCCCGATTTTACAGAATTCAAAGTGTCACTTGTGTGCCATCCGCAATACGTTCTATGTTTGGAATTTTAACCGTACCGAATCAAACTACAGTAGCTGTACCGAACTTTCCCTGATTACAATTGTTCTAGGAATTGCTACCCACATCACTGCTCCATTTTGCTCGTCCTCGTCTGAATTGCTTCATCTGTCGGGCGATTATTTTCGTCCGTCCGGATCATCGCTCGCAGGCCTTAAGTGGCTCTGTTCGGCCAAGCGTTTGAGATATGAACAAGGCGCAGACGAATGGAATCCACCGGATAGAGCTCAAGTGGTGGGATGAAAAGCGAATAGTAGCAAAGGAAAAAATCTGCAGGAACTATAAAGGGAAGAGGAGGAATTTCAAGGAATACGGAAACTCTCAGCACAAAAAAAAACTCCGTCATGCTTGACCAGTGGCAATAGCAGGCAACATCATTGCCATCATCAGTATCGTTGGGAGCAAGCCTTGCCTTCAAAAAAACTCCTTTTCGTACAAATGGATACAGAAAGGAAGATATTTTCACTGGGACGAAAATGTTCACCGAAGAGCAGCAGGGAACTTCCATTTTTTGTTGTTGGAAGCATCCTGTCCTCATCGCGGTGCGGTGAGAAAAACGGTGCTCAACCCTTGAGGACTCATAAAAAAAAAATCTTTTCCTTTCTATCTCCATCTCTCATCCCACGGTGAGTCGGCACGATGTGAGTTATTTTTATTACGCTGATTTCGTTCACACGCCCACTAGGAGGAACAAAAGGTTCGCTCTACCGTCACCGGCACCCTTTTGGGAGGTTTGCTCCTATATTCCCCTGAGGATGATGAAAGAAGGCAAGCAAAACGAGAAAAAGTCTAAATCCCACACAAACCCAACCGGGCTGCTGTGCTCCATCGTCTGTAACGTCCATCGTTGGCGTACGGTTTAGCCAATCAATCCTTCACACTCCTCACGGGCGCACTGTTCGACAGAGCCTTCAGAAGCCACCCGGAGGCAAAAACAGCCCAGCACACTCCATGAGGTGCTGCAGGTGGTGGCCCTCCGGTTTAGAAGCGTGTGGAAAATAAAAAATAAATCCATCCCAGAGGGTTGGACTGCGTGCAGAGGTGGTCGGAGATACACCGAAAAAAATGGAAAAAGGATTGAAATGGAAGGAAAAAGATCCTTGCAACCCACCCACGGCTAGGCTCGATTTTGTCGCTAGTCGCCGGTTTTTTGCTGATTGTGCTCCATTCGTAGGCAGAATTTTCGAACCGGGTGGGAATGGTAAATTACGTCCACGCTGTGTCGATTGTGCCGAAAAAGGTTGGGGGTGTGTGGATGTGAGCGTGTGTGTTTTTTTTTTCTTTTTCGCCTTTTTCCCATTTTCCCCAAACACCCGACGGGTTGCATTCCATCCGACCGGAACCTGATGTCCGACAAACGGATTCCGGGCACGCAAACACCAAATCCGGCCCGTTGGGACTGGTAGGCTGAACACGTGCCAGTGTTTGTGTGTGTGGCGACCTTTGTACACCGTCATCTTCCTTCTGCGCGGTTCGGTCCACCAACCACGTTTGGTTTATCGAAAGGCTGTGAATATTTTGCGGCGAAGTATACTTACGCACGCACGCTTCGAGGTGCGATTGCTAGAAATAGTGCGGAATTTCCGTTGGTTAAATTTCTGCGTTAGCGGTTAGCGGTTGACTCGTTCCAAAAATGTAGGTGGAGAGAATTGGGACAGTGGTTGGACGCGGGAAATGCGTTGGAATGTTGCACTTTGTTGGAGTCTTTAGTTTTCTACAAAAAATAGTTTATAATCTTTAATGTTTGGCTTGTTTTCTATTTTGGTATCACATATACAGTGAAATCTGGCTATGAGAGATTATGGTAAAATCGTTATGGTAAAAGTTTTATGAGGATCCGCTAGATCGTATGAGAATTATCTCCCTAAGATGGAATTTTAATGCTTTTGTAATATAGAATAACTTTCAGGATCCTTTGCTACCACCAACGGTCTGCGTCAGGAAGATGGGCTAGCCTGTCTCTCTTCTTCAACCTGGTGCTAGAGAGGGCCATCTGCGACTCCAAAGTGGAGAACCATCTTCTACCATCTACGATCGGGAACCATCTTCTACAAGTCAATCCAGATCTTGGTATACGCTGATGACGTAGACATCATTGGTCTGCGGCTCTCCTATGTGGCGGAAGCCTACCAAAGAATCGAACAGGCGGCACAAGACCTCGGGTTGCAGATTAACGAGGCAAAGACCAAGCTGATGGTGACACCACCAGCGGCCCTACTAACAAATGCCGATTTACGTAGGGGTGACGTACGGATGGGTGAACACACTTTCGAAGTCGTCCCAAATTTCACCTATCTCGGGTCAAAAGTCAGCACCGACAACAGCATAGAAGTCGAGCTGCGCGCACGGATGCTGGCGGCCAGCCGGTCATTCTATAGCCTGAGGAAGCATTTCACCTCACAAAACCTGTCGCGACGGACGAAGCTGGGACTATATCGCACCTATATAGTTCCAGTACTCACGTATGTCTCTGAGACATGGACTTTGTCCAAATCTGACGAAACCCTCTTAGCCGCGTTCGAGAGGAAGATGCTCAGAAGGATTGTTGGCCCCATACGTGAGGAGGGACAATGGAGAAGCCGATACAACGACGAGCTGTACGAGCTGTACAACGATCTCTACGTTATGCAGCGGATTAAGCTCGTACGGCTCCGGTGGGCTGGTCATGTCATACGCCTGAACCTGAACGACCCAGCCCGTAAAGTCCTCCTAGACCGTCCACATGGACAGAGGAGTCGTGGTAGGCCCAAGTTGAGGTAGGAATATGGCGTTGAGGCGTCTGCATTGAGGGGATAACGGATTGGCAGACGATGGCGCGAGACCGTGACCGGTTTCGGAGTTTGTTGCAGCAGCCGAAGACCGCGAAGCGGTTGTTGCGCCCGATAAGTAACTAATAGAGAATGTTCTGTAGGTAGTATAAACAAATAAATCGTCGATCCACCGCGTTTTATTATATTTTTTTAAATTTTATAGTCTTCAGCTGCTAATGGCTAAATTCGTTAACAAAAACTCAAGCGTAGCAATACGGCCTGGCCGTTACTACCGAATAAAGAAAAACTCAAGCGCAACGCTGCTTAAACAACTATTCATATATTACCATTATCAATGAGAGTTTTGTTTGGTACATTCAAAAATTTTATGAATAAAAGACCCAATTTTTCATTCTCCTGTCTACATCGAGCGAGTAAGCCTAATTATGCACATTAGTTCTTATATTTTCATAATGGGTATTCGGAATACGACTCGGAAGCCACATATTACACTACAAAAAACGTCATAGGGTAAATGATATACACAAAAAAGTACTTTTATGTCTGTATCAATTTTGTACTTTAGATATGTGATTGCCCTTTAATTTTGAAAATGCTATAAAAAGTGACACGAAAACAACGAGTCCGCGTCTTTATGATAGCTTACACTAAGTTGTGTGATACAAAATATTTTTAATTAATTGTATTTTTGCACAAAAACCAAAAATGGAAATAAAAAATCTTTAATGGTCACATTTGCTTACCGCTTTTCTGTGTTGCTTTTTGAACGTTGTAATATGTGTCGGTTTTTATTTATTCTTGCGCTAAATGGGAACTGTTTTTTAGAAATTATAAAATCAACTTTTCAGATCTGAGCGATTGAAAATTAAATTAAAATCTTCAGAAAGTAATAAAAACAGTAACTGATTATTGAGTTTGATTAATGTACAAAAACTTTTTTGTGTTCTTAATCAACACACAAATAAAATAGGAAAATCAAATACAATAATGCGAACTTTCGGTTTAATGTTGAAGTATATTTCGAATGAACATCTCAACATTTCTGGATAAACTCCCTTGGCGTGTAGCAGAAATTTCAAACAATTTACGTAAATTTTGTCTTTTTGATTTTCCCCGAATGTAGTAGATGTTTGTGAAAACTGCATACTTTATTTGTTTTCATGAAATATTAGGTTCAATACACTTCAAGTTTAATTCATCTGAAAGAAAAAAAACCGTTTCATTTGCCATAAGAATTTGCTGCCTAAAAGCGTTTGCACAAAAACAGGAAAATCAAGTCATCGATAGCTGTATTGGCATCCAGGTATCACACTGAAGTGCACACACATATCGTTATCTCCATCCAAGTTGATGCATGTAAATCATTCACAGAACGCATGGTGCTTGCTTTCCTGCGTCAAAAGTATCCTTCCACTCACCAGGACCGGCTCCTCCCATCCTTTAACCCATCGATGGCGGGCACGAGCTTCGGTTGGTTGTTTGATTTATTTCACCTGTCACCGGAACGGAATAGGCACGCCAGGAAATGGATAAAATGGGAGGATGGGGGAGGGAGGGTGGTTGATTTTGGTCCGATGGCTTGCCAGCCAACCACCCACGGGGATCCATTATGGCAGCTTCCCAGCGGCCGTCGGTATCCACCCGCCCAAACACACCAACTCTCGGTTTCGTATCGCTCGCATCGAGTGCGGCCAATTGATGGATTGCAGAATTCCGTGAGGAATAATGGATGCAGAATGTTCTCCACCTTCTCAAACACCAACACAAAAAAAAAACTCTGCTTCTCTGCCACATACCGCCGCCATTTCGCATAACGCAATTTTTCCATTTTCACATCCAGCGGGTGAGATAGCACCGGCATCGCTTTATTGTATTGGTAGCGGCTTGATTTCGCAAACCGACAGACCGCGTTTTCCACTCCCTCTCGGCAGAAGCATCACTTTCATTTCTTTTATTGCGTGTGGCACTGGTTTTTGTTGCCGTTAATGTACCGATCCACTTTCAGTAAACACTACATAACACCATGCTACCGGTGGGTCTGGAATTTCACACAAAGCCACACTGCAAATGCTACCGATGAGTATGCTTTTTCCACGTAAATTGAGTTGATCTATTCGACGAATGTTTGCTTGTTTGCTTCAATTGCCAATTGAAAAAGAGGAAAACGCGAAGCAGCTTCTATGTATAAAGCATGTTAATAGTTATGCTGATTGTGGAAAGAGCATAATTTGTTTCTGTTCGAAGTTTGATTGCATAAAACATACAAAAAAATGTTCGTAGAAGCTCATATTTTCGGAGCAAACTGTTATTAAATGTACTGTAAAATAGAGTGTTGAGAATATAATTTCTGTTTCTTCCATAGTATTATCTCCTATTCATATTAACGAAACCTATTTCGGTATTTGTATAAACTTTTTCAATTTACTTTAGATGCTGCTATTTGTGCCCAATTCGACCCAATAGGCCAAAAACTCTATTATATTAGAAATTCTTTATCTATAAACCGTATGCAAAGTTATTCAACACCTTCACAGACAAGCCCGAGCAGTCTTGCAGCAGCCAAAGCAAGCCTGTCGAGCTACGCTTTAGTCAACGTGTCTAAGTCTGTCTACGTCAAAGTCATGATAAAGTCCGGTGAATAAACTGAACTGAGTTAGATTAAATTAAATTTAGAATCATTTCAACTCTTCTGAGACAGCAATATAATGATTATGATAACAACGGAAACAAGACGTTACGCTTAATTATGTTACAACTCTGTTTGTGTGTTTTGTTTATTCTAGAGCCAACGTTTACATAAAAACGTATTTAGTGAAGCAAATTAAAACGGCAAGTGACATTTTATCTAATGGGATTCAAAACATGTTAGGTTATGTTAAAACTTAGGACATCCATACTTTTGAGTTATTAGCAAAAAATAATCTTGTTCACCGTCCAAACGTTTGCACTGGATTGCACGTTTGGATTAATGAACTCCAGATTTGACACATTCTCTTTCACGATAATACGAGATCTATTTTGTATTGGCAGTTTTACCTTGGTTTCAATAGGAAATATTCTTCTTCTTGGCGTAACGACCTCGCAAGTCATGCCAGCCATTTCTGACTTACGATATTTATTATACCACATAGTTGGATAGTAAGTTCTTACCACTGAGGAATAATCCGGATAGAACTTGAACATCAGTTGCGTCAGTGTGATGACCGGCAATCACCTTCACCTTCATAACTGGACCGCGCTTAGCAAGGGTATTTTAAGGATAATTATGTATGAGAATTTCATTTCAATAATAGGGTTAAAGGATAATTATGTATAAGGATTTCGCTATGCGAGGCATACGAATGTGCATTTTTAAGTTAATCTAACAATTGTTAAAGATTGTTGACGGATTGGCAAATGACTGCGCGAGACCGTGAGCGGTTTCGTAGTTTGTTGCAGCAGGCCAAGACCGTGAAACGGTTGTAGCGCCCGATAAGTAAGTAAGTAATCAATTGTTTGGTGTTTTAACATGTATGAAATTCCTTCAACAGTACCTTCAAACAATCAAACTTGCCCCTTAACAGTCGTTTGTGTGAGAAGAAATGGTGTACAAAACAGAAAACAAATCATATTTTCCCAAAAACTTTCTAAAAATAAACATATGCACAGCAAAAACAAATGCCCTAGTCACACTTGAGCAAAACAGTGCGAATGATATTTTTTTAAACATATTTATTGTGTGTCGTGTATCGACTTTAGTTACATTAAATCACAAATAAAACGTAAACAAATGGAACATACATACATACAAAATACATTTTTGATATTTAAAAGAAAATGAACTTCTCTTGATCGAGTAAGGCTAAGAAAACGGTGAAGTACTTAAAACAACAATCTAAAAAAAGCATCATTGTGATTAAAGAGCAATATTTAACACATTTGTTGCTTTTAAGATATTTTTTTTTAAATGCACAGGTTATACAATTTAATAACATTTGGTTCTGATGAACAGTAGTTTACAAAGATTGTTTTAAGGGATGTTTGGTTTGGGAGTTTGAGTTAGGCAAAAACTTCAAAAAGGATCCTTTAAAGCTTAGAAAAGATTCAAATGGGAACTATAGTGTGTTATTAGCAAAAATAGAAGAAATAGGTGTTTACTCTTCTCAGGAGCGTTAGTTATTTAAACATATTTTGAACTGAAAAAATGTGCAATTTGCATGAAACTATTAGTGTTATGACTCATGTAAGACTCGGTTGGTAAAACAACATATAAAATGAGATTGATAAAACTATGCAGACGTTTTAATAATGTTGAATAATTTTGTATTTATTCCTTATTTTGAATATATTCCTGCATACCCTCATTTGTTGTGCACATGACATAGTCGAAAATACTCCTGCCGGCCGTTGTGTCCGATGCTCTGTTTTTGTTCCTCTTTTCGACCTAAAACTGCAGCAAGCAAGCAAGAGAAGAAGAGTATGCACATTACCGTTAATCAACACAACTTTTACCTTTTGCCTCTAATTGAGATCACGTTCCCCGGTAAGTGCAGACTCCATTACCGACCCTTACTGTATTTTCCCCATCACCGGCTAAATGAAGTGAATGGCAGAAGCAAGGGCAGTTTCACTTGTCCCGTCACGCCAAACCCTTCCCCCTGGATGAGGGTGAGATTTAAATTCAGGTCCACTTTGGCTAAATCTTTTCGGTAAAGTTGGTAGTGACTTTAAAGAATAATTTCCGTCGTCCGTCCCTGTTGTGTCCTGTACGCTCTGCAAAGTCGCTGCCAAGACAATCCCGTAACGATCCCTAAGATGCACCATTTCTGTTGTCTTGGACATAGCCATACCGGGCCCGAGCTCTAACGAGCGAACAGTGCCATATGCATCATACACCGGTGAAGGACGGAAGTTGCAAGAGGGTTCAAATTTTCTTCCAGACAACCCCATCCTTCCCCATTGCCGGGGAAAAACGCACTTGGGATGGGTTTCGTCTTGGGAGGGATTTTATCGATATCCCTTTCATCGTTAACACGGGCTCTGGCAGAGCGTCGAAGGAGCTAAACGGATCCTTTCGCTACTCAGCAAGGGTTGTACAAACAAACGAACACACTCACACACACACACACGCCAAATGCCGAGGAAAGCGGGTGTCCGACGCATGTTACCGTTCGTCTATGACAGAAGGCAGGTCCTGTCTGTTAGGTCCTTCCGCCAGTCTCAAACCGTACGATTTGAATTCCTCGAAATCGGCCGGACTGGCTGCAGAAAATTCCAGGAAATGAGACTTATTGTCCTGCACCATTTATCCGAGCGCGTCTCGCTCCTGTCTCCTTTCACCTCGCCTTTCCACCCACCCGCCCACAGCGTCCATTGATCCTTGAAGATTTGCTGGCCTTTCTTCGGGGGTTTCGAGTGCTCGAGCAAAACACTCGGCAAAGTCTTAGCGCCAGGGTCTTGGACAGGCACATTCTTCGGAAGTGCAAACTTTCTCTTTACCGACAATCGTCGCACAAATCCTCGCCCCAGGGGCACACCAACTCACACACACATACACACACACACATATAAGCATGGCTGGCATGGCGTGCCGTGCTGAGGCAAGCATCACATCGTCGTTTCGGTTTCGTATTTCCCACAGCAAACTTCCCAACGGGAGGCACGGCAGGGTCTTAGCGAGAGCGGAGTCAGCGAAGAGTGAGGGGTTTAAATGTTTAATTAACTTGTGAGGCTTTTAGCACGTAGCCGGGGCCGGGGCCGTAATCAGAACCGTTTCACTCACTCCCACAGCAGGCACCTTTCCCACTCTAACCGACTTCACCTGATACCGAACCGGAGCGGCTTGTTTTTCCCTCCTAAACTCTCAACCCGCGTGTCCCGCACAAGGGGAGGCGAGAAAATGGATGAACATGTTAGTTCAGGGTGGCAGAAGGTTGGTGGGGTTGGGCCGGGATTTAACTTTTGTCAGTTCGTGCCGCTGGCTGCAGGCGATATCACTTCCCGCCGGCGTTACGGCTCGTCTCGCTTGGCACGGCCCGTGTTCGGTCGTGTTGGCGCTGCTGCAGCTTAATTAAAAATCATCTTTCAATTAGGAAACGAACGGGTCGGGTGGACACAGACAAGGGGGTAGGTGTGGAGAGAAGAGTGGTTTGCTAGGCTCTTATTTATTTAAGTCAGCATTCGATTGGTATTGCCACAAGTTTGGCGCGTGGGGAAGGGAAGGCTGCGGGACTTGGATGTGTAGTATGGTCAGAAAGGATGAAAAATGCGAGAAAGGATTAAAGCGTTTTGGTTTGTAAAGGCGCTTCCGGACGATTTTTGCTCGGGTGAATTTCTGAATTGATTACTATATTTTATTCTACCACATGCTTTCTTATGCATGATTTGCTATGCAGTGGAAGAAAAGTTCATTACCTATCAAACAAATATTAGATAGTTAACAATGTTTAACTAAATACTTCGATATAGATTTTTTGGACGAAAATAAATAAAATGAACTAAAGTCAATCCTAATTTATTACGAGACAATATCAGCAACGCAACTTTTACTAACTTTCACAATGTATGCCACATAGTGTTTTGCTTAAGTGCAGAATGCCATGGGAGTTTTATTTTACCGTTTTCTAAGAGAAAAAAAAACATCAAAAAATTATACGTTGCATCGATTGTCGACTTTTTAAACTAAATATAAAGTTGCTTTTCTCATGCCATTCCTTCCGTTCATGTTCCGATTTTTTGCATGAATGAACTATGAAGACAATTTAATTGTCTACAAGTTCATTTAATTTATTTGACATTAATATTAGCAGAATACGATTGGCAGTAAAATTCAACCCATGTGGAAATATTATTACATTGAAAAATTTAGAACTGATACAAACACTGTAATGCATCGTTAAACATAACGAAAAATAAGTCCCTGACATTATAGAAACTTTGTTTTTTTGTAATTTCTTTCATTTTTTTTGTATAAATATTTGATGTTATACATGTAAAGGTTAAAACACTTAAAATATCAATTGTGCAAAGCACGATGCAAGCACTCAACACTGTACCAATAGTTTGTTAGCCGTATATGACTCGAAAAGTATTTTCAAACGCCAGCCGTTCTTTGAATACGGACTGCCTCTTTGTAGGACAATGTAAGTATCTTGGCATGTGTCCTGCTAGTCACAGAAAACCAATTCCATTTGAGGTATTGTTCAGGCTTTTACTAGCAGTAGCTATTGAGCCAAACGATAAAAAATACAAAAAATAAAAGAAGCTATAAGTGAGTGTTTGAAAATCATAAAAGCAATCGAATGAAATAATTCAAAACGAGGTTAAATTATTTTATTTCTTCTGTTAGATATCGGCAAATGAACAATGTTGGATTAATATATATACAGTAGAACGTTGAATATTCGGGGGCTGATTAACCAGGGCGGGCGGATTATCCGTGATTCAACAATTGGACAGGTCCAGAAGAAAAATGCCCATTACCATATGGCTGAATTAAGACAGAAACCACTCCTTAACGTTAAGGTAAATAAATCGATAGTTTTTGTATAGTTTGTTCATGGTTATGAGTGATTTATGATCTTCACTTGAATGAAAAACAAATTACAGTATTTATAAGCATCTTATAACCATAAAATCTACGCTAGGATTACAAATATGAGCTTTAATATTAACACGAGTCGATCATCCGTGCAAATCGATTATCCGGCATGCGTTCGATCCCGACCACCCCGGATAATGGACGTTCTACCGTACTATGATTCTAGTTTAACAATTTTCAAAATTCTCTGAAACTGGCTAATGTCGCATATCCATTTCTTTTCCCTGCATACACTTTAAATGTTTTATTTCCACATTTTCTCAACCCAAATACATACGCATGAATGGTTGCCCTCTTTGCCCCTTTGCTCCAGTGACTAGACACGAGGTGCATCCACCCGCTGTATGGCGATACATCAAGCTCCTCCCTTCCCAGCCAGCGTTTTGTGTTGTCGGGCGGAGGGCGCCAAAGGTGCAGGTGCAACTTTCCATGTGTCCCGCCGCTCATTTTCATGCAAATTGTTTCTGTCCTCCTTTTTTCCCCTAAGGTACATTCATTTTTTCCACCCTCCCGCACGCTCCCTACTTTTCCAACGGACGCATTTATTCAATTTTATTTACCCATTAGTTTAAAAGCCAATTGAATTTCGCTTCCCTCCTGCTCTCGCCTGGTTGGACATCGTTTGCCCAACGAGACTGTCGTTGTCGCGGGGGCGGGGGCGCAGGGGGGACTGCAGACCGTTTGGATCATTTCGGTTCGTCGGCACCAGGCCCATGGATGGTGGTGGGTGGTGGGGCATTTTCACCCCAACGGACGACGATGACTGGGCGCCTCCATCATACCAATAAATTGCGCCACCATCGTTCGTGCGGCGTGGTCTATGGTCGTGGCGCGGTGGAACTGCTTGATTGTGGTCGTAGTCGATGGGTCGTTGAGCTGTGCAGCACCACATCGTCCCCGTTATTGCCACCGACTGGCTGGAATGGGAGCGGCAATTTCATCCACACCATCACCACCACCACCACCACCACCGGTTGGGGGGTCGTCGGAGGCGTCATAAAAAAGGCCCCCACCGCTGAACCGTGGTTCCGTTTGCCCATGACCAGTGAGTTGTTGCTATCTTTTTTTTCTCTCTCTCTCGCTCTCTCCCTCTCGATTAACGTTGTCGGTGGCGTGCTTTCGGTTTTTGCCGCTTCGCAATTTACGCGCCCAGTTGTTTGCCACTGCCCTCACTTGCTTCATCGTCGATGTTTGGCTTGATGTCGTTATTATGTTCCGTCCGCCCGGTTATCTTTTTTTCCCTGCTGCTACTGTCCCATCCTCTCCCACTGTTACTGCGGATGCTGTGGCCCGTTTCGCCCCCCCCCCCCTCCCCCTCCCCACCCTAACAGTTAAGCAGGGGTTTTTAGTCATGATTTGCTTTTTTTTCCTTTTTTTCTCCCATCCCTTTCAGCGTCAGTTTGTTTTTCTCGATTTTCACTCACTGTTGCTGCGTCGTGTGGGTTTTTTAGTGTTTGTATGTCTCGCTGGTACACCCTGCTCCCGGCGAGCAGCACGGCCCGGGGTGTGTAATCATCACCGAGCGTTACTGAAAACTGGCACCGTTTATCCCATCAACCCAGCTGCTGCACGCCCCGCTCGCTTTCGATTGTCCCGGGAAAACTATCCCGATGAAGCCGTTCCGGCAATAATAATTGCAACAACATCCGACGCGACGGTACGAGCACCAATCAATATCCTACACGGCATCCTAGTACGGCCACTGGAACGCGGTGCTTCTGGGACCGAATGAAGCGCAGTCCCGCGGCCCAATGGTTGTCAGTCGATGTTGTTTTTTTATTATTAAATTAGTTTACACCGAGCATTGCCTACCACCTCCCAGTGGAGCTGCAGTTTAAAACAATAGAGCTCCCACCGCCCTCCACCCGGCACTGTTTGCTTAATGTGCACCAAATGGGAGATGAAAGGCCAAAGCACGCGCGATGGGTGCCGGCGGACACCGCGCAAGCCGCAAGCCCGCAATAGGCGATGGAAAGATGCTTTTGTTTAGCAACATGCGTTCAAGCTTAATTAATGAAGGGTGCAGCGTTGGTGACTCGTTCGGGGAAAATTACCATTCATGGGGCAAGTGTAATTAGAGTTATGGAGTGATTTTTGTATGCGGTATGAAATATCCTGAAACGCGCTGTGTAAGAGTTGGAAATGTGTTGTTTTGGGCGTTGTTTTCCGTTCCCGTAGCGATTGAGCCATACGCCTTTGTGAAACATTATGCGTTATCGATGTAGAGAGGTTGACTAGTTTGTAGATGCGATAGTTGGTCTCTTATGAATCCCGTTGCACGTTTCGGGTTAAATTAATAACCAAGTGATTGAAGCAAGATTGAAGATGCAGTGGTTTTTTGTTTTAAATGTCATAGAATTTACTAAGCTTATTTAATTTTTTATATTGCAAACAGTTTTTCCTTTTTCGAGCACAATTTTTTTTCAAATTTGCTTTTTTTACACGGCATAAATGAAATATATAATTTTTAATCTTTACGTAAATATCGAAAAAGTGAGCCCAAAAATTGTTTTCAATATTATAATGGTTAGGTTGAACCTTTGTTAACTAAAAAATTACAGTTTTTTAGGAAAATGTATTTGTTTATAGGAAATAAATTAAAGATTGAAAATTTATAAATGCTTCCGACTCATGAATAGAGTGGAATGGATTAGTAAGATAGCAATAATATAACTCATACATCCATATGTTAATGAAACATAACATTTTAACATAACACATAAACATAACAGATTTTTTTTTGTAATTTTAAAATGTGCCACATGTGAACAGGCTGAAACATAAATTAGCACATTTTAACTTATATTAAGCAATTGAGTAGAAAAAATATTATAAATTAATTAATTGTTATATTGTATAAAGTTCATCCTAAACCGTTGAAAAACTTCTTAAAAGCTAAACTTAAATCTCAAAACTAAATATTGTTAGCTGATTGGAACAATGTTCAAAAGGGTATACTTTCTAAAAGATGGCAATAAAATTGCAAATTTGTATCTGTCTGCCAATCTATCACCGCGTAAAGGGTGCTTCAAACCTAAGAACAACCCCAGTATACCAAAACATATTTGTCATAGTCAATACTCGGGGTGAAGAAAAACACAAATGGATTTTAAAAACAAGGCGATATGTTTTTACAATACATATATCACTCCCCGGCCAAAATGCACGATCGAAAACATTGCACAACTGATGAGAAAAGCAAACTATCAGCGCTAGTGGGCGATTGGGGTTATCGCAGTCAGAGGAGGGATGTCGTACACTCGCCGACGATGAACATCCGCGCACGTCACGGCCCATTCGATGTTTCGATTTGTTGCACTCAACGTTGCCCTCCCGGCTTCTTCTATATATTGAATTACGGCTCGATTGGTAGATCTAACGAACGAACGAATAACGCGCGGGTTGCGTGAGAGTGGTAAACAGTTTTACATTTCACCACTGAAGTTTGCTTGGTTAGTGTATTTTTTGGGATAAGTTCTTGCTGCTGAGAATGAATAACATCGAGTTTTTTTTGCAGGAATTTGATGAAAATGTGAACAAGTGAGAAATGTTTGATTTGTGAACGATGAATTGTCAAAAACCGGGTGATAGGACATAAATGGTACTCATTGTAGTACGGAGAGAATAAAGACAAATGAATAGACAATAAGAACGATTAAAGTGAGTACCTTTTCTCGAAGCGTATTGTGTTGTATTGTAATGTGATCTTAGTTCGATATCAAATTACGTACAGCCATAATCTCACATGGAAAATTGATTAAAATAGTTTTTAGCTTCTAAATCTATTCTTTCCTCACATCCGTAAAAATCTATCTTCCAAGCCCAAGTCGAGTTGCAAAAAACTTAAAAAACTCCATAAAATCTGGGCTAAATTGGCTTCAATTATCATTTGGGCTGTGCGATATAATACTTAAAGATACACGAGAAGATAACATTAGATGTGCCAACAGTTTTGGGATGACGCAGTAAACAGGATAAATGCCTAATTATATTTATTTCAGATTTTTATTTATTTGCGATAGTAATATTTTTTTTATTCAGTAGTAACGGCAATAGTAATATTGTTATTGTAACAAGACTGTTCAACATCGTCATTTAAATACATTTCATTTAAACCCACTGAAACTCGTCCGGAATCATACACACTCGTTTGCACTCTACGTGACTACATGACATGAGTTTCATCCGGACTCATCCGAATTCATTTGAAATTGTCCTGATTCGTTTGGAGTTGTCTGTTTATTGTCAAATTTATTAGGAATGTTTTGAGTCAGTTCCAGCGTTCGAACAGTGTCTGATTTAGGATTTGCGCTCCTACCGCTCCAACCGCTCCGGAGCGAGCTGCGCTCTGACCGCTCCCGAGCGAAAAAAAAAAAATGAAAATAATGTGTGCGTTGGGATCATCCCTCCGACCGCGGTTGGAACGGAGCTCGCACCGGAGCGATCGGAGTGAAGCCGGCTCCAGCATGAAGTAGGAGTGGGCTCCGGAGCGATCGAAACGGAGCGACTCCGAAGCAGCCCATCACTAATTCATAGATCCCTTTTAGACATGGGCTTGGGCACTTTATGCTTGTGTCAGTAAATCCGAGTGCGTTGCGGCTGTGAAGTCAAACTAGAATAAGAAAAAGACTTTTAAAAAAATCATTTCATATGTTTCATTTTTCATTCCATTTCATTCCATGAAATATCTCCAAAGAAACTAACATTTTATACCAATAAAGGCCGTTTTTACTATCTAATGTAAACTTGTGAGTAGCCCAAAATACCTTGCTTTCTGTAAAGTCTCAAATGCACCTTGGAAATCTTGCATTAGCAAGCCCCCCAAAAAGCGCATAGTACAAAATAGCATAGAAAGTTTAAGCAAGAACTTGGGTCGCGTACCACACTCGATCGATAATTTATTGACGGGGCTAAAAATAAGTTTAACCACTCGATGCCAGCGATTGTCACCACCCGTGTGCACGGTACAGACCGGGAAAGGGAAAGCTGCAGAGGAAAGCCAGCTCGCACGCGTGCATCGTGCTACGCTGGAGCACGCTCGCGGGGGAAAGTTGAACGGTTGCTTTCCACCCGAGCGGAAACAGTTGCCCGAAGTTACCGGTTTTCATCGTGCCGGTGCGACAAGCTGTCAGTTAACTTTCGACAGCCACTACCGTTGCCAATCGATACGCTCCCGATGGGTGTGGAGGGAGCGAATTGCGGTCTGACTCCGAAACTACTCCCATTCCCCTAACCCGCAACCGACGGAAGCGTACGGAAACGAGCAGAGTGTCACAAATAAATCTTAAACTTCACCGTCCCATCCATCCTATTGACAACCGCCCGCCCGCAGAACGCAGAACGCAGTCTTTCGGGAGTCCGGCAAGCTGTTACGAGCCGTACCGAAGGCTTCCGTTTAGCGACAGTCTGTGCGCTCCTTGACTTGCGCTTCATTTTCTCGGGCCCTCCGATCTCCCCGTCGGATACCACCCAAAATCTGCTCACCCGCTTTTCGGATTGTTTCCCACGTGCCGGCACGTGAAAAGCGTTGGTTCGTACCGAATATGGCACAGCCATTTCCCGTCGGAGGTAGGATACGGTGGGAGATCGTTGGCACAAATTTCCAGTCACCGGTCGGTCGGCACACATACACAATGGCTGGATGCTTGCGTTGGCACGTACGCCGGCACGGACCGACTCGAGACGCCCGCACATACACACGAGGCTGCACAAGAAGCGTGTCATCGTCGCATACATAATTTATGCACTTTATCCTTCCAATTCGCTCCGTACCGTGGGCTGCGGTGGCAGTGCTTTCTTGCCACCGTCGTGTGTGCCTGGCTCTGCCAATGAAGCCTGTTTCTTATGGGAGAAAAACAGCGTGGGTGGATGTGAGCAACGACAGCGATCTTCAGCGCTGTTGCCCGATACTGTTGCCCTCCCTTTTGCCTGATAGCCGGGCACGAACTTTATTCCATCACGCCATCGCCACTCATTTGTGTCCGGCGATAGAGGCTCGAGGCTAATCTGCCTCTGCTAAGTAATTTACCTTTGCTCAGTTGGTAGTAAGGTTTTTTTTTATAAGTACATTTATAAGTTAGCGAAAAGTATCGTATTTGAAAATCGATCTTATTCGAAAATCTGCAGTAGTTAAATGTTTCACGTGTTTTGTAATGTTTTGGTGCTTTGTGTTTTTTTTCGTTTTCCTTTTTTATAAACCATATTTTATTATAGTTTTTTTTTCGTTTTAGTCCTATAGTTGTTGATGATTTTTTTATTTTTTATCTCTTACATCTTATTTCATGGAAACTAGTTCTTGTTTCTTGTTACTGTTTGTAGTTTTATCTTCTATTGTTTGTTTTAAGGTTACCTTCGATTCTTACTCTGTTGCCTTCTTTTTTATTTTTGTCGAATGTCGATTTATTTCAAACAATTTTTATAAAACTACCACAACCACAAAAATGCAATTTACAACAATTATAACTCTGTTTCTTTACTGTATAAGATCCTAATGCTTGAGAGTAACGAAATCGTAAAAGCTAGGGGATATGAATCGTTATTCAATGGCGTAATTCGTCATGTAGCGTCACCTTTTTCATTCTATAATGCCAATACATCTATTCGCCTCAAAAATGGATAAAAAGTGAATAGAAAAAATTATTGTGTATGAAGGTGAAAATTATTTGCAAAACCTTCCGTTACTAGTTAACATGTGGCCCATGGGTTTTCCACAAGAAAATGTAAATGATTTCCTTACCTTCAATAAATGAAAAGATTTGTTAGCAACCAAACAATTGTGGCTGATTTTTGCACCTCCACAACAAAAGTTAGGCAACCAAGCCAGTTCAAACATGGCAAGAACGCAACGGCTGCCAACTGCAACAGCGAAGCAGTAATTAAATAAAGTTGCCCACCCTGCCGTCCCGCTTTCGGTGCGACTTTCCAGCCAAACAAAACTAACTTTTCCAACGTCCCGAAACGCTCGCGCGGCAACAGCAGCGCACACTGCTCTTCGCTCTTTGCGGCATCACAAAAGCAGCCGCTTTTTGACACAGCAAACCCGACCCGCTACCTTACTGTGCGCAAAATATCGTCACCCTGGCAACGCTGGCACGGTGTACGGTGCAGTCGCTCCACGGTCGCTAGGGTGAAAATGCGCTCTGTTTGGAGTGCTCCCTTTCCAAGGCCCAGGGGCTATCGCTTTGGAAAACACATTCCACCCGAGAAAGGCGACAGACAGGAAAGAAAGGTGGAGGGTGACATTGGAGGGGGAGAGAAGGGGGTGGGTGGGTATGGAATTCATAAGCCCGGAATGAAGGCACGGACGGATATATACGGAACCGTGCGGATGGAGCCTCATTTGTTAGATGCTTCCCGGATGTCCTGCTCGGATGCTGCTGCCTGATGTCGAGGACGAGGATGCCTGTTCCCTTTCCTGCTCGCTTCACTTATCTGTCCCCGTTCGGTCCCAGTGTTTGTGTGTGTGTGTATGTCGGCATGGCTCGAAGGCACGCATCTGGCGGGGCGATAGGATTACGAAGCTTCGAGAGACTCGGGTTTCGGTGGGACAAATGAGGTTAGAGAGCTCGACCAAGAAGTTCATTCTGGCAATCCGCAGGTATTACCGGGGTTGCCCTTCGGCCACGTTCCAGCCTGGAAAAGGTGCCATGGAGTGGGCCATTTACGTCTTCGTTACGGCTCTGGTAGCGTAGCAGAAGAGGCAGGTGGCAGCAGCAGCCAGTGGATTGGCTAAACGAGAAACCCAGAGGGTTCCTGGTGGGAGACGGAGCGGGATGAGTCGCTTCATCTGGAACTCATCCATCATCAGCGTGGCAGCGCTAGCACGACACGACACGGAACGTGCGAATGTGGCTGCAATTGTTCCGCCACCGCACCGGCCCTCATTCACCGGACTCGGTACGGCGGGTAAGCATTCGCGCACACATCACGACACGGGCCCTCGCTCTCGTCTGTCAACGGTTGGCGCTCTTGCCTGGTACCGGCATGCGTTGGCGATGAATTCACCCGCAAACCACCGACCGTTACGGAACGCTCTTCACGGATGCGTGACGCTGGAAATTATCGACACGCAGAAGACGGAAAAGGCAGTGTGGGAGGAGCAGCACTACATAGATAATGAGACAACACGGTCGAGGGGGAGTGGAAGCGGGGTCGCTCGGTGATGTAGATGTGCACAACAAACGCAAGCCTCCGACATGGAACGTGTCAGAATAAGAGCGCTCCCGGCGTGTGATGGCATCATTTTATCCACCATCGTCATCCTCACCATCATCATCGTCATCCGGCTGCCCCTCCGGAAAGGGATCCGGACTACTTAGCCAACTACTTCTCGGCCGCCGGCTAGCCAAATGGTATTTGCATGGTTCCCCCTCGGGTACGCGTTTGGTAACCGAAAGTACGGGTCTGCTGCCGGTTGATGCTTTCGTCACCGAACCATTATCATGGCAGACCATGATTTATGCGCTGCCCGCTATCCTCCGTTTTATGAAACACGGTTTGGAGGTTTTAAAGGGAATGGGTTGCCACGGATCGTCCTGTTCGTTGGGGCTATTCCTCCTTGATCTGTGGAGGACGGGTCACAAGTGTCTAAGCCGAAGGCTTATCAACTACAACGCAAAGCGAGAAAGCATGCTGTGCCTGGTAACTGGACAAAGACTGGGCTTTGTTTTTCATTTCGTTCCATTTTCTTCTTTAAAGTTGGGGTGAAAACGGTCGATGTGGTTGAGAAATTTTCCATCAAAATCTTTACCAGATTGACAGCGTCTGTGAGAAGAATCGATATCCGTCCATCCATCCCCTGCCAGAGTGTGGCTAACCCTTCCAATTAATTGACAGTTACACTGAGTTTCACTTGTATTCGCAGGAAGGAGCGACCAACGATTTCCATACACATCCATGCACACTCTTTGGCGGGTAAGAGGATTGCACAGAAGGAGTTACGAGTTTATTGATTATTAGCAAATAATTGAACGATAGGAAGGGAAGGAAGTGCAAGCAGCATCTTGTTTGATTTATGTACAATGTTTTGTGGCAAGCACGATGGAAGAGAGAGAGAGAGAGAGAGTTTGTGTAATGAAAATGTCGACGAGATATAATCGAACTGAATCAATTTTCCGTTCTTTGTAACCTATAGGAGAATGAACACATATTCACAATTGCATATTCGAGAAAGAACGCATCGTGTAGTATTATCAAGTGCCGGTATTGTTGTTCTTAAAGATATGATTATAATATATAACCGGAGGAAACATAATGATGTGTAATTTTTTTTAAAAGGAAAAACCATACTATTACATAAACAAAACAAATAGATAAGCATATGACTTGTGCAAAAATAGGGGAACATGGGGCACTATAGACATCATCCATGTTAGCGAAATAACACGCTGAAAACAAATGCTTGGGCTCAATATCCATTCAAAGATAGTCGTTTTGAACACCATGTCGATAATATAATCAAATATTATTATCTATATTATAATTTAAAAAAAAATAAGATTTAAGATTAAACAGTAAAAAGATGTAATTTTTGCTTCCTTTGAAATTAGCTTTTTAAAGGAAATCAAAGAGTATTATGAGTTAAAAATTTATACTTTAAGGTGTATGACAATTTTTCATTTTTTATGCGACAAAAGTAAACTATTTGATCCATTAATTCCAAATGGGCAGATTGTTTTGAAAACAAAACAAAAAGCTACGATTAGACTGCGGAATTAGTAACACTACACAACTTCTGAACATCTGTGGTAGGTTCGGGTGAGCATTTGACCTTGCAGAAAAGATTTTCGACACCGGACATTGCATAAAATACTCGAGACTTTTGGGACCGCACGCGTAGAAATCAAGAACCAGGTGGTCGTCGCTTCGAACGCGTACGAGTTTACGTCAGCAGCGTTTTTTTACGCGATGAAGAGTTTAAGTGACGGCGAATAACTTATCGTAAGCTTTTAGGCGGAATACGCCAGGTTAGCGTTAGCATGTTTCGACGACGAAAAAATAGTAAAGACTTAATTCAACGCACGAGATCCGTGTATGACGAACTAGTGGGCTGAAATCGACTGACCGATTGCCCACTGTTGTGATTTTTATTTATACTCAGAGTTTTGGTAGTTTACAAAGTTCTGTTTCCGTGTTTTTCCATCGGAACTTCTATGTTAAACATTTCTCACTGTTTTGGGTTTCATGCGCTATGTTTTTCTCAAGTGGTGGGTTCTGATGTTTGTCAACTTAACGCTTTTTGAGGTGTTTGAAAATAAGTTGAAAATAAGTTGAATTATGATTCCTCTTTACAGTTTACACCTTCTATATTGGCCTAGTTCTGTTAGGTCTGTTGTTAGCAGGAAGTCCAATTGATACTGTAGTTATGTAAAACCCCGATACACTTCAGAAGTTTATTTAAGAAAAGTGTGAAAAGTTAAAACACAAAGACAAATATGTTAAAATTTTTTTTTGTTTTTATTTGTTCTAAAGCTTTTTCAGAAAAGGTGTTATAGTATAACAAAACACGATTTTTACACGTTTTCAAACACAATAATCACATTTTAACAGTAATCTATTGTTTTAAGCAATACAGCCTGGCCGTTACTACCGAATAAAAAACATTAAAAAAAAAGTAAACTATTGTTTTATCTTCAACATGTGCTGCATCTTTTTTGCAATATTTAACACATATAAATGATACCAAACACGATGACAATTAAAAATCCAGCAAACTTAAATGGTTATTAACCTTTAACATTGTAATGCATATAAAAAATTATTGGATGAAATTTTAAGACATTCGGAATATTTGTTTTATGCTTTTGTTATTGAAGTCAGCTCCTTCAATGTTAACATCATTAAGTTATGAAATATCTAAACACTTTACACTTGGTATTCCTTTGCAAAAGGCTATCAAACACTAAAATAAAGATAATTGTTTAAATTTTCACTGAAACTATCTAAAAAAACAATAGTTTTCTGAAAAAAAACCTTATACCCTCTGCATTGTGCCACGTGCCTGCAAGACACGGCGCTGGTGCCTTTCATTCGGATCTTTTCCGATTTTTCTACACTTCAGTTCAAGCGGCCACCATCGTCGATAGAAATCGGACCAGTGCGAAAGTGCGGGTTTTTCATATCGAACCAAAAGCCCAGCCAACGACTGCCGCAACACAACAGTTCGATGGAAAACCCATTATTGGACGTACCATCTTACAGCCAAACAAGGGCCAACCTTAGGAGCAATTCTTGGGAGCTTGCTGAGCGCCCTTCTCGTGTCTGTCGTGGCTGCCCGAGGAATATTTGCCCACAAGCCATGCTTTTGCTGGAGCTCGCGTGCGTCTCAAAAGGTACTCCAGCGTTCAACGTCAACGACGGCGTCGACAATAAGACCCAAAGCTGCTTAACTTCAGCCCGGAGTAAGTTTTCCATTCCCAGGCCCTGGCCGTCCTGCCGGATGGAGGAAATTTCAAGCCAAGGGGAAAGGTCAGCGGCTCAGCGTGGATAAAAAGGGTGCAAGGGAAATCTATAAGGATTTCCCGTTCCCTTTTCCAATGGACAGCCGGCATGGGACGGTCGAACGTACGGACGGATGGACGGACGGAGAGAAAAGCAGTGTGCCTTTATTCCGGTCGCCTTGAGCGTGCTCGGGTCGGGTCGAGTCGGGTCGGTGTGGGTCGCATGTTGGAGTTGGTTTTTTATTGTTACCCTCCCACCACTCTCGTTCGCTGCTTGCCAACACGATCGAGCTCCAGCTAAGGTCGAGGGAAGGGAAAGCCTTCGGGGGAGAGGCGATTCCGGGTGGGAAATTCTGCCGGAAGCAGCAAACGGGATTGCGTGCTGTGAACGCTCCACTGTCCCGTGGCACGCTGAAAGGCTACAAGTGTGACAAGCGGATAAGCGTGCAACGACGGGGTGGGAAAAGAGGTCGGAAAAAGCCAACCGGTAAACCCTGCCTCCCAACGATGGTGCTGTGCCCGGGAAGGATGGAGCACTGCTGGTGACACACACAGACACACACACGTACACTGACCCTTCCCTTCCGCTGGTGGAGGGCCGAGCGAGAACTGATGATCCCGATGATAGCCTTGGGAAATGGAACGGGCAACGGAAAAGTAGCAGTAGCAGCAGCGCCTGGCGATGGAAATGTGGGGAAAACTGAACGGTTCTAGAAGTCGGTGGGAAAGTGTCGACGTAGTCTAACGTCGTTGCTGTCCTGCTCGCTCGATGAAGGTACGGTGGGGGGGGGGGTGAGAAAGGAAAGGATGGAGTTAGGTTGGAGAATTTTCCTCCGGAAAAGGTCGAGGGAAAAACAGCAAACCAAACATACAACGCTCCCGACGGAGCGTGCGGATGCGGTGCCGGTGGTGAGAAAAAAGAAATCTGCTGCAACGGTGTCGTCGTGCGGTTCAGACACCTAGAGGGAAGGTTTAAACTTTTCTATGGATTTTACGAACAATGTCCGGTTGAAAATGTACGCTTCAATGTTTATTTTTTTTTAAATAATGTATAATGGAAGAAGAAGAGTAGATAGGAGGCAAACGTATTAGTATATTTATGGAAAAAAACATGTTGAAGGTATGTAAACATGTTTAAAAGTGGATGGATGTTCAGGCAGACCAAGCTCACGTCCTACATATGTGAACAGGTAGTAGTGAATAGGTACGTTTACACGATACGATTCCTGATCGAAATTTCACAGCCTACGATTCTTTTTTAACTGTGTTGGTGCATTCGAACAGAGTTCGCGATTCTTTTTCGAGCAGAAAAGATTATCCGATTTTGGTGGACAACACGAATCTTTTTTGCGAATTGTTATGGAGCAATCTTCATGGCTCACTTGATACTTGTCAAAAAGATTCGTATCGTGTAAACACGAAACGGCTCGCGACTCATTTTTATACAGCCGTCTGTGATGGTATGGGTGAGATTCGCCATCAAAGAATCGTACCGTGTACGCGTACCTAATAGGTGTACGCGTGTACGCGTACCTAATGAAGTATGAATCATCCACCTGTTCTACACGATCAAGGTAGATCCCTGCGTTGTTGGATTTGATGGTAGCGATGCTGATGAAAGTGGTGGAAAACATTCCATTCGCAACCTGGTTAAAGAACATGTAGGATTTCTAAAAGCTCTTTTTGGCATTTAAATAACTCTGTATAGATTGAAATTTTTGTTATTAAAAAAGGTATTAATTACTAAACAAATATATTTCGTATGGAATATGAAATATTCCTTTCACTATGGACTATGGAATCATTCACAGATATATGACATAGCTCACAATGTTGGGGTCGTTTCCAACGACTTGTGTTTCAGTTCAACCATACAATTTTTATTTTTTTCTTTAGTCATTTTGGCAAATGTATACCATATGGTTATAATTAGTTGTCACCAAATGCACAACATATAATTTCTAATTTAAAAGGGTTAAACAGTTGGTCCACTTAGACTAACCCTTATCATCCAAAAGTAGTGTTTGTTTACTACCTTCCATAATTTGTTTAAATCAGGACTTGCTTTTGATGCGTTCCGAAAAACTCATAACGATAACTCATCAATTAAAGTCTTCGTACTGCTTTTTTAAGGAATGGGAAAATACTGTCAATTACTCGTTCGCCGGCGCTTCTGAAAACCCTTCCAGCGCAAATTCACCCGCTATGAGCTTCGTTCCTCGAGTGTGCCGGTGAATTATTCTACACGCTGTGCTCTGTTTGGCATCAAACCGTTTCAGAAACGAATCGATTCGTCGGCCTAGCTCTCACGCTTGTCACTAAACGTCCCGTTGAGATCGTTCATGCTAGAACCCAACTCAATGTGGCGGAGTGACGTGCCCGCTTTGGCTCCTCCGATCCGTTCATTTGTATATTCCGTGAGTTGAATGCTATTATGAACCAGACAAGTCGCACACCACATTATAGAATTATATTCGTACGGCTTGTAAGGCTTACTGTTTCTTAATTTGTAAAACCGAACTAAAGTTTATGTTATGTGTGACTTACATTTCAAGTCCTCAGTTGCTTTTCAATTTCAGAAATGTTTTACGGTTGAAATTTTGTTTTTTTTTTTAATTTCCATAGTAATGACCATATCAAATATCAAACGATTAATCAATAGTGAGAATCTTTGATATGATGAAATCTTGCCTAGAAAATCTACAAGTTTACCTAGGGCCCTAAAATTAATGTTTTTTATTAGTTGTGAAAAATATTACTCATGTACGTTTGATTCAAGCATGTCTCCAATAAAATGTCCTTAAAACACATCGTATTTGCTTGTTTCAGGAACAGTTACATTATTTTATTAAATCTTACCATTGGAGAATCTCTGTGGTCTAATGGTAATGACGTATGTCTCTTATTTGTTATTTAATTACAATATTGTTTACTTACTGTTTGTATAGCATTTCAATACAAACAGAAACTTAAAAGTAAGCCAAACCTTTAAACAAAAATAGGTGCTGTCTGTAAAACCGGTCACATCTGCCACCAAAGAAAACACTACAGAGCAAAGTAAAATTAATGCTTGTAACAAAAATAAATAGTTTGACTTTTGAAACTTTTCACCATTGAATTGCAATCATTTGTGTTTGGATAGTTAGTTTTATTATACTTGTTCCTGTTTTTACTGCACCTTTTACTTTTTTTTCAATTGCAATTATTGGTTTCCATCAAATCTCACTGCTTTTCCACCGGGACCAACGATCACAAGAACGGTAAACACTAAACGAGCAAACGTGCTTCGCAAACCACGAACCAGTCCGGAAGATCCCCGGCACGGCATGGCCCGACACCGGAATGGAGCTAGTTGGACGTTTCCCAACCAGCAGCACCAGCAGCAACAGCAGCAACGTCCCGAACTCGAGCATCCACACCATCAGCACGGTCGTCGGGTCATCCCATACTCTCGTCTTGCGCTCCGACCTCTCCTTCTCCGTGCCCTGGGCAAGCATTAGATCGTTCCGGTTGCGCCACCACCACCACCCCCAACCGTGATGGTGCGACGTGCACGAAACGACGATAGCCTCGAACCGGCACACCCGTCCACTTCACTGCCATTCCCCACCCTGCGTGCCGGCAAACTGCTGGCAGCTTTGTGCCGTGTGCCGTTCGCTCCGGGTACGCTGTACGCGAGGACGATGTGCGAAAACGATGTCTCGTACTGAACCCCCTGGGGGAGGGGAGGAGGAAGTGCCGTGGGCCGGAGTTGCAGCGTTTGTCCGTTCCAGAAATTGACTGACGCTCGTGCCATCCGACATGAACGACATTCGTCCTGGTGGGGCAAGCGTTTGCAAGCTTCTCCTGCCATTTCGCTGCTGTGTCTTTTGCCGTTGCCTCATCAGTCTTCCCCGTGGGGTCTGGGTGGCAACCTTCCCGGACGTGGGCCCTCCTCCCTCCTCTTAATCCACCAGGTCCAACACGTTAACGACATCAACGGCAGCCGGTAGAGGGCTAACAGTGCACGTGGAATGGGAAAGCCACAATACGAGGCACCGGCGGCACCCCCGTACCTGTCAACGTGTGATGCCATGGGGAAACATCGCGCTACCGTTCCACATTCGTCATCGGGTCTTGCCACCCCCTCAGCCAGGTACCCGGTCGACTTACGACCACGGTGCATCCGGAGGGCACTTTGCCAGTTGGGTGGGGAGATGCTTTTTTAAAGGTGCTCACCCGGACCGTCCGATGTGCTATCTGCTGCTACCTCTGCTGCTCTGAAGCTACTATTCGCTATCGAGACGCCCCCAGTAGGGCGGAAGGCATGAAATACAAAGCACCGAGGTAAAGTACGGGCACCGGATGGGTTTTGAGTCGCCGTTCGCTCTGCTAGACGCTGTCTTCAAGGTGGAAAAATGACCTTTCACACTGACCATCTCCACCGCAGTAAATGTGGGGAGCAATTTTTCAGTGCAGGTAGCACACACCAGGGCAGAACTTGACAGGATTGAACCCTTTCCCGGTCCTCCGGTGCTAGGTATGGGACGGAAAGCCATCGAAGGGAGTGTGAGTCGAAATGCCACCTGGGTCATCGTTTCTGTAATGGCTGTGGACGCTTACAAGGAGCGGGGTTAAAGCTTTATATTTTCTCCTTTGCCCATTTTTCTCCATTTCCCACCCCTCCTAAGCTGACCCAATATCGAAGTTCGATCAACGTCGCTCCCATTGCTTCTGCTGTTGTTATTTTCGTCATGCTCATCCATGTCGTCCGTACCAGTTTTTCCCGTCCGCACACATACAGTTTCGTACAGTTTGAGCAACTGCTGTTGCCACCGGGCAGCACCCGGGGGTGGACGATTTCGCCAGCGTTCGGTCGGTAAACGGACAGATTTCCTCAATAATCAAATTAGTGCTGCGGAAAACGATCGGGGTGCCGTGATGAGGGGGGTTCAGGTTTGCCATTGGAAGTGGGTGGTGCGAGTGGGTGGGTGTGTGCAGTAAGTTGGAGTTTGATCGTTTCGGTAGTGGCGCCGAGCGTTTGAGGTTAATACGGTTAAGGGGAAGCGTTTAAGCGCGTAAAGTTGGGTCAGTACGACGTCGGGAACGACGGTTTGTTTTCTCCGTTATGGTGCACAAGACGAGTGGATTTTTTCCGTTTGATAAACTAAAAGTTGTTTTTTTTGTATATAGTGGAAAGAGTATTATTTAATACTGTTAACAGATACTAATGCACATAATGTACATATTATTCCATTTAGAATTATTCATTCATCAGCTTTTATAAATCGTGCTCATGACTGATATCCTTTTAAAATTATATTTTTATTATTTAAATATTTTACAATATGAGTGAAGCTGACTATAATTAAAAGATGGCTAGCCTCTTACCTTTTCGTGCCAGAAATTTATTGGAAAATGTGCAATAGCAAATGTGGAGTTGTATAAAATGTAAAAAAATACAATTATCGTACTAGGAACTTATTAATAAAGATATAAATATAAATTGGATTGTGAATATGAATATAAATATGATGGCTGTTTAATTGCAATTTCAAACGTCTTGCAATCATTAGGATAAACATATTCAATAGTGTTAGTAGTACCAATAATGGTTCTAATGCTACAACGGATTGTTTTTAGTTTAAATAACAAATCTGGCCATTTCTGTAGAATAAAAAAAAAAAACAAAATATAATTTGAACAGTATGAAATTGTAGCTGAACTTTTGAAATAAATTGACTTTGAAAAGTAAATTCTTTTATTTGGTAGTAACGGCCAGGCCGTTAGAGTATTGCTGAAAAGTAAACTCTAATTACAAATCTTATTATTTTACAACATGTGTGCGATGTGAAACAGTTAAACATATCATAGCAGTTTTGTGTAATTTTATTATTTTACATTTTATATTTTCTATCAAAATTTGGTATCCAGTAAAGATGTAACGAAGCGTTAAAAACGATAATGATGGTACAACGCTTTCTTTTATAAAATCATTTTTGTGCACCCCATTCTGAAAACAAACTTTAATAGAATAAGGAACATCTGAATCAAATTCATGAATTTAAAAGATTTCAAAATACATTAATTGAAACATTCAATCTTGTAGCTCTGAAATCTGAAAAGATTTTATTAAATCATAATTCCTGATTTATTCAAGGAGCACGTAAGCAAACCATACATACAGCTTGATCATGAGACTCAAACGGCAAGAAAGCTTGCTCAAAAATCTTCATTGGCATCATAACTGTGTTCGAGCTGCCGTTCGAGCAATCACTGTAGCTATCGAATGACGAGCAACACATTTCTTGTTTATTCTTGTCAAAGTGTGGTTATGCACTTAGAACACAACTACTTTACTTATTGTTTTAAAAATCTTAAAAGAAGCTTCATGCATATTTGCTGATATTTTTGCTTAACTTTACAACGTTCTGAATATGTTCAAACTCTCTGCTGCAACCACTTTGATTATGTTTTGAACTCGCTTTGACAACTGAAAAAGCTCAAAAAAGCAATGTTACGTTCGTCGATTCGAATACGAATATTTTTCTGCCGTTCGATTCGACGCCTTCATTCGACTCGGCTGCCATTCTAGTCTCATGATCAGGTTGATAAAATAAAAATAAAATCACGATGGATGATGTGTATGGGGAACGGCAGCGGTCCGAATGGGATTCGATGCTACGTCGGGCCTCCTGATATGAAACAGACCTACGAGACCGAGAGTCTCCAAAAATGAAATGAAATGAAAGTTTTTGATCTTTCAATATTTTATATGTCTCGATATTAAGATTCAAAATTCGATATGTGATTCAAAACAATCTTTGTTGAAGCTCTATATGAAAGAATCTTTCAGAATGTATGACTTTAGGCCTTCAAATATATCGAGAGATAGTCAGTATTATCGCATTATTGACCATTTCACAATAGTCAAGAAGCGAGCATTATTCGTCTTATAAAAAATTTATTCCGTTTTGCTGTAGTCAAAAAAAATTTTGAAAATTCAACTTATTTTTTTTTTGTTTTATTCGGTAGTAACGGCCAGGTCGTATTGCTGAAAATTCAACTTATGATGAAGATTAATTCAATACTGTAAGTAATGAAGCAATTAAAACTATAAATTTAAAGAGAACATTCTCAAACAGATGCAGCATGATGTGTTACGTTATCTGGGGGACAAGTAATGCTGTTGAAAAACTTTGAAAACTGCATCAAACTATAATACATCTTGAGTTTTTTATGCTCTAATCTGCTGGATCGGTTATCATGCTATTGACTAATTTTTCCTGTTCGTAGAATCAGTTTGATAAAGATTCCCAAAAGAACAGCGTAATATTCAAGAGAACATTCATTAAGGTGTGTCATTTTTCCACGATCTTTACACAATAGTTCTTTCCATAATAAAAACACAAAAAGAATGCAAAAACAATATTCCAACAACGAAAAGTTTGTATGTAGTGCCATTACAAATGTCAGAGCGTGCAATGTATCAACGTATCGTTCCTTGCCATCTGCAACTACTGCTAACAAAATTGCCCACAAATCCCCACAGTCGCACATTGCAAATCACACATTAATGACCATTACAGGCCCCTTTTGATTGTTCTAAGTTTAATCGAATTACACGTTTCTGGCACCGAAATATCACACGACTCGAAAGCCGCCCGAAAGCAGCTCACTCACCGCTGTATGTAATTATGTTCAACGAGCCTTCCCCCCTCCCCCCCCATTGAGCACAATCACGGAAGACCGCGCCGCGAAAGCGACTCCCAGGGAGGAAATTGGCCCCAAGATTGCAATTATTTCATCGCAAATTAATCACCCTAACGAGAGGCACGGGACCGTGTGGTGGTCGTAAACGGTGAAGGCAGACGGCAATCATCATCCTGTCGTACCAACCCGGGCGGTTGCCTGGCCAAGCCCACATCCTTTCGGTGGATGGTGTTTCGGGATTTTCTTTTTGTCGAAAACGGTTTCTCTGTCTCGGCGGTGGGGTTTTCACCTTCCCAGCGTGAAGCGAGCGTGAAGCGTTTTCCTCCAGATCGGAGATGGAATCGACCGACTCGGTTTTGCTGGAGCGACTGGTGGGCGTTGCCATGTCGCAACCGCTCAAAGGATATTTGAGTTTATTTTTGTGCACCAAACCAAACCAAACCCCCCGGCACTGCGCCGCTTCCGACCGGGGCTGCGACAGAGGCTACGACCGGGGCTGCTGCAGCGCAAGAGACACGCCGTCAGCCCGCCGGTGGAATGTTTTCTAATTATGCAAATCGAAGCGGCTCGAGCGCCAACAGGGAAGCATTCCTCGCACCGGCAGATGGAGAGACGGTTTGCCAACCGTTCCAACCGCAGAATGGCTGCGCTTCTTTGGGGCAGGAAAATGCGATCCCATTCCAGGCTTTTGCCCGCACAAACGATTGGAGGGCGTGCCCGGATCGGGAAAAAGCGATCGAACGGAAAGCGGAGCGATACCAGCGCGGTGCCCTGGCCAGGGAAAGGAGTGAGTGGCAAGGGAATAGAAATATTGAATCCATTAACGCCAATAAAGAAGCTTGCACGGGAAAGCGAATGAATTTGTGCCTAAGTCCGTTGCCTGCTCCAGGATGAACCATCCAAAAAGCTCTTTTTCTGTCTCATTACACTCCCGGATTGTGATCCTTTCGGATGGGCAAACAGGACTGGCTGCCAAACGTACGTACGCTTAGCAAACGGATAAGGCAGCAAATGCGTCCACGGTAGGCAACCCACCCCGACCAAGGGGGTTACCCTTTGCTTAGCATTCTCTTGGGAAGGAGTGCCACGGTGGATCAACAGTTGCACCGAGCTGCACGTAGAGTGTGAACTGCGCCCTTTGCACAGGGGTCAATGGTTCATTAATTATGTAAAAGGGGGAGGGTAGCACGCAGCGGCAGGAACAGCACGAACACCCACACGTAAAACGGCACGTACATAATTAGAGTCCAGAAGGCCGTTCCGGTCGTGTGCTGTCCGTGCCGGAAACACTTCCAACAGGCGGAAAGCGAACGAGCACAAGATACCGGGAGCAAACCGATAATCATCGGTCGGTCATGGCCTCGCCCAGCATGAGGCGCTTCTTGGAGGTGGATCGAAATAACGAATGGAATGCACGTTGGAAAGGAGAGCAGACTCGGAAACGGTAGCCGGTTGGCTTTCCAGTTGTTTGTCCAATCTCCCCTCCCGAGGCTCAGGGAAAATCGAAACAGAAATTAAAGCAAGATGGGAAAACTGGTTCCAGGGCAAACGTGTTGGTAGGGTTAAAAATTAACGAACGATTGGGGATGGGGACTGGTTAAACGTTACACTTAGCCCGTTAGGGTGGGCACACGGTATATTGGTACGGAAAACTAGAAGCCCGGTGAACGATTATGTAAAAAGAGTGGACTGATTCGTTGATTTGGGGTGAACGTTAGCATACGACACATAACACTTGCTGTTTTTACTGTTTGCACTTGAAGCTCAAACTTTGAGGGGAACATGCGGGAATTCCAGATTTCCGTTTGAGAGTTTTTGTTGCATTTTATTAAACGATGTTTAATCAACCATAATTGGCCCCTTTTATGTTTTAATCCTGTTTTTAATATGCAATTTGACATTTGGCGGCTGAAATAATGTAAACACTCCATACACAAAACTAGCTTCAGATTTTCAGCTTAGTTTTTTTTTCAGCCTGGAAGCTAGAATCAGATTCGAGTACCTCCTCAAAAAAATATCACACCTTTTGATCAGCAGTCTATCTCTTTAGAAAGAGATGTTGGTTTAAACTGACCGTTAGTCCAGCTGGTCATATTCTTCCTCATGTAATTCGATAACAATTATTGGACAAGTAATTAGTTTTCTGGCTCTCTTTCATTTTTTATTGTAATTGAATTTGCTTATGTTATTCTTTTTATGTTTGATTATTTATGCGGCTTAAAATAAATGGATTATTGTTCGAGGTATTTATGCTGCATTGGTAATGAGTGAATTCTGTTCTTAAGAACAAACTTCCAAGTGCTGTAAAGTTATACTGCTGAACACCGAGATACAACTTCTATCGGGTACTTTAACCACATGGCGGCTTTGGTCTGCAACCACAAACTCCATAACCTCTAACGGTCTTGTCCCAATTCATTATTCCAGCCTTGATGGTATACGCCGTAATCCTCCCACCTTAGTTCAGCAGAACGTCCTAGGAGGACTTTGCAGGCTGGGTCGTTCGGCACCATGCTTAAAACATGGCCTACTCACCGAAGTCGCGCGACTTTTTTACGCAGCACAACAGTTAGGTCGTTGTACAATTCTTTTAAATGGATAAATTAGTATATGCCTGTTACAATTCTCACTGCCAAGAAGGGTTTCGTCGTTTGGCTTCAACCATAAAAAAAAACTAACGGGTGTTTTGACGCTACCAGGCATTGTCTTTAATTTCAATACTGCTCGAAAACTGCTCGAAATCGGCTGGACAAACAATCAACTGACAAGTTGAAAATTTGAGCCTCTAACTGAAAACAGAAAAGGGGCCATTAATGGCTTCCTTTCTTGGGTGGCTTGGGTGGTCTAATTGATAATGGCGTAGGCCTGTCATACGATCAAGCTCGAGATTGTATCGAATCCCAATCGGACTTTAGGAAGCCTTGACCCTACAGGGGTTGTTGTACCACCCAAGAAGAAGTTATTTACTGGCAATCGTAATATTTATTTTAAAAATATTAAACTAGTGATCATCCCGGAATCATTTATACTAGTGATAGGCCGATTGACCCGAACCTATCGGGTTGGAGCCATCGGGTCATATACCTAACTCCAAAAAGTTCGGATCGACCTGTGGGTGCAGCAAACCGTATGCGAGTTCGAACCCCTTGGTACGAGTCGGCCCGTGGGAGTATCGAGGTCGGGTCGACCCATTGGTGCAGTGATTCATGGAGTTTGGGTCGACTAGGTTGACCCGACCCGAACTCGCAGCACCCACGGGTCGAACTCGCATATGATTTGCTGCACCCATGGATCGGCCCGATCCAATGCACCAACGGGTCGATCCAAACCCACCGCACCTATAGGTCGAACTCGATTCATACAGGGTCAAACTCAATTCCGGGTCGATCCGTGAAAAGTGTTCTATAGCCCAGCACTGATTTAAACACAAGCTTATGCTATCTGCGGCTCTACTCTAGCCCGCAAAAACTGTGTCTGCGACCTTGGAGTGCTCCTTGATGACAAGTTGAGTTTCCGCGACCAGCTCGAGCATATTGTTGCTAAGGTCAACCAACTTATTGGCTTAGTGAAGCATATCGCGCGCGACCTCAAGGATCCATTTGTCGTCAAGATGCTGTACTGCTCGCTTGTACGTTCCGTGGTGGAATATGCGTCCGTGGTATGGTGGCCAACTGCGACACGATCTCTAGCCCGTCTAGAGTCTATCCAGCGGAAATGCACCCGGTTGGCTCTCAGGTCTTGGAGTGTGCAGGCGGATTACACAGGACGATGTGCGCTTCTCGGGATCGAATCCCTCAAACAGCGGAACTGCAACGCCCAGAGGATCTTTGTCGCAGGACTTTTGGACAATCGGATCGACTCACCTGTGCTGCTTTCGCAGCTATCGCTGTATGTCCCGCCGAGATCGCTCCGTGCTCGTACTCTACTTGACGTTGAGGCCCGCCGTACTAACTTTGGCGCCTCAGATCCGTTCCTGTCCATGTGTCGTGAGTTCAACGCTGTATGTGAATGTTAAGAACCGTATGTATCTCGCGTCGCACTTATTAACATAATACGTCTTGTGCGGCCCATTACGCGTTGATCAATGTTTTATGTATATCTGTTTTGTATGACACGCTTCAAAGGGGCCTCTGTAGGTCCATTGAATTTTAATAAACATAATAATAATAATAATAATAATAATACCCACTACAATGAAGACTTTGCTGTCCAAAAGACATCCGAAAGATTTGGGTGTTCTT
>KB670192.1:7445-121217 GCA_000349105.1 Anopheles epiroticus | reverse complement strand
GGTATCTAGGGGAAAGGATAGTTCGGGGATCTGACGTTCATCGGTACTGTACACGCAGGGCTGATGAGCCAAGGGTACCTAACTTGCTTTCCCAACGTGCCAGGAACTCTTTGTTTTTCAAAGGTGTTCAGTGGTACAATAGATTACCCAGAGAAATGAAGAATGCGAACAGCTTGCCGGATTTCAAGCGTAAGTGTGCAAAATGTTATGTGAAACAAACTATTTAATGTAAAAAAATGTGTACCTACAGCAATTTGTAGGTTTTAAGATTGGTCAAATTTGTAGTAAAATCCATTATTTATCATTAAAATTTATCTTAACCCTAGTTGAGTTTCTTACGCATCTTAGGAGCTACGCTAGACAGTAGCTTAAATTTCCATCTTTTGGCTAAAAAGTCAGTTAATTATTAAAAATGTAGATTCATAACAAAAAAAAAGGTTAAACATCAAATAATAAATGCCCAATTGAATAAGAATAGAACCAATGCTCCATATTGCTTGGCTAAGTTACAATACTAGTTTCAGAGTACCACGTTTAGGAGAACATTTGAACATAGCCTTTAACAGAGCTCTCCTAAACACTCTCTTTCATAGCTCGAATGACCCATCTTAACTTGAATCAACCCCTCTAAACTTTAATATTTCAACAAAGTATTTCAAAATTTTACTCCTGTCTATGCTAAACAAAGCTGCAAATATTGTGAAAATATTCAATTAAATTTTCACCATCCTAATTTAAAACAAGTTATTGTACAGTTGAATAATTGTTTAAATATGCAAAGTGAAATGCACTCGAAAATTCAAATTTATTCAGCGTTGTTACAAACCATATTTTGTGTTTTTTTTTTTCAACTGATGTTTTTAATATCAATTTGTTTGTTTCCATAAATGTGGTCATAAGCCATGTAACCGTCGTTAACTACTTTCGATTTAAAGAAGGAATAAAACATTTCAATATGGCTGTAAGACTTTTTCTGCACAAAAATATACGAAATTCAAAGAGAATAAAAGCTCAGCTAAGATTTTCTTGTTTAGTTTCTTTCAGCAAGAAACTCTGTAGAATACAAAGGAGTGATCCACCGCTCTCAGTGTTCCGAGCCAGTGTCCTTTTCAACGACGCATGATACTTCATTCGTAACCAGCAACGAACCAGCCAAGAGCCATCAAGACTTCCACATGTGCCTCCAGGGGTCTCAACACAGGTCTCCATCCGACCACACCTTCCGCTTCAACTGCTCAACAACGGCCTCGCTCATTGAGCAGTAAATTATTTATTGATTAATCGCTACCGGCATGTAAGGTGATCCTCGTGCCGGGGCTGCCAGCCTGCAACAGGCCTGCCTGTGCCTGTTCCCATTCTCTTTCATTTTGACCATTCTTGCCGCTTGGTTTGGTACGCTTCCTCAAGGCACTGGTGCTGTGAAAATTTGCGAAAAAAATCACCGTAATGCATGGGTTGCGCTTTCGCTTTTTCGTTTTCATCCCTTGTCCTCGCTCGCGATCGCTTAGAGCTGCTTAGCGCTTCGGTTCAGTTTGGCAAAATTCAATCAAAGGCGCATCCTCTGGGTGCGTCCACCCTTGGACGGGTTTGTGCTGTCGTGACCAAGGTGTCATTTTGTGGCCGGGACGGGGACGCACTACCGCAGGACGGAGTAGCCATTTATAATGGGAATATCATTTTTTAAAAACACATTATTACACATAATTGCCAGTGGTAATAGACGTCATTTTGGGGTGAAACACGATTATTCTTCATTTCACTCTAACGACCCAGCGTTTTGCATCCGATCTGCACAAGCTCGCTGCGCTTTGTGGACATTTTTTCGCGTTCGGATGCTGGGCTGTGGTGTTCTTCTGGTGTCACGGGAGCGCTCGTTGGGACCATCCGACGCGCCTCGTACTTTCTCATTAACGGTGCGCAGATGTTTGATCACTGCGAGTAGATGTTTTCTTTTCCATGCCCAGCACCATTTGAAGCGTTTGCTTTAGCTCCCTCCAGCGTCCGTCTTGGATGAGATGGTACCTTCCGGAACGGCATCGGCACTCATTAATAATTGATTAATGAGATTTGATTTCACCGCAATGGCACCGTAATGGGCGCAAAGAAGGCGAAAGGATGCAGAACAGTAGCGTTGGAGCAGAGAAAAGGGAAAATACAAACTTTATAGCCCCAGCATGCGTGACGTGAGGACATTTTCGTGCAAATGGAGACTCCTTAAGTACGATCTTGTTACGGTGTCTCGATCGGCGCTGCTACAAGGGCAAGTGTAAAAGAAGTGTTGAAGGTTTGCAAGTTCATCGTAGTTTTGCATCGATCGCCGACGAATTGACAGTTTTCGGGTGCTAACCCTTTTGTCACGCGAAAAAAAGGCAGTTTAAATTTGGATATTGCGTGTATGGAACCGGATGGAGACATTGGATTAATGATTATGAAGATTGACAGTATTTTCTTGATATCAATCGCACTCGTTGGTTGGTTGTTGGAAAGTTAAATAATAATTTAATATGAAATAAATGCTAAAAATGAATTTAATAAGAAAGTATCCCGTTCTTATGACGTTGTTTGTTTACTGGTTAAAAAGTTTTTTTTTAATTGAAAAATAGGAGATAATTATATTTTAAGTGGCCATGTCTATGATCCATATTTTTGCAAACCTATCGCCTTTTGAAATTTCTCGCACAGATGTTTTTTTTACATAACATTTTGCACATTTTTTATTATGTTAGTTTTTTGTGGTGTATGATGATGTAAAAATTTTATCTTAAATGTTTTTTATCCATCACAGCTACTGGCAATGGCTTCCCTGACAACGGCTTTAAGCATTTGAAACGAAGCTTTGATTTGATTTGATTTGAATTTGATAAATAGTTCTAAAAACGTTGAGGCAGAATCAAAATTTGGTTTTTTTCGGTTGTGTCGGCCAGGCCGTATTGCTTAGAATGAAATTGTATTTTATAAAAAAATGTGTTGTTATTAAGTGTGAGGCAGCGTAAACTACACAGTTTCAAGTTGTTTTATTTTGTGTAAGTATAACAAAATTAATTAACCTTACGCTTTAGAAGGCGCATGCTTTGGATAATGTACACTATTATTACAATAACGTCTTTCTTTACTTGTTTTTTTTTTTTTGTTAATCGATAGTAATGTCCAGACCGTATTGCTCCTTCTTTTAATTATGAACACAACACAAGAAAACATAGTGATTAAGTTCGCAATGGAATCTAGTTTATTTGGTGTTGATAATTTTTGATAAAATACATTTTTTTGGTAGCAACGGCCAGGCCGTATGGCTTTTGTTAAAATAATAATTTGAATAATTTTGATAATTTTTGAACGAAACGAAAATAATTATGATGATCAAGACACTTTTAATTTTGTTTTGATTTTGTTTTTGGTGTTAAATTTAACCGGACAAGTTTGGTGGTCCAAAGTGATAACGGTGTAGATCTTTCATAAGTGCAGGTCCGACGTTCGATCGAATCTCATTCGGACTGCTGTTGCCCACCATACGCAGGAAAAAGTTAAGAAATATTAATAAAAATGATTATATAATAAAAAAAATATTATTGTAATATTAATAATGATAATAATTATATTATAATAAAAAATAATATATATTCATTACAAAGACGATACTACTTTCTTGATATTAACAATAGTAGACAAAAGGCATTCATATTTTACCCAAGACACAGATAGTATACACAGATATTACAAACACATCAAATGAAGAGTTTTGACTAACGTCAAGCAAATAAGAAAATACAGTAATATAAATATATACCAACTGCATAGAAAACAAATATCAATAAGAATCATCTATCGCATGCATGCGGTAAGAACAGTTGCCAGTCTTATAATCCTTGGCGATTTGTTAAAGATTTGTATTCCTTTAAAGAATAACGAGTTCCTACGACCAGTTCTGTAGTCAATGCAGTCTTCTAAGTTTCACTAGCCAAGAATAATAATGTTGTAGATACTTTATCTCCTTCTATATATTATAATTTCAAGCGATTCAAGCGAGATTTGTTCTTAAACTACAATTTTCAGAATCATCTCTAGGCTGGTAAACAATACAACATATTATAGGTTTATAGGTTAACCAGTGATTTTCAAAGTGGTCTCTAATGTGAAATTTAAGTGTCGCTTTTGGCTCGCTTAGGATTATACGAATCTTTCGAAACAAGCCATGGATTCTTCTCTTCATGCTTGTAAATGTATCTTACAAAGAAGGGTCGGTTGGTTTTTACAAGGAATAGAGATGAATTATCTGATCCAGATCCGTTCCAATGATCAGTACCAGTAAAGTGAGCAAATTAATGATAGATCTTTTTTTTGTGATCCGGTAAACTGATCTTCTCTGAGAGAAACCAAACAGAGTTGCTAAATGATTAAATCAAATGGAAGGTGAGCAAGAGTACGCACCATATTTCGGATAATCATGCTTTTCGTTCCTCCAAGCAAAACTGGTATGCTTTTCATCATTCTTTTCATCAGTTTTCTCTCTTGGTCACACCACTTTGATACGACTCTCATGTGGACACATGCTTAAATATTCCATACCTAGACAACATAACAGAATGCCTTCTTGCTCCTAAACAAATATTTATCCCAGAACTACAAGAAATGAATTTGTTTTGCTGGCTGGACAGTTTTGATTAACACGCCTATGTGATATGTCTTGTTTCAGTCAGTTTGCATTTGTTTGCACAATTATTTTTTAATTTAATAATAATTGAATCGATCAGACGATCGGGATCACTTCATTGCATAAACTCGATCGGAAACGATCCTCAAAAAGGTCCGTTTATAACATCACTTACAAGGAATGTTTTCAACCAACTCTGAAATACGGTATTTTTACGTTTTACAGCACCGTCTTTTTACGTAGATTTATTTAAATAGAAGATACGCAGGTTAACATATGAGCATCTCTATATAATAGAATTATCTTCACTCACTAGCGAAATCGCTGCACAAAGGACCATTTGTCATTCGTCCATTCAAATTGAGCGAATAAAGCTCATTATTGTTCTGTTAATTCTCAACCTAATTCTTTACTTACTTACTTATCGGCCGCTACAACCTGACGCTTCGCGGTCTTGGTCTGCTGGAACAAACTCCGAAACCGGTCACGGTCTCTCGCCGTCGTCTGCCAATCCGTTATCCCCTCAACGCGGACGCTTCAACGCCTTCTTCCCACCTCAGCTTGGGCCTACCACGCCTCCTCTGTCCATGTGGTCGGCCTAAGAGGTCTTTACGGGGACTGGGTCGTCCGAGTCCATGCGTATAACATGGCCAGCCCACCGGAGCCGGGCGAGCTTAATCCGCTGCATAACGTAGAGATCGTTGTACAGCTCGTACAGCTCGTCGTTGTATCGGCTCCTCCATTGTCCCTCCTCACGTATGGGGCCAACAATCCTCCTGAGCATCTTACTCTCAAACGCGGCTAAGAGGGTTTCGTCAGATTTGGACAAAGTCCATGTCTCAGAGGCATACGTGAGTACTGGAACTATATAGGTTCGATATAGTCCCAGCTTCGTCCGTTGCGACAGGTTTTGTGAGGTGAAATGCTTCCTCAGGCTATAGAATGACCGGCTGGCCTCCAGAATTCGTGTTTTAATTTTAAGTTAAATCCCGTTAAAATTACCTTAACTTCCACCGTTTACATTACTCAATGTATCACCGATTTTCCATTTTTATCTAACATCAACACCGATAGATTTTTTTATTCGGTAGTATCAGCCAGGCCGTATTGCTTACACCGATAGATAATAATCAGTGATTACTGCAAATTATTTATTAATTATTTTGCAAATTTGCTGCAGGTACATGTAGGCAATCAAATAGTCACTTAAACTAGGTGACACGGACTGGCTTGAGATAAAAATAATTTTACGTTAGACACAGATAGACCTCGCAAACATAATTTAGCTTTTTCGTCTGTAGTTTATATTAATTATCACTTTGAATTGACTCCTTTAGTGCAGAAATTGTATCGTCGAGATTCATCAATTTAGATGATCTGCCGATTAGAGTGGAGTGCTTCAGTAGGCCGTTGCTAAGTCGATCATTCCGGTGTGCGCCATGTGCGGTAACAAATTAAAGATGTGTTGTAAAAAGCTTTTGAATCGTTCAGATTTACCGTCCGTCCCATTCAAGCGTAGAAGCATCTTGCGGCGAAACATCCTCAGGTTACTTTTAACAGAACAACCATCTAAATATGAGTTCCTTGCATTATAGTGTTGCTTCTGATTACAGACGTTTTGTTGGAGTTCCTTCCAAATTGCAGCGCCTACTAAAGCACGAAAAACGTTTCCTCAAACAATTTCTGCGGTACTTTCATATTTACCAGCGTGGAATGACCGTGCAAGAAATGCGTGATATGAAGATTGCCCTGGAAGATAGCCTCAATGTGAGACGATTTTTCCCGTGGAATGGTGCCTGCGAAGAGTGTGGATGCTCTTGCCATTCAGAATCGAAATAAATATGATACATTTGGTATGTTTTAACGTGAGCGCTGAACAATGTGTTTCGTTGGACAATTGAAACAAAAGCTTCTGCATTCTTGACGAAGTTTATTTAATAATGAAATAAGAGATGCTCATCAAACTAAAGATCTGCTGTGTCTTAAGCTCACATGTATAAACGTACCACCCACTCTTCCCTCCCGCACCAATCCGGGAATTCCACCATCCTCATTCAGTTCTCGAGGAAGGACACAAAGTCGGTCAATCGATGCAGCTGCGATTCCGCACTCACGACGATCGGTTTTTCATCCACGGTTCGCTTTGGTATGATCAATCGGGGATAGGCACCGGGGAGAATTTCCCAGTTGAGCGATTTGCACGTATCCTCGATCATGTCCGGCGTTTGGTTGGTCATCTCAGCAAACACGTTCTCGAAGATGGAACTGTACGCCCGGCCGACGAGGGCGATCGTTTCCTGCTGAAACTTTTCCTTCAGCTCAAACATCAGCTCCGATACGTGCTTGGACCAGTCATGGTTGATCGCTTTGTAGAATGCGGCTGTATTGTTGTTCCACAGTGCTACGTACACTTTGTACATCTGTTCGAGCTCCACGTTTCCGGCTTTCATATTTTGCGGGATGCGCTTCCAAAGAAACCGTGCGCTTGCACTGGAAGAGGAGGGAGTTATTGACGCTCGGAAGAGTATATGCGTTATACATGAGCTATACTTACAGATCATTTTGATAAAGATAGGCCGCAAACAGTTCCGAGTATAGCTGAATCGTTGAGATTCCGCCGGGTGCCTGCAACAAAGAAAACGTTAGAGTTTGATCTGTTACACCGTATTAGAATATATACAAACCTCTAGTTCGTGTTTTTCTAGTACTAATGTAAGTTGTCGTATCTTTTCCGAGAGCATTTTGACTTGGATGTGTTTATTTTCCTGCTTATTTCGCGAGATTTTTTCCAATGCGCCAGAAAATCGTGATTTGTTTGTTTACGTTTGGCGAAGAGCGCTGCGGTTATGACAGCAGCTGTCAAATATTTCCCAAGCAACAGCAAACAGGCGGCTGTTGGGCTTGCATCATGCCGGCTGTTGAGCGGTGAACAGCCCTCAATTTGCCGTGGCCTTATCCAATTTATTTATTGGATTTTTCGCAGTAAACCGATTTTTTACCAATGTTTTTTTCAATTTTTATCAGAAATTAATAGATGTGTAAGAGTTCATGATTTCATTTTGCGTTCTATACTTTACAGTGTAGGGCGAAATCAGGCCGGCAGCGATCAGCTGTCAATTTGCGGCGTCTCGAGCGAGAGACAATGGTCGATGCCTATCCTATCGTTGGTCATGCTACTTTTGATTGCAAACTTTTGTTATTCAAACCTATCTTTTATTATTCAAATTACCCCTGAAATAATCATCAAAAAATATATCAAGAAGTTTTACACTTACCAAAACACTTCTTAACAGCGAATTTTGCGATTGTTTATGAAATCGACCCCGCATATTTTGACATTTGGCGAGAACGGCTTGTCCATCACTACCACACCGTCAACAGCAATGTAGAAAAGCAAAACGGGGAAAAAACTTACAACACGGACAGGCAAGCTTGTTGTTTTAAATGCAGAAATTTCTCTGCTAACTGCTACTGGATCCGCGGAAAGTGCGGGTTTTCTCGATCGCAGTCGTGCTTGTCACGCGTTCGTGTAAAAGTGCGGATGAATGGTTCATTGTAAGGGGTTGAAAAAGTGAAAGAAAAGTTTGCCAAACGCGCTTGTAAAGAACGCATCCTTTGGGAAGGGAAGGAGGAGGAGGCATCACACAGTGTCGTCGCGGTCGCCACACCACCACGACCACTGTCGCCGCCCTGTGAGTGAGAGTGTGTGTGGAAGAAGCTGGCGCAAAGAAAGAAAAAAAAGGGGATTCTTTGCTCAAGCGACAGGCGTCTCCCCCAAAAGTTAGGGCTAGTGTGGAGGGGCAATTATTTGTTTCGTGTGCGGTTTAGCTTGTGAATAATTGTTAAAGGAAAAAGTCGTTTTAGCGCAAAGAACGGGTTAAACGCCGAACGGAAAGGGACAGGGTAGCAGCAATCATGTCAACAAAAGCGAGTGAAGAGGAATCGTCCTCCCATCTAGACGAGAGTGACATCCCGGACGAGTTTATCGATGATGTTTGTATTCCGTTATTTGTGTGTAAAACATATAAGCCGATCAATGCCTACTAAACCTGTGATTTCTTCTACTTGTTTGCAGGATGCGGATAAGTTGGGATATTTTCCGGGCAAAACAATCACCCTGCAGATGCTGCTGGGAGCAAACGTACTTCAGCCCGGCAAGGGTGCCATGACGATTGAGTATTTGGTATGCAATTCTTAGGGGACACTTGCCGTCTTTCTAACGTTCCCTGCTTATACCACTGTGCACTTTACTTTTTATTGTCTTCACAGGGACAAAAGTTTGTTGGTGATTTGCTGGCGGACGGGAAGATAAAGTCTCAGGAAACGGAAACTATCTTCTGCTCACCGAGTGCCTGGGCCATTTACTGCAAGCGGATCATCAATCCGGACAAAAAGTCGGGTTGCGGGTGGGCTTCGGTAAAGTACAAGGGCAGGAAGCTGGATGCTTACAAGGCGGCATACTATAAGAAGCAGCAGAAGGAGCGTGACCAGAAGGAAGAACTACCCACGGAAGGTGAGGCTTATGGGAGAAGGTTAATTGCGTGAAAAGGGATTTTAAATGGAGAGTGTCCTTTTTACAGATCCGGTGGAAGAACTGGAGGAAGATAAAACGGCAATGGAACCGCCGCCGGCACGAAGAAACATCGTCTCGCACAACACCATAAGCAATAGGAATATCATGCAGTAAGTATTATTATAAATTGTGTTTGATTTTTGCATTAAATATAAATCGTTTACTCTTTTCCAGTGACTCAAACACTCTTATCGAAGCCGTTCCATTTACCGCGATCGGTAAAATGCAACCATTTCTGGTAACTGTCAGCACCTCGACACTACTGGTTATGGATTTCCACTGCCATCTAACGAACTACGAGGTGTGTGGCTATCTCGGTGGCACGTGGGACATTAATGCGCACAACCTCTCGATCACGCATGCCTTTCCGTGTCGAAATACGCGCCACGACCGTGACAAGGCGGCCCTCTGCGAGCTGCAGATACAGAAGCTGATGATTAAGAAAAACATTAACCTGGTCGGCTGGTACCATTCCCATCCCCGATTCCCGGTGCAGCCAACGTTGCGCGACTGTGACGCCCAGCTGGATTATCAGATACGGATGCGAGGACCGACCGAAGCGTCGTACATTCCCTGTATTGGATTCATTTGCTGTAAGTAGAACCACCCCAGGGAAAGAGGAAAGCGTGGATTTTGTGTTGATTATTTGTCCCTCATTTCTCATTTTTATAGCCCCTTACGATGATCAGAACAGTGCGCTGGAATCGAACGTGATGTCGTTCTGGGTGATGCCACCGCCAGAAAACCGCCCTGCCGAGTACGGTCGACCGATGCTAATGTCGTACACACTTGTCCAAGACGAAACGCTTTCCGAGGACGTGAAGGAAGAGATGATGCTGACCGTCGACTACTATAAACAGTTCAAGCGGGAACTGATTAACTTCCAGTCGCTATACATCAACGATGTGCCGTACATAGAAAAGCTTCGCAAATCGCTTACGCCACGCTTTCCGCGGGATTCCATCTCCGGGCACTTTTGGAATTGGATCCGTGAGTTGCTTGGGCTAGAGCCGGAAGAAATTCCTGAAGTGGTGATCATACCGGATCCACCGCCACCACCACCCGTTATTCCGTCTGCGGATCATCATCTCCATCATCCGGACGGTACGAAGCTGAACGACGATGTAACGATCGTTTCGACCACACCGGCACCGCAGCCCGTGGTCGTGAACCTGGTGCACAGTGCGGAGGAGAGTAGCATTACGACGGAGACAAAGAATGACGATGACTTCGATGGTGCTTCCGAGATGGGCGATTCGGACGTAATCTCGCTGAAGGATGACGATGGTAAACCGACGGGTCCGTCCATTGCTGTGCCAAGCTTGCAGGCACAGTTAAAGCGTCCTTCCGGGTTGAATATGACGCCATCGCCACTGTCCAGCTCGCTTGTGCTGCCGACAAATCTTAGCCAAACGGGCAACAATAACGGTGGCCCCGTGACGGTTCCACAAACGACGGCCACAAACCTATCGATGAATAGTGGCGGTGCTGCTGCGGGTAATGCCGGTATGGCAAACAATCACCATCTTCACGCCGTCATGACACAGCAGCAACCTCAGATGCTCCCTATCGGGGCGAACTCACTCGCCACAACCAATACGTCGTCGCCGCGTGATAGTCCCATCACAATACCTTCGAATTCGGCCAGCCCGGCAAAGTTCGAGATGCCCGTACGGGCCAGTCCGTCCCCGGCAAAATCGGACACCTCATCGTGCCGTAGCCGTGCGCGCAACTCACCCGCTCCCAGCCCGGGAAAACTTTCGATCGGGGACATCCTTGGCAATGCTGCTGGCGGTGGATCTGGTGGAGGAAATCGGGGCAGTCCTACACTCAGCTCCCTGATAGGACCATCGGGAGGAGCAGGAGGTGCCGGTACTGCCGGTGGTGCAGGTGCTCCCGGCAACATTCACGACCTTTACGCCGCCACATTTGCTTCGCTCGGTAGTGCGCTGCCGTCGAATCTCCTTTCCCAGGATTATGCCGCCCTGTTTGGGCAGGGAGCGGGAGGACAGCAGGGTGGTGGCAAGCAGCAGCGAGGCGATGAGTACGGTCTGTCCGCACTGACCGCACTGGCACAGGTGGCCGCCGCATCCGGTCTTTCCAACTCTCAGATCAACGAAACGCTCCTTCACAGTCTCAACCGTAGCATATCGTCCAAGGCGGGCGGTTCGGGCAGTGGCTCCAATGTGGCCACGTCTGCCGCCTCCACCATCACCTCCAACAGCTCATCCGGTGGCTCGGGAATGGGGTCGGGAGGTGGTGCAAACTCCTCTGCTAGCGCATTGCCACCGATCCCGAATATGAAGGAGTTTATGCAGCAGCTCGAGAAGGGCAATCTTAGCTTGTTCATGCAGTCGCAGTACGGTAGCCCGCTGGCCGGAATGGCGGGGCTTACATCCGGTGGTCCGGGCACGTCCAGCAGTGCCGGTGGTGCCGGTGGAACGGGTGCCGGAAGTCCAAGCACCGGTAAATCGGGCAGGTCGGGTAAATCCCGCTCGAAAGCGAGTCAACTGCAGCAACAGCAGCAAGCGGCAGCCGCTGCAGCCGTAGCCGCACAGCAACAGCTCCAACAAGCCCAGCAAGCCCTGCTGCAGCATCAATCGATGATGGAGTATGCCGACTTTTCGTCCAAGTTTGATCAGGGCAAGCTAGCCGATCTGATGAAGTCACCCGAGTACTCGCAGATGTTGCTGCAGCAGGCGCAAGCACTCGGCAACCTGGGAAGTGAAATTTCCATCATCAAGAAACCATCGTCCGGTTCGTCGAAGAACAGCTCCAGCTCGAAGGATCACAGCGGCGGACAACAGATGGGATCGATGGGAGGTGCAGGAAGTGGGGGCAATTCTTCGTCCAGCTCTTCTGTCTCAGCTGCAGCATCGTCTGCCAAGAAGGAGGCAGCAGCAGCGAGTGATCTTATCACGAAGCTTCGCACCGTCTTCTCCACCGACGCGTACCTTCCGCCCGTGCCGACCACGGCCGACATTAATCTGCTGGTGGAGCAGTCGCAAAAGTATCCGGTGGTACAGCAGATCTTGAATTCGGGCAACGTGGACGATATACAGGTGCTGTTGAAGGCCCAATCGCTCTCCAACAATCAGCTTGACTTTGCCGCCTTTCTCAACCACACCGGAGGTTCGGGTGGTTCCGGTGGCACGAATGGTAACAGCGCGCTCGGTCTCGGTGGCAGCTCCACCGATGGCCAATCGCCGTCGGGAAAATCATCCTCTTCCGCTTCAAAGGCATTGAAAGACGGCGATATGGCTGCGGCAGCAGCAGCAGCGGCCGCGATGAATCCTTACCTTGGCGTACCGAATCTGTCCGCCCTGTTTGAACCGATCCAGCGCATGGGTGGTGGTGGTGGTGGTGGTGGTGGTTCGGGAGGAGGAAAATCCGGTAGCAAAGGGGACAAGGCGTCGAAGGCGGCAGCCGCGGCCGCAGCAGCAGCAGCAGCCATTACCAATCCCGCCGACATGCTGAATAGTCTGTTCACGTCGGCAGTTGGAGGGGGTGCTGGCGGTGCTCCACCGAGTGCGGCCGACATGAACGCACTGCTCTATAGCCAGGCAGTAGCAGCCGCGGCAGCGGCCGGTGGTAAGGGCGTGCCCGACTTGAACCTCCTGTTTGGGGGCGCAAACTCGGGCGTTTCCTCGCCGTCCGGTGCCAGCAACTCCCCGGGACAGGGCGGTGGTACCGGGGGCTCGGGTGGTGGTGCTGGCGGTAAATCGTCTGCAGCGGCCGCAGCGGCTGCTGCCGCCAGCCTCGACTATCTGTCCATGTTCCCGAACTTCTCGGCGGCAGCGGCCGGCAAGATGCCCGACATGTCGGCACTGTTCGCGCAGGACAAGTACGAGATACCGGACCCACTGTCAAAGGCCACACTGGAAGCGAACAACATGTACTTGGCACCGTCCGCTTCGCTGCTGAAGCTACACCAGGAAGCGTTCAACTCGATGCTGATGAAACCGCCGAAATCGTCCTCCTCGTCGACGGCGTCCTCAACGGGTAAGATCGATACGGCCACACCACCACCGGCACCACCGTCCTCAGGGCAGCAGGGAACGGGAGCTCCCCTCATCCCTTCGCCCGGTGCACGCTTAACGCCAACGAAATCAGCCAGCCGGGAAAGCCCATCACTCGGGGCGGGCAGTGGAGGGGGAGGAGGAGGAGGAGCAGGAAGCAACTCCAAGTACAACTTTTCCGCCGTGGATTTGGCCGTCTCGAGCGTGGTCCCGTTGGCGGCTAGCTCGCCGCTCGGTTCGGCTGCAGCTGATCTGTCGCGCAAGTCCTCCTCCCAAACGCCACCGGTCGATATGTCCCGCTCGTCACCGGCCATTCCGGGCACCACCACGGGAGCGGGTACCACATCTCCCGGCGGTGGAATACTACCCCCGTACAAGAAGCGGATGGAGTTTGCCTCGATAGCGGATCTCGTTGCTGCACCGCCGGCAAAGATACCGAAAATGTCCACCGAGAACCTGGACCCGTAAGCGCCCGCTACCGGGTTGGAAAGAGCGCTCAAGCACTATTTATTTTGGCCAGAAAAGAGGGACGAAGAGAGAAGGCTAGTTTTGGGCATGGTTTTTTATTTTATTCTCTCATTTTACATTTATTGCAGCCAGATAAAGAGAAGTAGAAGGAGTCTAGGAAAATCAGTAGGGATGCGCCTGTAGTACTAGAGAAGCTTTTCAGTGTGTGCGTGTGTGCCTTCTCACTGGCCACTTTCACACGACACCACCGGGGGACGCCCCAAACATCTCATCGATCAATTAATTAAGCATATACACGGACACGGCGTGCATAGAATCTCATAAAATAGTGGACGATTTGAATAGCATAACAGCAGCGATCGGTTCGGGCGGAACATTAATCGATATATAAGTAACATTATATAGGAACCCATCAACAAACACACATATATACATGCATATATATATTTTTAGCTATATCGAGATGAAACAATGAACGATGAGAGAGAAGAGTGCGATAGATAGTGAGAGGAAGAAGGGTGCGGTGTAAGGCTTTAGCGAGAAAGGATCCTCCCTTCAAGGGACGCTGAAGAATGATACACAAAACATACACAACGCTACATTTGGGTAAGAGTGAGGCAGGGAGAGAAAACCACGAGTGCACGGGGTGGTTCCGATTTCGATCGAAAGATCATTCCTCTGAGTACACGCATCATCCACAGGGAGCGAAAGAGGAAGCCAACCGCACGGGGAAGTGTAACAAGTATTAGAAGAATAACAATAAATACCTTAATAGTATTTTATGTGTGATCGTAAAGCTTGCAAGTGTGTTGACGCCATCTTCTCCGAGCGCTGCCGCCGCATCCGAAACGACCGCTCCAGCTGGTGAACTACCGCGTTCGAAAGTAACAGGAGAGCATGCCAACGAAGCGATGAACGCGATCTCGAATTGCTCGCGGAACGCTTTCGAACACACTCGCCAAGTTCGATCTGATGTAACAGGAGAACATGCGTCGGAAGAGTTGACTACTTACTTGCTCTAGAAGGTGAATAGAGTGATCTCTTTCTGGCGCAGATCTGCAACCTACTGCATGCTTCAGCTCTCTTTTTAGCGAACCGAAGTGATGGTGGCTTATCACATGATGAGGGAAAGAAACAGAACACGATCGCCAAAAAGCAACCGGTTACAGGAGCGTATTGGGGTAACAGGAGAGCATGCAAACAAAGAGACGAACGCCGAACGCGCCGCTTCTAATAATCGTGCTCGCTCAAAAGTCAGCGTCTAAAAACAGACCTGAAGTAACAGGAGAACATGCGTCGGAAGAGTTGATCTGATGAGCCACACTGATAACAGCCTGCATACACTATGGGAACGAAAGAGATCGCAATGAAGGATGGAGCAACAGGGATCAGGAGCGTATCCGAAATAGGAGGTAACACACTCTCTCACACTCTCTCACTGCTGCAACCCGATCACGATCACGATCCTGGTTCGTTTCAATTCAGCCAGTCAAATTCGATCCAAAGTAACAAGAGAGCATGCAAGCGAGAAGGGAGCTCTCCACACGCGCCATATCGCTTCACGAGATGGGGGACTAGCGATCTTTCTCTGCTGTATGATCTCCTGTTACTGAAGCTCGGGTTTAACACATGAGCAACCCGGGCGGCTTGTTTTTTCCCCGTCCGGGAAATTCAATTTAAAAAATTCCCCAAAACAAAACACGCAACAGATTTTCTCAGACAGTTTACAGCAAAGCAAATGAACAAGCCGGGAAGTAGAATTTTCATTATTTAATTTGTATTTTCTCGTTTTTACTTTCTTTGTCGTGTCTGTGTTGTTGTTGTTGTTGGTTGTTTTTTTTTTCCTTCTTTTCGCTTATTTTACTCACTTGTTACCCATTATTGTTATCTCAATTATCAATTACATGCTCCGCTCCGATCGTGTGTTTTTGTGTGATTTATGTGTTTATTTTTATTTCCTTTCGTTTTCCACTTCACAACTTACATTACTTTATGTTTAGGGGTTTCGCTTAGTTTTCACTTTTTAACTTTTTTTTTCACTATATTTACGCCCACTTCCTCTTGCTTTCTTTTTTTTTTATATAAATGGGAAACTCTCAGAGGGACCTACCCTCTCCGTTCGTCTCTCTCTCTGGGGGGTTTGCTGTGTACATCTACTATTTACTACCACCGCGACCGCGACACTTCTTCCGCTTCCGGCGCTTTGCTACACCACTTAAACGCTACAATAAAAAGTAAAGCTGATCAATATCAATGTATGAATTCAGAATCGTAAATTGAACACAGTGTTTCCGGTTTAATTCTCTTGTTCTCACATGTAGTTGTTGTTTTGTTGCTGTTGTTGTTGTTGTTGTTGTTGTTGTTGCTGTTTGGGTTTTCTTTTTTTTTTGTTTTGCTAAATATTATGCGCGATCGCATGCTCCTAGCACTAGCTGGCTGCTTCATTGTTTATTTCTCATGTTTGTTGTTCATTATTCTCTTGTTTTACTATTTTTTGTTTATTTTTCCTTTTTTTTCCTTTTTCTTCTGTTCTGTTCCGCTTTTCTGTATTACTCTACTCGTCTAGCATTGTTTTTGTTGAATTTTTGTAGTTTTTCCTTTCTGATTCACTTTCCCTTTTCTGGCCCGCTCGCTCGTTGTCTCTTCTTTATGCATGAGTTTTGTGAATTAGTTTTAATATTTTTACATGATTGCATTAATCTCTTTTTTCCTCCATCCGATCTTCAGTAGTTTTTTCTTTGCGTCTCTCCCATTTTACCTTTCTTTGTTTCGTTTTCTTATGCAGTGTGCAGTTGTTTTTTTTTTAATTTTACTTCGTCGTTTGATGATTCTGTCGTTTGCTGTTGTGCTTTTAAGGCTAGAAGCAATTGGGTTTCTTTGTATTTTTTTTTTTCATTTTCCCACACTTTCCAACAACTGTTTGCTGCTTCTTTCGAGGCGCCGGACGCTTTCAGTAAACCTTTTTTCGCCAAACAACACACAAAAACAAACGGTTCAGCGGCCGCTACACAAAGCATAAACGACCCAAACAGCGGCTCAAGGGAATAAAGTTAGGAGAAAATAATTTCTTTACAATTGTTCTATCTTCTTTTTTCCGTGTTTTTTCTTTTATCTTCTTTTCATCTTAACATTATTTATGCTTTATTGTGTCCTCCTGTTGCATAGAACTTAGTAGTGCAGTAGTGACCACTTAACGTGGGGAGGGAAAAATAGATAAAGGAACGTAGGAACAGACACATCTTCCCTAAACGAAAACAGCACGACAACGGCACAGGGACAGCACAGGGAATCAACATAATAGCACATTCTCTTTGCCCTTAACTCTTTCTTTTCACTAGTTGCATTTTTTGTTCCTACCATTTTTCACTCTTTTTTTCTTTATAAATGTTTCTTACTCGGTAGCTGTGTTTAAATTGTTTTATCGATGTTTTGGATCATCGGTTCCGTTGAATCGGTGTGTGGCGAGCGTTACGCACACACGCGGCAAATTGTTTCTACGAGTCCTTGTTTACGAGGCAGTGACATTTACAGTTTTCTTGTTTAGTAAATCTTCTTCTCCTTTCACTTTCTGGATAAATGGAAGGAAATGGGCACCCACTGGATGCCCGCGGGATGCCTACTACCGTTCGTTTGCACATCTTTCGCAGCAGTGATTGATGGTTGACCAACACCCGGCATTGGAATTTTTGGATGAGATTGTTGTTGTGCTTTAACACACTCCACGCTGGTTCTCTCTTTCACTTCGCTTTCCTTTCCTACGTCTTTATCTCATCAGTCAACGAAGGACGAGCACAGACATCTTTGTCCAGCGTCATTTAAATGGAGCTAACAAAAGTAGTAAAACATTTGTACAGTAATGCAAACGCACTAACAAACACAGCAGATTTGTAAAAAAAAATGGAGAAAGTGAGCACTAGAGCTCAAGCGAGGAAGCGATACAAACTAAAACCTTTGCTACTACAAAGATTGTTTTAAAGCAGTTTCACAGGAACAATGTTGTAAAGATATCAAAAATAACGAAAAAGAAAAACATAAAAATGTTTTTTTGTGTGTAAAACCAAAACATTAAACCAAAACAGTAAGCACGGAAAAGGGAAAAGAAAATAATTAAATTGTCGTACTAAAACACAAAGATGAAACACAAAATCGAATCAGCATACAAGTAAAGGACAGTACAATTAAACAATTCAAATTTGCTGTTGAAAGAGAAAAAGCAAAAGAGATAAGTAGTAGCGGTGATAGTAGCTTTTGTTGCCAAGTGTCGTGTAGCAGATAGTAAGATAGTACTAGTAGTAGTAAGCAATAGTTCATAGAATTACTCTAGCTTGGTTTCCTTTTTTGTTTTTTGAATGATTTTTTTTCGATCTACATCGTTTTTTCTTACTAATGTTTCTTCTTTTCCTTTTCCATTAAAACGTTTGTGTTTTCGCTCTACTCTTTGCTTTTTCCCTTAAAAATTTCCTTTCGATCATCGATCGTGTGCTAAAGAGTTCATTTTCAAAGTCAAAGTTTTTAGTTAAAAGGAGGAAAAACAGAAACAGAAGAGATACGCATATTCTTTTGCGTTCAAGTGCCTTTCTATTTCTTTTTTAAATCTCCTCTTTATCTCCTCATGTGTTTTCTTTACCTGATGTCATTGATCGCATTTTACACTTACACGTTTTAATCGTTTCGTTTACCGTTCTAGTCCTGCACTTTCTACACACATCTCTTTATTAATTGCAGTTTTCTTTTTCTTTTTGCTAGCCTTTTAGGTTTGATCTATTACACTTTGCTTTGCTTCGCTTCCACCTTCCGGCAACTTACTAAATTTTGTCCCTAAAATGTTTACTACTTTCCTTTTGTGCTTCTTCTACCGCACCGTGGTAGAACACCACTCTTTCTAGAAGAGATACAAAACTGAACGTTTTTTCCCCGTTTTGCTTCTTCGATTTGTTCTTATTTATTTTCTCTCTAGCGGTGTACTACTTGCTTGCTTGCTTGCTTGCTTGCTTGCTTGCTTCGTTGATCTGAATTCCGATTGTTCAGGTAACCAAGTTTCAATGCTCAATGTATGTGCTGCTAACGCTAAACTGCGTTCAATCCTTTGCACAGGGAAGAGGTTGAATCTCTACTCCTTGCTTGCCTAACTGTTTGCTTCGTACAAGAAAGAAAGAAAGAAAGAAAGAAGGGAAGAAAGGAAGGAAGGAAAGAAAAGTGAAGTACAACATGTAGTCTAAAAATTAGAACACATAAACAGTACCTCTTTCATTTCTTTTTTTTTTGTCTGATTCATCTACTCCTTTTCTAGAGCATATGGGTTTTACTTCCTTCTAACTCTCTTTTTATGTTTCTTCATTTATGCTATCCTACCATTTATCTGTCACTACAGTTTCATTTATGCGAGAGCGTTAGAGTTTTGCCAGTTTTTTAAACATGTTTTTTTCTTTCTTCTTTTCCCTTTATCCTGTTCGCCTGGTTTACCCTACTTGCTTGATTCTTATATACTCTCTTTCTAGCGCTTTTAATTTTCGTAAAAAAAATATATATATGTGTGTGTATGTACTTTTATGTGTGACATGATATATATATATTGTACATATTTTTTACTTATACCGCAATATGTATATAAGATAATTTGTATATATAATATATTTAATAAGAGGAACGAACGGAAAACCAACAATCGGTTTGTAACTTATCTGTTTGTTGTTTCTTCTTGTTTTTTTCATGTCTGTGTTTTTGTTTGTGGTTGCATTTTTTTGCTCTCTCCCTTTTCTCTATTTTCTTTTCCATGTATATGGTGTATGTATGTATATATAGATATATGTTTAATATGTACCATAAAAACTAAGTAGGAAAATAACGTTCAAGTAAAGCTTATTTTGGCATTTTACATTCTCTCTTCCTCCCCATCCACTTACTTACTTTACCCCTTTGCCCCCTTTTTTAACCCATATCCGCGAAACTGCTGCTGCTTATCTGGCTAACCTTAATATCGAAATATACATTTCTATATGTGTGTCTGTGTGTTTTTGTTTCTTCTTTCTTTTACCTTTTTTTTATACTAACCTCCTTAATGCTAGTGCTAGTGCTTGGGTACTTATAGCTTACAGCTTATTTGCTAGTCTCTGTTTTGTTTGACCCACCTTCCCCCCCCCCACTTTACACTCTACACTTATTGTTTTTTTTAGTATCAAGTTTTTTCTGTCTGCTTACCTTTCTTTTCAGTTCTAAGGGGATGTGGTTTTGTCCATTCTTTTCTACAATTTCTATTTTCATCTCCTTTTTTCTTCTTAAAAAGGGAAAACACTTTTCCAATGAGTTTGTTTTTTGTGTTTTTTTTTTGTTTCGTTTGCTGTTACTTTTCTTTTCCCGGTTTTCTAGCAACATTTTCTACACCTTTATGGAATAAATCATCATTGTTGTTCTTGCGTGTGTGTGTGTGTGTTTAGTGTGTTTTCGCTATCCATTGCGCTTCTTATGTATGTACTTGTTTGCTGTTGCTTCTTATATCCCATTCGTCGTTATTTTATTTTTACACTCTTTTCCCTTTTTTAATTTACTTCTTCCCATTTTGCTTACTGGTGTTGCTTACTCTACTACCACCCGTTCCTAGCTTGCTTACACTCGTATATATGGCTTATAAATATATGCTTACTTTTATACATATTCCCTTTACCGTTCGAGGGGGAGGTTTGACACACACACACACATACTCACACTCACACACGAATCGAACAAACCAAAATGCAGCCATCAATTCCAGTGCAACAACACTAAGAGCTGTGATGACTAGTAGTAATAGTAGTAGTAGTAGTAGTAGTCGTGTCCGTCCTGTATACTAAACTTCCAAACCTATTTCTTTTTTACTACAAAAAGGTTTTCCCGTTCCTTTTTTGTTTATATATTATACATACAACAAAAAGAAGAGGCCTCCAATGGTAACAAGTGATGCAGAGATACGGCGAGTGAAACCGAGGGTAAGGATGTCTCGCCTTCCATCGTCTCACTCCCGGTTGAGTAGTAAATGGTAGCTTTCCCACAAATGGTAGAGATGGCGCGCACATCCCAGTGTAGCAGTGTATCTGTAGTAATATAATAGGCAGTAGCGGACATACACACACACACAGACACCACGCGCTTATAAAACGATCCTATCTACTGATCTGATCTGTACTTGGTTAACTGTTGCTTGTTCTCACGCGCCATCTCTCTTTCTTCCCTCTTCTTACGAACACACACACACACAGGTACAGTTCCCATTTATTGTTGTTGTTGTTGTGCTTCTTTCTAATTTTCTTTATCCCGTAATATGTCCGATTTGATGTTCTATTTGAGGTCTTTTTCAGTGCATTCAAAGTGTGGTTGTTTTGTTTTCCGGGGAGTAAAAGGACGTGGTGTTGTTAATGTGTGTTGGGCTACTCTTATGGGCTACTCTAGACGGCGCAAAACACTACTCTCCATCTTCAAGGATCTACAAGCGTATGTATGTGTGTGTGTGTGTGTGTGTGTTTGTTTTCTCACTTCGCATACATTCGGTTTTAGGTTTTCTTGCTTGATGCTGTTTGTAATAAATAAGAGCATTTTGTATGCCCCCGTTTGCGCTGTTATTCTTTCCTTTTTGCGTTTTCTTTTACCCCGTTTTTGTGTTATTGGCAGTTTTCGGTACTTTTTTCTATGGTCTTTTCTTCTTTTCTTTTTATGTTATACTTTATAAAACTTGCATTGTCTTGTGTGTGTGTGTTTTTTTTTTCCTCTTCTTTTCTCTTTTTTTTAATTTGACGCTCCTTTGCTGTCCCTTTACTCTGAGCAAGAAACGCGAGAGGTATTACATTTTCCGGAAGAGCGGGCAAAAAGTTTCATTACGCAAAACGTTGGTGTTGTTACTTATCTGATCTCCCGAGAAAAAAAAAACAGAAACAATACCAATGCCCTCCCCCTCTCCGCTTAAACCACGAATCCGCGACAAAACAGCGAAAGTAAAACCTAAACACGCATACCAATGTAATTGGACACTATTTCTTCCAGCAAAACTATATAATGTGGCACACGGATGATTCCTCTTTTTTTACCTTATAATTCTTCTCTCTCTCTCTCTCTCTCTCTCTCTCTCTCCCTCTCTCTCTCTATTTACGCTTGTGACGATTGGGGTGTGCTTGTTGAGGTGGTGCCACCGTTTCCACTGCTACCGGTCGGCCCACTGCCCGGCGCCCCCGGTTGACTTTGGGCCTGCGATCGGACGAAATCGATCTGCGCGTAAGTGAAGGCCGCACAACGGACCGGTTGCTGCTGCAGATTGCACCCGGTCTGGGTATGGCTGCCGGGACTCGGGCTGGACGAGTTGATCGAGTCGATCGAGTTGCGCGATTCGTTCGATCCTGGCAGTGGTTCGTCTACCTCCATCTTGGTGACGCCAGCGCTGCTTCCGGTGGCTGCCGCTGCCAGCAGCATCATCGTCCCGGGTGCAAACGGTGAAGCGATCTGCTTGCTGCCGCCACTACTGCACGGTGGCAGATCGAGACTAGCGTAATGTAGCTCCCGCTCCGAGCTGACGGAGGGCGGTCGGGACACGATGTGCGGATCGGTAATCGAGCTGACGGAATCAGGCCGCGATCCGGGTGCGCTCGGGCTGGTGGTGGAGGTGTTGGTAGATGCGAGGGCCGTACACGACGCGGAAGGACTTTGGTTTTTGCTTTCGCACAGCGTCGACGTGGACGAGGCGGACGATGAGGTAGCTGATATGATGGGCAGCCGCTCGCTGTTGGCCGAGCTCGGCCGTGTGCTGGCGGTTCCACTCGAGCCACCCGCACCGCTGCTGCCCGCTGTCGTGCCGGAGGCAGCATTTCCACCAATCGCCCTCCCGATCAGCTCACTGTTGACACTGTTCGGGCGCGTCCCGGTGGAGATGCTGCGCTGTAACGGTGGCAACTGCTGCTGCTGCTGTTCGGTGAAGCTAAACGCTGGCTCACCGGGCCGCCGGCCAAGGTTAAGCGCTTTGGGGGAGTTGGCGGAGGGGCCGAGCGGTAGCTTGCCGTGGAGAAGCAGTTCTACGTCCTGCGATGAAGCGATCGGTTTGAAACCCATCTGGGGGCTGGAGAGGAGTAGCGTTGACTTGCGGGCAACCAGCACGGGCGGGGAGGTGTTGTCAGCGGCGTTGCTGCCACTGCTTGGCGTAACCGTACCCGACATCATCACACCCGGCTGGGTTGATCCCGTGGTGGAGCCCATCGACGTGGTGGAGTGCTTGCGTGAACATGCGGCTGGGTTCATAAGCGCATAGTCCCCGGCACCGTCGTCTTCGATGCGGCTCCGAGCGGAAGAGGAGGAGGAGGATGAAGGTGGCACATTGAGCGGTAGTGGACTGATCGTCTGTGGGCCGTCGGTAGGCGGTGTCGTTGGACAGAAGTTAACGTAGTCGGGCTGATTCGCCAGTATCTGTAGCTTGCCGAACGATCCCGATCCTCTACTGCCGGTGGAAAGCTTGCGCGTGATGGCAACAGACGAAGGCTGTTCACCGTGCTGCTGCTGCTGCTGCTGCTGTTGTTGTTGTTGAAGGTGCTGCCGGCCGAGACTCAGTTCGGCATAGTTTTGACTTAGATCCTCCAACGATTCCACCATCGGTTCGTCCTGTGTCGTCGTCGCCGTCACCGGTGCGAACGGTTTGGTTGGACTTGCCGGGCTAAAGGGGAAGATGGTTGGCTGACTGCCGGACGGTGTTACGATGCCACTGTCCCGCGAGTCACACCGCGCCCGTTCCGGGGTCGTTTCCGACGGTTTCGACGGGCTGAACCCGATCGAACCACTCTGCTGCCCGGTGGTGGTCTGGATCGGTGCCTGTGCCGTTAGTGGTAGGTGCTGCTGCAGCGCTACGATCGTCGCCTGGTGATGATGATGGTGATGAGGATGATGCACCGACTTCCGCGCATCCGGGTGCTGTCCGAGAGGTAGATAGTTCGGGATGTTGGCACCCGCCTCCACCTTCGATTCGCCGCTCAGATCCAACCGACACTTGCCGGCACTCGGCTGGATCGTTATTGGGGCGGAGTACGCACGGGACGCATCCTCCGACTGACTGCCGCACGACATGTTCATGTAGTCATCGCCCCCGTTCGTTGGCACCACGTTGCGATTGGAGGAGGAGGATGCGGACGTGGCTGATGCCGAGGGCCCGGTCGTCACGACACCATGGTTCCAGGACATCTCCATGTAACCGTCCGGTGCGCTCGACGATTCGATCGACTCGTCCTCGGCCGCGTGCTGATGGTTCATCTTCTCCTCGCTGCCACTGGCCTCACCGAGCGAGCTGATCATCAGCGGCGCCATGTTCAGGTAATCTTCTGAAGGTACTTTCGTAGCGCTAGTGGTGGTGGCGTTCGCCACACTGCCCCGATTCTGCTCCTTTGGCAGGGCTGCCCGTGGGTACATTTCGAGGTAGTTGTTGTTGTTGGTGTTGTTGTGCTGTCCCGCACTGCCGCCACCTACACCGCTCTCCCTGTCTTGAACGGGGGGCTGTATCTGAATCGGGGAAGTGGTCGACTGGTTGCTGGACGCTACACCGGGACAATCGGGTTCGTCTGTGGCGGGCCCCCGCGAGCTACCGGGCGTCATGTTCAGGTAATCGTTCTCCTCCGACTGGGAATTAAGACGACCGGGGCGCATTTCGACGTACCCTGAGGACACTTGGCCGCCACCGCGTCGCTGCTCTTCTTCGTTGTTGTTGCCCGACATGTCGAGATAGTCCTCCATGCCGGCCGGTTCGCTGCTTCTCGCCATCGTCGTCGACGGTTTGGGCTGTCGGGGCGAGGAGTAATCGATCTCCATCAGATCGCTCATCCGCCCGTGCGAACCACCGTGCGACGGAGGCTTGCCATCCGGTAGCAACGATCCACTGCCCGACTTCCGGCCCATGCTGCCGCCCGCCGCTAGCTCGTCCATCGGCAACGTGTCCCCGATCGAGGCGCCGTAGCTGCCCGCATGCGAAATGCTGCTCGTACTGCTCGAGCTGTTATTGTTGCTGCTCTCCAGCATGCTGCCCTGCGAGCTGGTCGACGCAAACGACACAATCACCGGCGCTGCCGAATAGCCCTTGTACACGTCCGAACAGCGGGGCACCTTGGCACGCGAACCGACGGAAAATGCGCGCTGCCGGGAGCTGGCCGAACCGCCCGAACCACCGACCGAACTTTCGCCCGAGCTGAGCATCTCGACGCGCAGCTTGCGCTTGATCAGCTCCGGCCTGCTGCCGACCGAGTACGTCCTGAAGGGCCGATCGTTCACCTCGTGATCGTCGCTGCTCTGGCCGATGTACGCAGGCACCTTCTCGAGCGACAGGCGCAGATCGGCCGACGGTGTGCCGGAGGTAATGCTGCAACTAGACGCGGCTGAGGACATGCCGCCACTGGCACCGATGCCCCCGCCGACATGGTTATGGCCACCGACGCTGCTCGTTGCGTTCGAGAGACGACTGCTGCTGCTGGCGGCACCGTTGAGCGACGGATCCATCAGGACGTACTCTTCGCTTGATGGGACGGCGGAGGCGGCGGTGGCGGCAGTGCGCGGCATGCTCATCGGGACGTACCCATCGACCAGGTCCTCCGCGAGACTAGACGCACGGCTGTGTGCACTCGAGCTAGAACATAACCTGCCGGGTGCGGAAAATCAATAAAAAAAACATGTGACTTTAATGTATAACGACACACTGCCATAATCGGGTATTGAATTGATTCAATTAAACTATTCAATATATGCAGATTACGTTAACTGTTTTTAAACTATTATTATTAGGCACCTGTTGAGCCATTCGATGATGGCTGATAAGAAATACTAAAAACACCATTACTTACCCACGCGAAAAGTCCGCCACAGGGGACATTGGCATGTAGCAGCTGCCGGATGGATCGCCCGGTGAGCTGCCGCTCGGGCTGCACATCTCCATGTACGCGCTGCCCTCGACCGAGCCGACCGTCGATGGTGGGGCGGGACTGCCTCCTCCTCTACGCGACGCCTGCGATATGGGAAGCGAGAGGGAATTATGATGATGGTGGCCATGTCTGCTTGAGCTACTACTGCTGATGATCGTGGTGGAAGCAGTGTGATGGGTCTGCTGTCGTACGTCCACCATGGTTTCATTTTTGAAGGGTGTTTTTCGTTTGTTTGAGGGGGTGGAAAAATTTAGAAGTGATGGTGGGATTCACATTTTCCAGGCAATGTGGGGGGGGGGTCAGAAGCCCGGCAAGAGTGTGTTCCGGTTTCGGTAGGCGAGCCAATCGCGGGCCACGGGACAATCACAGGACGGGACAACACACAGACAGACACACACACACACATGGTAACACGCGCACGTGCGTTCAAAGGCCGGAAGTACACAGAAGTTCGGGAAGGTACGTTCAGAAAGAAAAGAGCCAAAAAGAGAATCCAATTAAGAAATGAGGAAAGCAAGTCTGCCAACCGTGGTTTTATCTTGGAGTTCGGTGTTTGGTGCATTTGGTAGCAAAAAGGGAGTCAATTTTGAAATGAATTTAAAATTTTTAAACAGAGATTCATAAAACCCTACATTAGGGGGAAGGGTTTGTTTTTGGGGAAGGGGGAGAGGTTTGAATTTAATGGATGGAATTGAGGCTTTGAAGGAATTTTCACGCGGAGCTTTTCAGTCGCTGCCAACAAGTTTTGCCTGCAGTGCCTCCACTTAAAATAAAGTCATCAATTTTTCACTCAAAGGTCCCAATTTTCGACTCACAAAGTCACAAAACTTCATTAACAAAGTAAATAAATTTGAAGTTTATAATTCAAATACAGATTTTTTCGTGGAACACATAAAACACAACGCAAAAAATTTACAAAGAAGCATAGAGCTTTCGTACAATAAGTTGTTTTGCCTTTGCAAAACAGGTCATAAAATTGAATTGATTTAGTTTAAACGATGGAATAATTGTCAATTGAACGAAATACAAATGCAAAAAGACGTCTTAAATATGATAAACAGAACATTTAAAAAAATCTTCGAAAATGGATAAACAAGGAACAAAACTGACTGAGAGGAAAAGAGTAAACAGATGAGTAAAAACTGGATGCCTTTGAGCCAAAAATTGAATCTCAAAAGTTGATGTCTCCAAGACACCGGGTGAAACCCATGTCTATGAGTCAAAAGCTGCCAGCAACGACTGTTATATCCGCCAAACACTAAACACACACATACACTTACCGGCACGGCAAAGTCATCATGCTGCGCTGATAGTCCACACCCTGCCGCACGCAGATCGATATGGCCGTAGTCCTTGATGAACTCTTCCGAGTTTTCCTCCGGTATCGAGCAGCCGGAGTTGAGTTGACTGCAAAGAAGAACAAGGTGGGGGTCAAATGGTGAAGATCGGCAGGGAGGGGATAGCTAGGGCTAGGGAAGGCAAACGACTCAAGCCTCGGGCGGAGCGGAAGGTTCGCTTGGTTGTCGTTGTGTGTAGCACTCACTTAATGACCTTAGGATAGCCCTGGCCTTCGTCCGGCGTTAGCGAGCCGGTCACGAAGCTGTCCGTCGACTCGCCGTCGATGCTCAGCGACGAACCGTCCGAACCGGTCGAGTAGGAGGCGGGTGGGGGCGGGCTGAGCGGGGACGAGTTGACCGGCGGACTGTTGCTGTGGCCGATGTGCACCGAGTGCGGCCGATTGTTGCTCGGGATCATGCGGGGCGGCGGCATACTGCCACTGTTAAGCATCAGCTGATGGTGTTGCTGCTGCTGCTGATGGTGGTACTGCTGGTTCTGGAGCTGCTGCTGCTGCTGCTGCTGGTGTGGCATCGTTTCGCTAGTCGTACGATTTCGCGATGGAAGACTGTCGCAGCGTTCGCGGGCAATGGCAACACCTGGTTGCAAGAGGGCACGACACGGGCGCGAGAAGAGATAAGGAAATACAGATCGATTAGTGCTCAACTTACACCATGTAACGGCGTGGGTCGACTTTTGCACGATTCGGAACCACAAAGAACCAACCAGTTAGCATGGGAAAATAATTTTGAATTTCGAAAGAAAGCCCAAAAGAGGAGATCAGCATCTACACAGTTGGTTGTTGCTAGCCAGTTGGTTTTGTGTGTGAAGAACGGGTTGGATAAAATCAAAAGCCAAACATAGGGACCGAGACCTCTCGGGAGCAGCTTACAGCGGATGCTAAGGTATACATCTTTTGCGACAAGAAGCCGCAGCCTAAGAAGGACAGCGCGAGCGTGCTAGCATATTAAACATTATTGTGTCATGCAAACGAAGGTAGAGGACATACAAAAACCGAAAAGGAATGCATATATATTGCTTTTTTTGGGCGGCTGGTGCAACTCTGGATGATTCTCTGGATGGTGAGGTGCAATCTAACTCATACAAACGTATCGCGCGCACGCATTAGATGATGAATTGTGGTGTTGTTAATATGCGGTGTAGGTTGAGTAATGATAAAGCTGGTAAGGTGCAGAACGCGTATGAAGCTATGACCCAATACATCCCAAAGCTCAAACTTATCATTGCCCTCCACAATGTATCGAAGAGTGCTGCTAATGCTTTGGTGTGATCCGTTTTTCCCAGTTACACACCACCAGATTTAGATTTAGATACCGAGCATTCGCTTAATTCGATTACAATAAGCCGGATAACGAAAAGGTTCACTCTCACACTCTCCTTCGGAGCCGTCATTTGACAAGGTTTTGACGTTTTAATTGTAAAGCCTGGCATCGACTACCCCACTCACTATCCCCCTTCTCTTATCAACCTTAAATTGGATTTTGTACAGCAAATGTGCCAAATCGATTACAGACAGAGATGATGAGAGTTCAATTCATTTCCTTGTCGTGTGTTGTAAAAGTGAGGCAGCAGGATTATGCCATGACATGTTGATTTTTGAAGCCGTGGTTTGGGTAATCCGATTACAGGCGATAACATGTCACTGAAGGGGGTTGGTGTGGGGAGGTCAGTTTGCTTTTCATTACACCCTTGTAGAGGCAAAGAATGGCCGGGAGAATTCAGAACAGAGGAAACAAAGTTCGTTTCAGTGCTCTGAGAATTTTTAGAATCAAAAATTAAAGGTGAAAAACTATGGAGACTTTTTTCCTGCCGAGTTTTTTTTCTCGTTTGTTTGTTTTTTTTTTCGAATTTATTTAGTTATTTTAGCACTGAAATGCCAAAATGTCACTAAAACTATTCGTACAGGGACAAATTCATAAGACACAAGATGTTTTAAATTCAACAAAACAAAAACACATTTTTAATAAATAAAAATAAAACAAGATGCAACTAAAATAAAAGCAAAAAACTACATATATATGTGTGTGTGTGTGTGAATTTGGTGTTTCAAAGTGTTCAATGTACGGTATAGCATTCAAATTAAAGAATCAGTAAATAATATTGTAATAAAATAAAATAAGAAAGGAAAAAAGTAATAAAACCAGTAAATACATCAAAATGCAAAATGAAGATGAAGAACAACAAAATAAAGTAAGAGAGCAAACTAAAAATTCAATAACAAGAAAAAAATCGAAAAGTAGAGTAATAAGAAGTGAAAAAACAAAGAGGGAAACGAAACTCATGTGATAACAAAATACATACTCCTGCTGATCGTACCGCTGGCAGTGCGGCCAGCGCTCAGGCGCCGCAGCGCTGCCGGTGAGGAACCGTTCGTGCTCTTATGGGAAGAAGCAGAGGTGGTGGTGGTGGTGGTGGTGATATTGGTGGTGGTAGTGGTATTGCTACTAATGGCGTGATTGCAATTGCTACTGCTACTGCACTGTGACGATGGACTACTACTACACCCACAGTGGCCACCGTTGTTCGAGGCGGAACCAATGGGACCGGCGAGCGTCCGACCCTCCGCCATCATGGCCATCTTAAGCCCGAGCAGACCCATCTTGCCAGCGGACAACGTTGCCGGGGAGGCGGAAGTGGACGGCGAGGCGGACGACGGTTGCGGCTGGAGGTTGCTGCTGCGCAGCAGACGGCTTATGAGCGGCAGTGCACTGCCGGCAGCTTCGCCCGGCCCCACGACGGTCTCATCGCTCGGTTTCTTTAGATCCATGGGCAGATATCGCTGATCCTCGATGATGCTCTCCATCGAGCTGCGGGACGGTACGAGGCTTGCGAACGGCGTGCCGTTGCCGTCGTGCGACAGTTCGTACTGACGGTGGGGCGAGGTACAGAGCACATCGGACACTGGCGGTGACCAGCCGCCGCCGCCGCCGCCGCCCCCGTTCAGCAGCGAGCACATGTGGCCGCTCGGTGCGGGCAGATAGGCCGACGATGACTTCCGGTGACTGGCACCGATAGAGGAAAAGGATGTCGCGTAGTGCTGCTGCTGCTGCTGCTGCTGCTGGCCATACTGAAGGTGGTTGTAGTGCGGGAGGGAAGGATGATGGTGCGGCTGTTGCCACCATCCACCACCAGCCGCACCCTGTCCCCGATGTTCGCTCGTGATGCGAATGGCCGACTCTTCGGTCAGGGGCAGCGAACGGGTACGATGGTGAACCGGCTGGATTGTGCCGGTGGACGAGGCAGACGATGATGACAGGGACGACGAGAGGGTAACAATGTGCTGGGAGCCACCGGGGGCGGCAGGAGGAACGGCACTGGCAGCCGCGACGCTGCTCTGGGAGGAGGACCGGACGCTACTGCTGGTCGCGTGGAGCAGCGGTGCACCCAAATGATTCGTATTGCTATGGGGAGAATGGCCTAACATGGGAGCGCTTGGCAATGATAAAGCTCTTTGATGGAACACCACCCCGGCTGTGGAGGATGCGGATGTAACTGCGGATAGAGACAAACAAGGTAAAAGAGAAGATAGTACACAAGGGGTTGCTTTTTTCCTTCTGCTCGGTTGCCGTAGCCAATGGGTTCGGCCATGGGCGTGGGTCTGTCCGTAAGTACGCAGTACACAGGTCGATAGGTATTGGTTTGATTGTACAGGACGATTAGTGTGATAAGTGCCCGAGGTGGTTACATACAAAGATGGGCAACGGAAGCCTTCACAAGTGACACGATTTAGTGCAAGTGAAGTGTGCTTGAAGGTAGAAACCGTTGTTCGTCTGTGATGTACAAGAATTGTCTCCAGAGTCCTTTGATAAACTGTATAGGAATGTCCTTCTTGATGAAGTAATAGTACCAAACGATCAACGCATATCACACAGCGCCTAGAAACGCTTCAACGTACTACTCGAAAACGCCTCATTTTCAAATAAAACGCGCGATAACATGAAACACGCAGTGTTTTAAGTCAAGAGTGCTAAACATTTAACAAAGCTGAATTTCTCTTTGAAGACCATTGCTTTACTATTGTTAAATGAATCTGATTGAAAGTTAAGCGTTTCTAGTCAAAATGGCCAATACGTTTAGTATTAAATAGCCATTGATCATTTTAAGCATTTTGTTTCGAATTTGGTAGTAGTAATTTAAGTTTGAAAAATTAAGTCCAGTTTACCATTATTCTGAAAGAATTAATAAATATTTTGAATACAAGAATCTAGTGAATTGTGATAAAACTTTTTCACACTGGTAAATTCAAAATTTCTCTTTAGTCAACTATATTTTGCCTCTCCCAAAATGTCATTTATGCACAGCACGGATAAACGAAGATCCGAATAAAGGATACCAGGATAAGCGGCGCTCCACGGCGCTGTTCTGTTGTAGATTGCTTGCACCGCAGGCGAAGCGCCTGAAGTTATGCCAAGTATAGTATGTGTAGAAAAAGTATTGTAATAGGTAAGCATCAAAGGGAAAAATAAATAAAGCAAATGAAGTAAATAATGCTAAAGGTCATATAATCTCTTCATTCTTCAGCAAGTCATAAGGTCCAAATGTCAAACAACGGTTTCCGTTCTGCACTGTCCTGTCCGGTGGCTCATGGCACGAACGGTCATTGAAAGGGGAGGGAAAGGGTACGTTAGTGCTACAACGACAAGGCGGAAAAGCGGTAGTATAACAGCGTTTGCTCTGGAGCAAGATTAATTCACGGCGTTTGGTTAGTGTTTGACGATCCCATTTTGGTGTGAGAACAGGATTTTGTAAGTAGGGTTGTTATCATTCATCATTTTTAGGACAAAGCTTCGTATTTACACTGCGTGTTTTTGGTGAGGTGTGAAAGTGTGTTTAGTAGTTTTAAGCGGTTTCTTTCCATAGAACACGTCGCAATGAAGCACCGCAACAGATTGATTAATGAGATGGTTTACAGCCACTGAAAAGATAGGATCCGCTGGTAGCACTTTCACTTCGCCCAAGGTGTTATCCTTCCGCCTATCAAGTGTCACACACCGCTCCTTTTATACACGTGGAGTTCCACTCTTTCTAGCGTTTTACTCCTTTGCACAACTCTGCTTCTCCTGTCGGCAGAAAGAGGCGGCCAACAACACCGCGAGCCGGGTACGGTTAGATTTTCTGATTATCTCTACTCTAATTAGTTTAGTTAACAGGAGTGATTACTAGGTGGAAATTTACGATTATCGTCCGCGGTTCCTTGCACGCCTAAGCACCATTTGGAAGGCCTGTGTTTTTGTTTCTTTTGCTCTCTTGTACTGTTTGTCGTTTGTTTTTCCCGTTTTTTTTTGTCCTGTTTTCTTCTGACCAGTCAGAGGGTTGTGATTATCTATTTTTTGCTGTTCGTTTTCGTTTTCATTACTTGCATCACTGCACCGTTGCTCGGTTTCATCCACATTGCTTCTGGTGCTCTCCTTCCCATAGATTCTCCATCTAATGGACCGACCGCGTGGTTTGCGTGGGCTTCCGGTACACTACACACGGTGGCCTCGGGGCCGCAAGGTGCGTCGTAATAATGTCTCGAGATAGAGAAAGAGAGAGGGTGAGTGTGTAAGAGAACAAGTGAGGTCCTCCTGCTGCCAGCGCCTCTCCATAAATAATCTTTATGAGGTTCGTATTTCAGCCGACCGCAATATGTCCGACATTAGGGACGGGTTCTTCCTCCTAGCTCTCCGGTCGCTCGGGTTTAGCTCAGCAAATCACACTACACGTAAACTCTTTAGTGAGGCTGAACGCACGATAATCCCGGCTCCGCACATTCACGCGCGCGCGAAATAGTTCTTTCGGACCGGCCGTTGCCGTTGTTGCCGGTGGTCGTTACTGTCGTTACAGAGTATTTAATTACACCCATTTCCCGGTGCACTTTATCGGCCTGGCGCGTCGTGTCGTCTTTGCGTTAGATTATTAATTAGATGGCTACATTATAAGTTCACTGTACAGGTTCGGGCGCTACACCAACCAACCACGACTAGCAGCAAAAAATGAAAAAAAAAAACTACAAAACCGCCAAACAGGTGTAAGGCTGTGCTTTTCGCCACCAAACAACTCCCGAATTGGTTTTGTTTCACGCATCGTTCTACATTTGTTTCTATTTCGCAGCAACACGACCCCTCAGCTCAAACACTACAAAAGTATGCTTTCCATGCTCGAAAGTATGTTTCGCTCTCGTTTGGTCATCTTGAATTAGCTATTTTGTTAATTTAGATTTTGCCCAAGTATTTTACTACCCTGCCCCGTCGGATCGGAGTGTTTTATTGGATTAGTTTCTGCTTTACAGTATGTACATAGGAGCCGTGTTAGTCAACGCTCTACCTCTTTCTACACAGTTTGCGAAAGGTTAATAAAGGCACTGGCAATTAATGCACTCCCACCGAAAGCCCCCGGGAAAAGTAGGCACCACTTGGGGGGTTGAGCATGCATTGTGAGTGCGTGTGTGTGTGTGTATGTGGTAAGGTAGATTTTGGCGGTAATATACTTGAAAGGGGACCATAATTTTCTGCGTGAATCTGCAATCAGGACGAAACGAAGCGGAAAGACACCGTAACAAACCACAAAACAAAAACCCTGCAAATACTGAAAAGTCCAAAACAAAACAGACCAGAAAGGCACGTTTACGCATTTCGCCAACGAGTGGCCACCTCGTATACCCCGTGGTAAATGGGTGGTGAGAAAATAAATCACAAAATCGCTGCTTAAAACGCAATGGTAAGAGACTAAACGTCGGATCAAATACTTGCACAGAGCTGGATAGGGTGGAGCGAACCGAAGGGAAAGAAATGACGACGTCTTAGCCTTTTAAATACTTCCTGCAGTCTTGGCGAAGGCATCACTGACGGTAGGCAATAGTATACGCGCACCGGGAAGCTTTATGATTTACTCGTGCAAAAGGGTAAAGAGCTTTGCTCTCGTTTCGCATTGCAAAATTATATTGCCCACCGGCCAATCCACGCTTCGTGTAGCGGAGAGCGTTGCCAGTTGCTTTTTTTTATGTTATAGTACTAAGGGTGGCTTTTTCTTTCCTTTATCAGGCGTATAAATGAATAAGCATTCAAAACGGTCATTTATTAATTAATTGCACTTGAGAAGCCACCGGATTGAAGGCATATTGAGCATTTTGCGCTTCGCTTTTGTTTGCGTTTTGCTGCCTGCTCGCTCGTTCAAATCGTAAGAAGGATCTATTGAGCATGGGAAACAAGCATATTAATGTCTTAATCTCGCCCCTTCACAGGGGAAGCAGGCTTTATATGCACGGATTGCCGCAGCACTGACTGCATTAAATCATTCATTTCTTCATTCCCCAAGCGGTGCCTCTGTGCTCTGTGGCCACACAGATTCAGGCTACGTTTGGAAACAAGTAGACAGGTTGAGCAGAATGAAGTTCGTTCAGCCTCACATCCACGTGTTGAATTTACAATGGGTTTACCCAAAGGAACATGTATCATAAGATGGGGGTCACAAATCGCTTGCAGGAAATTGAAAATTAAGTCATGAGCAAAATTACAATGTGCAACAGCAAACATTATTTGTCAAATTTTCTTACCCAGTCATAAAACACGTACAACGAAAGACATTTGCGACAAAGAGTAAAAAATGCACATTTATGAAATGAAAAACGGAAGGTGTGCACTCCAGACATAATCAAACGGTAAACTACAGACGAGCTGGATTGCATTCCACAGCGGATCTGTGGTAGGCTCGGGGGTAATTTCGATCGCCCTTGCCTTTTCCCTTGCGATCATGAAATGCAGTTTGTCTATTTCGAGAAGGAAACACAGCATTTACTTTCCACTTTTCCCGCTATTACGTGCCCTGCTGTCTTAACTGGATTGGACCACCGCCAGCACCATGTACACCATATGCGCTCCACACCGAACCAGAAGGAGAGGATAATATGCTTCCCCCGCCTCTTCCATGCGAGCATAAACTTAATTCGTTTAATCCACTGTCTTCAAAAAACCCACAGTGGGCAGCAGGTCGAACGTGGCCGCGCTCGAAACCGGTACAAATAGGGATGCCGGCCAGCGAAAGATAAGACAAAAGCTCTTTCCCGATCCCGACCAAAGACGGACGGAGAGCGGCACATGTGTTGGTCTAATGCCTGATTCTGTGGTTCGCTTAAAGCTTTAATTAATTTTCATTACATTCGTCCCTCACTGAACAACACACACTCACACAGCCGTGTGGGGCTTTCGCGATGAAGGTAGGGAAGAAAATTACTTCATTCCGTTCTCTCCACACGGGCCAGGTGGCCGGTTCCGGTTTCACTGGTGTTGGTCGGTATCCATTGTTTATCACCCAAAGGGAAGCGTATTTCTTCTTCCGTGATTGTTGATGAGCGGGGAAAGCTTTTAATTATTATTGAACCGTTTAACGGAACAAACCGTGGGCATGTGTGAAGAGGGAATGGATTTCCGTTTTATACATGTTTAGAGTTCTTAAAATCGATTTGAGTTAGGTTAGGAAAACTATCTAGAAAAAATAAAAAAAGGGCTTGAAAAACTTTCCTTATGTCGAACAGTATTATCGCTTTTATGTATCAAGAATTCATATTTTAAAACGATATACTTTTACAATTTCATTTTAAAAGGGCCAACATTGAATCAAAATGGTTTGTTTAAACCCTTACTGTGTTTGTCTGCTGAAACCCCTTACCGAGAAGCTTGTAGTTGATTAGCATAGATTGATCCCATAAGTAATGCTTCAAAAAGTGGAAGGCTATAAGGCATACTGTTAAATAAAGTGTAAAAATTTTACGGACTGATTTGATCGCACAATTTGACCTTCAGCGTTTGTCAACAAAGCAGCTACATAAATACAAAAACTTGTAAAAAAATGCTAATCAATACATGAATGCAAAAATAGAACGTTCAAAAGACGTTTCAAATATTTAAAAGGTAGTCGAGTGAAAGAAAAAAAACTTTTTCAAGCAACTTTACAATTCGTAGCATGTAGCACTTAGGTTTGTTCCATTTTCAGGATAAATTTGATAACATCCTGTCTGTATCATTGTTTCAGTAAATGCCACAGAAAATTGTAAAAAAAAAACGTTTTAATTCTTAGACCAAAGAAAACATGACACCCGGGACGAGGATCAGAGATGGAGTGACGGAAAAAAAAACTATGCGCATGATAACCGTAAGCCGTTGTGGAACTCAACAAAAGAAAAGGGCTTGCCGAATCGTTCGTTTGACGAAGCATAAACGAAAAACATACTAAAGCGTTACACAGTGCCCCCGCGTACCTGAAACGGAATGGCGTCGCAAGGTGCTGCGCAAGCGTCGCAGCGGCTTTGCACCGATGGTGAGGTAGATCGAGTTGGCCGAATGGTGGCTAAGGCTGCGCGAATGGCGCCGTACCCCGCGCAAGGTACTGGCCGGCGTTGCTGCCAGAGGCACGGGCGGGGGCGGTGGCGGTGGTAGAGGGGGCGGTGGTGGCCCGAGCGGTCCCATCCCACCTGGGAGCGTGGCAACGGTTTGTATGCTAACCGTCGAGGAGCAGCGGGACGACGATTTGGACGAGCAGGAAAAGTTGGAAAAGCTCCCACCGGAAGAGCTCCCGCCACTGCCTCCTCCTGCCTCACCGCCCGCTACACCACTATTTCCACCACTTCCTCCACCACCTCCACCACCTCCACCACCTCCTCCTCCTCCTCCTCCTCCTCCCACGATGGAGCTGGTGATGGTGGCCAACAGACTGCTGAGCGTGATGCCGCCGCCTCCGCCACCACCACTGCCCGGTATTATCTCCTTGCCACCCTGCCGCGTACTGGCGTAATGGTGGAACTTGCTCATCGAGGCGGAGGGCGACGGTGGCAGCATCATCATTGCCGCCGTCATCGAGTTCGCCAGCGTTGCGGACGAGGACAGATTGGCGGCGACTGCAGCCGGGACAATGCCGGGTGACACTACTTTGACGTGAAAAAATGTGTATTTTTTTCGACGAGTGGTTGTGTGCGTTTTTTGTAACAAAGTTTTTATCGTTCATTTATCGACGTAAAGAAAGAGAAAAGAGAAAGAGAAAGAGAAAGAGAGAAGAATAGCAAACAATTTCTCATTACATTCGTATCGGTCATATCAAGGAAAGCAAATCACAGCAGTCCGCTTCTGTGCTGTTTATTTCTTCGTTTACGTATAGTAATACAAAAGAGATAAATTTTGAAAACATTTTACAAGAAGATTTGATTTTGAAAAATACAAAGTTAAAGCCAATAGTGAACCAAAAACAAGAGAAAACTAAAAACAACATCTACTATGCCAAATTGGAACATAATTCTTTGCTTAATTTCAACCAAAAATTTATGTTATTTTGATGATATGAACGTCAATGAGAAATGTGTTGCTTCACCTCAAGGGAACACGGGCAATCGGTGTGCTGGCACACGTTTCCACTAATACTTAAAGATATTTCCCCCAGCACTATGGTGCAACCAACCATTTATGCTTTATTGAATATTAATCATTTTAATCCCGATTATAAGCTTCTTGTTACATGTTAAACGTATGCAAACATAGCTGGATTAAGACGGTTAATATCTTTGACTGCTGTACGATCGATTGTAACCGATTCGGTTACGACCAATTATGTGTCGGCTGAGATGAAGAATATTCTTGTGTATGGATATGTACGTATGGCTGATGAAAAGCGTGAAAAGCGCTGCTAATAAGTTTGTTGATTGTAAGGGGGAACAAACAGAAACCTTCAAACGGTAAAAATGTGGAGAGAAAAAAAGACGAAGAAAAGCCAAACACGAACTGCAAAACAGACACACATGTACAAACACACATTGTTGGGGTGGAAGGAAGATTTGCATGCAAAAAATCTTCACCCACTTGAACCTACTTGAACTTCACGGATGCGCGAACAACAAAGGCGAGGCGGGCATGCAACACAAAAACAGCTTGGAGGGATACAGTGGAACAGAAAACGAGCATAAGAGTGTCTACGTAACGTGCGTGCATGCAGTTAAGATCGCCACAGACGAAGAGGAACCGAGGTAAGAAGCAAACGATTGCCGCGACGAGACAGAACCGGCCAACTGTCCCCGGATTGAATGTTTGAAGGCGAGAAGAGTCCTTTTTTGGGAGGGCAAGGGATGAACATTTATTATCGGCCAACAGGGTAGTTAAGGGTAGTGTTAGTTGAGATTATTATTAGTAGAGGCAACGCTCTTCCATGACGGCACACGCATACGCTGGACAATCCATTTCCTTGCTTTTTTGTACAAATATTTACCAAGAATTCGAAGAACAAACAGGCAGGCAACAAGAATTATAAGACAACAAGATAATCGCGCAGATCGCCGACAAAAATAAGACACAAATTAAAAACATGACATATACCCATAACACATTTAGTTCGCAAAAGTGGTGAACAGAACAACAGCTCCATTAAAGCGAACTACAATTTCTGCCGGTGTGCCCACACACATTGTGAGAAAGAGAGAGAAAGAGAGTGTCCGTTGTTGTTTGCTTGAAAGCGAACGGAAACAATCGGTTTTACATAAACTTTTTTGTTCGAGATCACTATCGATGGAAAAATAGAACCAGTGCCCTAATCTATCAGTATCTTCTTTCTAAGCCGAGAGAGGAAGAGAGAGAGGGATATGTGTTTACGACTTTGACTTAACATTTTCTTCACCTATGTTTTTGCAAGAAATTACACCACACAATCTCACGGAGCACAACGAGAGTCATCAATAATTCATGCTGCTATCGGCTGCTCGGCCACAACGCCCCTACAGACCAACAGGGTCTAATAAGCATTATGAGCGTTTGTTTTTGATACTCATTATTTCTTGCTTGCGTCTGCCCTGTTCCAAGCATGACGCTGTTCCTACCAGGGTTGCGAAAAGCAATTAAGCAACTAGCTACAAATTGAAAATTAAACTAAACTTTTCATTCCCGCATTGTTGTTGTTTTTTTTGTTGCTCTGCTATCTCGCTTTTCCACTTGTTCTCGTCGTTCACTATCTCTGATAGAGCTGTCTGCAGACTACAGTCAATTAGTTACGCTACATTATGACTAATTTATTGGTTTATGCTTTTAAGCATTGAATTTATATGACGCGTAAGCTGCCGCCGCCGTCGGTGTGCTGCTACCGTCTTTTTTTATTCAAACCTAATAAATACGAAAATTAGTAGTGCTTGGATGCATCTCTGCCGATAGGAATTATGCTAGCTTATTAACATATTTTTTTTTTAATGCAGGATTACTGGTATCTCAAACAAAGTCATACCCGTACTAGGGTTATTTGATAAGTTTTTAGATATCATCAAAGAAAACTGCTTTCACAAACAACAACGGATCTGTTTTGACGCAAAGCATTTACCGTACAATTTGCAGTACAGTGACGTTCCCCAGATTTGGATGCAATAAACTTCCACAAACAGTTAAAAAACAAACAATAGTGAAGAACCATTACGAGTTCTGGTAATATGGAACTGCCGGTAGGAGTGGGTTTCTGAAGAGTGTTTTGATCCAGGGTTTTTATTTATTTGAGAAGCCGAAAAATGAGCCGAAACTAATCCTTTTTCCTTCCCCGCCTTCTCTCTGGTAAGGGAAGCAGCTTCTGTTTAATATTTTAGCTGCAGTCTATTTGGCAACTGTGCTTGATGTGTCCTCCGGATGAATAAAATCCAAAAAATAAAAAAAGAAACAAGCCAACTCCAATGGACGACGGTGGCAATTGCTGTCGGCACAAGTTTTGAAGCACAAAATGTTCGAGCAGCACACAACAGAAGCACAAAGCGCAATAGACAGCAACGAGAAACGAAGCGTTTTGTTTTTTTTGTTTTCAGAGGGAAGATGAATCCGTCGTTCACGCTGGCCGTCAACGGGAGAGAGAAAGAGAGGGAGGAGGGGTGGTTGTTAGCGGGTTAAAATTTTGATTTTGGTTTTGGTTTTGGAAAATTTTGACCATCAAAATGCCCTTCACAAGGTTACAGCCCAAGGGAAAGGCAGGGCGAAAGGATAAAAAAGGAAGAAATAGGGAGAAGGAAAACGTTGGAAAGATGAAAATGAAAATGCAATATCGAGGGTGAATGTTGATCGTAAATGAGCAGCACATATATGAATAAAGGAAGAGAAAAAGAGGATGTGTGGACAAAACAAAAGAACAAAGACCAAGAAAAAAGAAAAAGAAATGGATTAATAGAAAAAGTTTGCTCTGTTCTTGACATGAGGGGTAAAAAGATAGAAAAGAAAAGATTTGCAATGACAGCAAGTAACAAATGATATACTTTTGAGAAGGTAAAAAGAAACCTTCTTGTTGAAAAATTTATGGCAAATCAAATATTAGGCCAATGAAGAGTTATAGAACAAATGTTTACCACAGTTCAAAGTAAGGTGAAGGTTAGGAAAATTGTATACAAGAACCAGTTTGATAGAAATAAAGCAGCAAAACTGAAGTTATTTAGGTGATACAACATAAAGCGAAGCTGTAAAATGATGAAGGTGACGAAGGAACGGTGGAAAGATATCTTTACATATGGCGAAAGAACCACAGCCAATGGAAGGATACCGATATGAGTAGGTTAATTTGTTTGTTCTGAAACAAGTACAGCAGGGTATGTGGGGAAGGTAGAAGATAATAAAAACCAAAAGGAAAACCAAAAAACATATTACAGTCGTACCATGGTCAGTCGAGGAGGACGAAAACTCATTGGTAACGGCGATGGTGCTGGTGCTGCTACTGGTGCTACCGTTGTTGCTGCCCCTGCCACTGCTGCTGTTGCTGCCGGTGCTGGTGCTGCCGTCTGCATGGTGCAGACCAGCAACCGAGCTGCTCGGTGTAGCCGGGTGCCCTACTACAGCCCCGGTCGCTGCCACCGCTGCCGCCGCTGTCGTCGCCACTGTACTGTTCACCGGTGCTTGTGTGCCATGCTGCAGGTACTGGTGATGGTGCGCATGGTGGTGCGGAGGAGGATGGGGCAGATGAGCTGGATGATGGTGGGAATGGTGCGAGGAAGCGGAAGGAAGCTGCTGTTGGTAGGGACGGGATTGCTGCTGGTTCCGTGCCGACTGGTTCACCGACAGTGGTGGCGAAGTGGTGTTGGTGGCAACGCCAGGTTCTAGCTTCACCGCCCGCGAGGGACAGTTTTCGGAGCCTGCGGGCTTCTTGAGCGACGTGCGACGGTAGCTCGGTGACTGGGCAGTTACACCGAGACGCGGTGACCCAACTAAACCACCTCGACCGGACATGATAGCACTGGCACCACCAGGTACGACGGGCGTTACAGCGGACAGTGGATGTTGGTTGGGGCTAGTGCTACGACCCGGTGGCAACAGTGGAACGTACGCATCGCTCGGCGAGCACGACCCGATGCTCGTCAGCGAGGAGGTACTGCTGTGCGAACAGGTAAACATGGCCGCCGGCGTACTGGCCATCGGAGCTGCTGTCGGGGAGGAGGAGGAATTGGCAGCAGGAGCAATACCCGCAAACGGGACGATCATGGGTGCGTGGAAGGATTCGGGAGTGCACAGGGTGGAGGAGGTGGTCAGAGTCTGGGTGGTACAAGCGGCGACTGTGCCCACGACAGTGGTGGAGCAGGCGGCCATAATGGTGGAAGTGACCGTGGCGATGATGGAAGGGGAGGTGGTGGTAGCACACGAACCGAGCAGGGGGGAGCTTTCGGCGCAGGCTGGTAGAGTAGGATTGGCTACTACTACTGGTCTTGGTTTCGAACTCGGCGCACCAACACCGCCGGACCCTTTGGGGGGCGATCCGACCAGCACGACCGTATTGATGCTGGTCGCCGACGACGAGGATTCCGAGTTCTGTGCATTGTTCGACTGATCCTCTGGAAGATGCAACATAGTGAATTTATTTTGCCCATTTGCCAGATGCAGCGGTGGTATTGGGTGGTGGTGAGTGAGTTTTGGCCAGGACATGATGATCGATCAGTGGTAATATAATTATAGCGAAAGAAAGAGAGCGAGAGAGAGAGAACATGAGGGACAGAAAGAGAGAGAGAGATGGAAGGAGAGCGCGATATAGATACAGAATAGGGGTACAAGGTATATAGGACAGCAGGAGTCACATGACACGAAGATGACGAAATCAAAAGCCTGATCATTCGAATTGAAGCCAATAACGAGCAATTCCGGGGGCGAGGAAACCACTAGAAATGATGTAGACTTTCCGAAATTGTGAACCATTTGGGAGACGAAGTGAAACTGTTGAGAAACCCGTACAAACCCGATAGAGAAATGCCTCGCAATAGCTCTTTGCACGAAGTTTTCGTTCTATTTTCAGCACAAGACAAGAATGGAAAAAAGACACCGAAACAAAAACGCAAGCTGCAGATTCACGAGATCTTGTTTTTCCAAAAGATTTTTAAGGTTTGAAGATAAGTAGAGCAACATCGGGAGGACTGTACTGAAAACGCGGGTTAGCATTCAGGTTGAGGAAGGACGCAAACATAAACACGGGGTTTGGTAAAGTTATTTCTTCACTACATTTAGTAAGTACACAACAGTTTGCAACATTCAACTAGGAAACGGTTGTTGTTTGGGTTGACGCTTTCGTTGTTGCATGGTTTATGACTAAAATGCCCAAAACTTAAACCTACGAAGAGGAAAAGGCAGACGAGGAAAAACTCAAACAACTAGAGCTATGTACGTGTGTATGTGTATGGTGTTAGGCTCACAAATAAAACGCTATGCTAAAAGTGATTGAGATACTAGATCAAACAGGAATGAATTAACAAAACAAAAAAAAAGTACGCGAACTCTCACACTAACGACTACCAACGAAACAGTACTACGCTAGGAAAACTTCAAAACATCAATCGAAAAACGTTACTTCAAAACAGTTGAACAGGTGAGTGTATGAAAAGATGAAAAAAGGATTGTGTAAAAAATACTCTACTATAACACAAAAATCTACAACTGTTAATCACGCTTCAGTTCAAATTGAAGATAAAACAAATCAAAATTCAGAATATTACAAAAACTCTCTCGCACCATTAGATCAGCTAGATAAGATAAAACAAAAGTTTACACAAAAGTATAAGATGGAAAATTTGCAAGTAATGTATTTTGTCTGCATTAACAATAAAATTATTTAATAAATATAATAAACTTTGAATTATAATACATTAGCTCATTATTTGATTATTGAAAGGTAAAACATAAGCTAAACAAACAAATATAATCTAAAAATTGATGAAAAATGAGCAACAACAACCAGGTTATGAAAGATTTCAAAATATAAAAAAAATCATTTAGCAACTAACAAACCATCTACGCGTGAGCAAGTGAGCGAGGGCATAGTAAAATATTGATTTTAAAAAACAAAAACGTTACAATACCGATAAGTTAAACGAGAAAACGAAAACAATACGAAGAACAAAACGTGTACAGAGTGAGAGTGAGAAAAGGGAGAGACAGAGAGAGTAAGAGCAATTAACATGTCCAGTGCTTCAAAAAACCTACGACTAAAGGACGGTTGCTTAGCTTGTTTGTGGAAAGAAATGAGTGAATTCAAAGGTAACAGAAGGGAGGGAGCATAAAACAACAGGACCCGTACAGGATATTAACTATGTCTAAACACCATATCCTTTGCAGTCCTGGGTCTACTTCCAAAGGGGCGTGACTAGTAGTGGTGGGACGTGAGGGATTGATAAAACCGGGGAACAAACGGGGCGTAAGTTTAAATATTAGCCAAAGGTACTAGGTGAGGGTTGATTAGAATAAAGTCTACGAAGGAAAGCGAAAACCACTTACCACTAGACGGGGAACAGTTGATCGGTTTCTGGCCGGTGTGCGTCTGGCGCCGGAACAGCATCGAAGTGGGCTTAGAGGCAGCGTTCGCCGAAGACGATCGTATCCTTATCATGGGACCGAGGTTATCATCCTTACTCTTTGCCGATCTGCAAGATGAGAATGTAAGAGTAAATCAATGTTGCTTGCTAGTGAACAGCTTAAAATTTGATGTTGTATGAAAAACTCTGGATGTCTACAACGGACGGTGAGCTAATTTGACAGTTGACTGAGCTTTTGCTTGATGTTTTCATGCGTCAACTTTTGCCAAAGCTAAAAAAACTGCAAAGCTAAAGGGGCATCAATTTTGTACCAATGAAAAGATCTACTACCATCCAATGAAGGACGACCTATTAGTGCTTTCTTTTGCGAGAACTTGACCCGCTGGTCCAACGAATTGTGCGAGCTATTAATTTCAGTTAAATCACTCCACTACTCCCACCCACATCATCAGCCCCCCAGGGAGGGGGGCGGGACAGATGGTGGCACTAACGAAAGCATCCTCGTTATCGATTGCATTTTTGCTTTGCACCATAAAGGCAATAGACTCGACTACAGACGAGCGCGAGAAAAAAACATCGTTCAAAAATAATGTTGTTCCAGGACCGTGGCTCATTTACCCCGGGCACAGTGTGTATCAAGCTGCAAGCAATGGCACTAAACAAAAAACTCGGCTAACCACCCCAGACACGAGGAAGCCAAAGGCATTGAGAGAAGATGTCGAAAAAAAGAATGCCTGAATTCCTGATGGACGACAGCTTTTGCAACGCTCTGCGGGAAAGCAACAGACGACACGACCGGGACCCACAAGCAGACAAGTTTTCCGCTTTTTTCCGCCCAACGTCTGTATGCAGCAACAGGTTGCCGGGGAGCCGTGGAAATCCAGACGCATTCCCGCCTCGCCCGCCACCGCACGGACCGTCTCATCCAGCTGTGTGGAATGTGTTTTTTGAGGAGTTTCGTTTTGCCTGCAGTAGTTTGCGAACGTCTTTCATGTCCTTCCGGGCTTCACGGGTTCTTTCCGTCTTTTTTCCTTTTTTGTATTGATGTCTTGAAGCTTTCGGAGATGAAATGCCGTTCTTCCTGTGTTTTTTGTTCCCTTTGCGCTGTGAGACACAATTCAACAGGAGAAATCTTTTGACAATCTTGTTAGTTGTCGCTTTAAACGGATAGCAAGCAGCCCCAGAGGGGGTGAAGAAAAGCGTTCTAGAAGCCGAAACAGCTAACGAACGATATTTGGGTGACGGCTGGACATGCCGCGTCTACTGGACGAAGAAGCGGCATTGCGATTTTAAACGGATGAGACCGAGCACAACAACAAAAACCTTTCTTTTATACGAAGACGTTTTTCCTTACAAATTGATCATGCAGAAAAACGCTATCAATTGCTTTTCTTTCGCCGTGGGTAGGACGCCACCGTCTAGACACAGGTTGCCTGAACATTAGCGTATTAGGTGAAGATCACGAACTCAGCCCGATTCAAACTGTAGTGTCTGCGCTACTTACTTCATGATGGTGGTGTACATGTTTTGCGCGATGATGGAATCCTGCACCTCCATCCAAATTTCGCCCGCTCCCGTTTTGGAGCTGCGTCCGACCTCCAGGTAAAAGTAGCGCTGAGAATGCCCACATCTGCAAGAAAGCGTGAAGACAGCGTGTTAGATAGGGCTGTTTTGTTTAGTCGATTTACAAGTCTACTGTGGTCAGCTTACCTTCGTATCGATGCCAGCGAAAACTCGACCTTATCGGCCCGTTTCTCCTGGTGAGGCGTAAGTTCCGATCCGATGCGGATCAACGATAGGATTTTGTCGGTGATGCAGAGCCGATAGTTACCAAGGATGCCGTAGCTGTCGCCGAGCCCTTTGCGCTGCACGTAAACGTCCCAAACGTGCTCTGTGGACGAGAAACAAAAAAAAATGGATATGGAGTTAGATGATAGTACAAACTGCAACACAAAAAAAACGAACTGAGGAAAAAAGTTGAATTGCGAACTGAAAACCCGTAGAGAACGAGATCGGGAAAACGCACCACATTGCCGATTACAAATTTGTGCTTTGAATAGTTAACTCCCGGGCGAAACATGGATCCGGATGAGTCACAAACATGAGCTAAACGAGGCGAAACCATGCCGCCTGACACCATGCCAATGTTCTTGTCACTTGTGTCGCGCACTGTCCGGGGCACTATAAATTATTACCGCTCGTCGGGCGTCGAAAACCGAATGCCGCCCAGCCGGTGTGTCGAGGGGAAAAAAGTTCACTTTTCTACCGTGAAAAATCACCTCCCTCCCCGTGTGCCTCATACCTCCCTACAGGCTATCTTTCCGTTTTGTTCATTAAACAAACGAAACGAAATGGATTTTTCATTTACTGAATTGTTCGCTGAAACTTGTGCAATCTGATTCCGTCCGGCTCAGGTAAATGGCAACCTGTGCCCAACAAGCACACAAATAAAAAGAGTTTTCCGTTGTTTTTCTTTTCGTAGATGAGTGCTGCTGCAGCTACCTCGCGTAGGTCAGCCGTATGTGTGTGTGTGTGTGTGCGTGAACCTGTCCAAGTGAGTGGCAAACAATTCAATTTAGACAAGGACATGATAGTGTTTGCTAAAACCCTTCCGACCCCGACGTCCGTTCCCTTTTGGTTCAATTCCCCCGGCGAGATTCCATTTTTCAGGCCACGCTGATCCGGTATTTAGTTTAAACGGATTCCCTATCGGCCCATGCCACGCGCACAAACACACACATACACAGGGGGGGGGTCTCTTTACGAGTCTCTCCCAAGGTTTGCTGCTTTTTGCGATAGCAAAATGGTAAATTAATTACTTAATGGCTAAAGCGAGTACAAAACTTTGCCTTGTCCACTTTGAACCGATGTAGAAAAGGCGAAAGAGAAAGGTGGGTTATAGGGTTGAACAATTCTTTATTTTTGTTCTAATTTTCACGAGCTTTATGGAAGCAAAATGAGCTTTCCGAATCAATAGTTTTGTTTGTTTGCTGAAATCAGCTCATAGAAATGTTGTTTTTTTTCGTATTTCATTAAGCATTCTGACTAGTTAGGTAGTTCATCCAACATAACATATATTTTTATAATACATAAAGAGTACTCCGGCTTTTCTAAAAGCATTGTGCAATATTATAACCCAATAAACAAAAATATGGTTAATGTTAATGTTTTATTTTATTCTATAGTTATGAGCAGGTTGCATTTTTGTAATGTGCATTTATTAATGACTACACAGTATTGTTTTTTATTTACTGAATTTTATTTTGATTTAATAACATGCCAACTGAAACTTTCATTCAAAAATTCATTACACTAATCTTTGTTTAATTTTTTTCCAATTGTTTCCAAGATCCAATTGACTATATTAGTATAAGTCTCAAAGTTATTCACACGACTATTGAAAAATTATGTTTTTTACCGATTTTGCTGTAATTTTTAGCACAAATATATCCAAATACGCTGTTTTCCAAAAAAAAGGTCATTTTCATATGAGATGAAATAATATGCTATATCATGTTTAGAAACTAGCAAAAAGGTTCTAGATATTCCTTAAAAAACTAGACGATGTAGAAATGGACCATGCCAAAGGCGTAAATTTGGAATACAGGTTTAATTTCGGTGCGAAATCATTATAAAATTGGAAGAACAGGTTCTGTCTATACCTCTTTTTGTCAATACCTGTCTCATGTTACAAACTTAACTATTTACCTATTCAACTGTTTGTCAATACCTGTCTCATGTTAACTTAACCTAACTAAAAATGCATTAAAAAAATCATGAAAATTTTTGCACAGGCTGGCATTAAAATGAAACGCGTAAAATCTTGCTAAAATATCATGAAGTAAGAAGAAAGCTTTAAGCTCATGTATTCGAGTTTAGTCTTTAACCACTAAAAACTTGTTCCACAACAGAGCATTCCTAAGGTTGTTGTTTGTAAGTAATTTTTCCACCTCGTCACAACATGTGTGCAGCATCCGGCGAGCAAAAGCGCAACTTCACGCTTTCCGTAAAGATAAGTAAGTTTAATGCTCATTTTAAGCCTCCTAGCCAACCTTTCCCCACGTCACACAAAAATCCAAGACGTTCTCTTGCTTACACTCGAGGACGTCAGGACCCGAGGACTCAACCCCCCTAACCGGTAGTCAGGTAAAATCATGATCCTTTAGTGTGCATCCGCTGCCTACCGCTTACGAGATGCGACAAACTGTCACACTAGCTTTTCGTTAACGCGCCCGAACACGGCGGCCCCATCGCATCATCCTGCTGCGGTAGAGCATTCCATGCTGTTGCTGCCACTCTAGAAGCGCACACTTACGGTGGGACAAAAATAGCGCCCCAACGCCTAGGGGCCCTCAGAGCGGCAGACACCGCAAGACGAGAAACAAAAATAAGTTGCGCCTCTCCTGACGGATGTGGGATTGGGGGCTTGGGCAAAGGGGGGGGGGAAGGGTGGGGGAAGCAGGAAAATTCGCAGACATTATATAGTTTCCGTTTTACATGAGTGCATCCTAGATGGAAAACCCCCATTGACGAGCGACAGAGAGAGAGAAAGAGAGAGGGAACATAAATGCATAATGTAGATCCCCCTTCCCTTCGAAGCCAAAGTCTACGTTGTGCATCAGTGCACTTTTCACCAAGTGTTTCCACAAGCCACTTCCGCCGCATCATAGACACATCTCGCACCCCGACTGCGCGCGCGTTTCCCGCACCCCGCCCGGTCGCCCCGCACAAGAAGTGTCACTGATCCTGCGCCACATCTTACGGCCTGCTGCTTACGGCTGTCTTTCGCTCCCGGCAGCACGCAGGCAATGGTTTCAGGTTTAATGGTTTCTGACTGAGTTGCGATGCACGCGCCACGCCTAATTAATGAGCAAATAACAATTCACTCCAAAGGCGGCCCCCGGAAAGTGTGCTGTGCGGTGCCGGCAGCGTGTGTTGTTTTGCAAGGTCGGGTTTTTAAAGCGCCCTTTTCCCCGGCAAGGGACGCGGGTGTTGGTTGTTACCACACTTAGAATCGGAGCAGCAACTATCACTGAAACAAGCGGCAGGGAGAGCCTCTACAGCCTTTTGCAACAGTCATTGGAGCACACACGCACCGCCGCTACCGTGTTGTTTCATTTGCTTTTCGCTCCAATTAATCGATAATTGGAGACGACAGACGAATTACATGTTTGTCTCATCCCCGTAGCACTTTATGGACCTCCTCCTCAAACTCTCAAAAAGAAGGCAAAAAAAAGAATCTTTGATGAGTGATTAGGGCAAGCCCCTGTTGGGCTGGAAGTAACAAGGCTGCCCCTTCTCATCACCTCGTAATCGATATACGATACACTCAACAAAATATGTACACCCTTTCCCTAGCCCCAACGGTGTAGCTCCATATAGCCCTTTCCTGTCTGTCGTTTGGCCTGTGTTTCTTCATTTCTTGGAGTTTCCCTTTTTCCTCCTTCCCTACGGCGTGCAGACTTGAGGGGCTACACTTCCGGCCCCAATCGGGATACCGCACGGTACAAGAGCGCCGGGTGCGCGCTCGCGTTCAATTGTACGCTTAATTCAATTCAATTAGCGACTAATTAGTTCCACGTGGTGTGTCCGCCGGTTGGCACCGCCGATGGACACATTTTCCATTTGGCATACCTCTGGAGAGCGATACGTATACGCCCATGAGTGTGTGTGTGAGTGTGAGTGAGTATTTGTGTGTTTTGCGTCGTTGATTTTCTTCAGTTGAGACGACGTACTGCCACGGTACGGCGAGAGAACGAGCCCTTCCTTTAGGGTAAGCGGCAACAACGAGCACGCGCAGGTTTACTTGCGCAGTGTGACGGATGGAAACAAACCGCACGGTTGCTACCGCTTTTCCCGCCCTCTCCCACCGATCGATACCGAGCCGGCCGGAAGTGGTCATAGTTCGATTAGCTCTGGATGCGCATCAGTAATCGTGCGTTCGCGCGCGCGCTTACACACCGGTGTGCCGGCGAATCGACGGATCGGAACAGCATAAACAAAGTCGAAGGAATCTCGTTTGGAACGGTGAAGGAAGTGTAATTGCAGATGGAATTTTCCGCCCCGAACAAGCGTCGACATCCAAACTGGCAATTAGCTTTAGGCTAAGCGCTCGTTAAAAGCAGTAAATGGGTAATACGCGTCAGATGACAGGAAACATAAAATGGAAATATGGAGACGGCTTAGTGGGTATTACTGGGTGTAACGAAACACTTTAAAATAGGCGATATATTGTGCTTTGCTAAAGATGTTTTCGCTTCAATAACTTCCAAAAGAACAGTTTTGAAAATGTACTTTTAACACTATAATACATTGTCTGCACTGATATCAATTCCTTTCTTTGACACTAGTCACTGATAAAACGAAAAGCTTACCCTCACTATCATCCATGAAAACAACTGCATCATCAGAAAAATATCCATACAGGCAAAAAAGGCAAAAGATTAGCACTTCTTCACTTACACCCGTAGAAAATGTTCATGGCCGGAAATGACAGCGCATCCTGTAAGTGTGTTACAGCTGCAGAAAGAGCGTGCCAAACCTCTGATCCCAAGGATAATGCATTACAGACTTCATCGCTTTGTTCTGTAAGCCAACCAGTGGCGGGGAAAAAATCACTTCCTAGCTTCCTAGCCAATCAAGCTTACGGCAAATGGACAAGACACAACAAACCATGACAGTTTCCGGGTTTGTCGCATTAAATGACCACACAAACAAGTGGACTTCATAGTAATGGTCTTTCAACTTGAAAGTCATTTGAGTGGACATGGACGGAAAGGCTATTACACTGAAGAAAGAGAACCCATTTCATTGACAAATGTCGATAGATGATGTCAACTAGGTATTGGATTATTTTTATATGTACTATGTTTGTATTTTAATATACTACTTTTGTATTTTTACATACGCTTAGCTTCTGCTGGATTTGTTTTTCCGAGAAGCCTTTGTCATTGTCACCAACAGGACGGAAATATAAAATTTACACATTTTTAACCCGACGCTTAAGAGAATCAAATTAGTGTTATTCACCAACCCTTGTATCCCTCAAGTCTTTGGGTCTCGCGACGTTTAAAATGTTAGATCACGGTATTTATGTTTGACAAGTTGACAGCTAAACATGCTTATTACATTCCTCACACGCTCTAAAATGTTAGCACGCGACCGGTAACGACTTTTCAAGCTAATGAGGATGAGGGTCTGATATTATGAATTTTCAACTACTCAGTGCTGGACAATGTAAGAACAATCACGCTTTCATAATTGAGGCATAAAGTAAATGGACATGTTTCATACACATTAAATTAAGGGTTTTTATTTTATTCGACAAAACTGCTAACAACGTTTTTAAAAAATCCCCTTTTTTAACATTTGTTGCTTCAAGAATCATTGCTTGATTTGGCACTCGAAATTTTTGGGACATCAAAAAAGCAAGTGTGATGAAATTAGTACGTTCTAGAAAGCACTCAAGTCCAGCAAAAAAAAAACTCCAAACCATTTAATCTCTGCTTCCAGTGGAATGCTACGGCCTGAAACAAAAGCAGCGTTCTTCTAAGTGCTTTTAAAATGTTAACAAACTCTCGATGTCCATTGACCTTCACTTCCACGAAACCCTTTAAAGTCGAGCCCCTTTTGAGACCTCCCTATACGCCTAATTAACAATTTAAACACATTTTTCAATGACCAGCGGGTTGTGAATGAATTCTGCTTAAAACCCTGACCCACATTTACCAGCATTCGAAAGCATCTTTCAGGGAAGGAAGGTGGCATTAGTGACAACCAAACTTCTTGTAACCTTCCGAGACACCAATGTACTGTACCGTACACACTACCAGAAAAAAGGAAGGATCCGTCCGAAGAAAACGGCCGAAAAGGTTACAGATACTATATTTTCCAACATTACGAACGAAAACGTACATCTTCACACAAACACCGACACACCTGTTACCATTACGTTTTGCTAGCAGCTAAAGCAAGAGTGTCTTAGAAGAAGGGAAAAGTCCCAACACTCCCTCAGTGTACTCCATTCACTGTCGGTGTCTTGTCGGTTGGAAAAACTAGACAGAAAAAAACAGGGAATGAGAAATCTAAGGGAAACTCCCTCCCCACCCTTTGGTACGGTCACATACAAAATCGCCGTAAATCCAGATTTAATGCTAAACGCGATCGAAAAATGAAGGTTTCCTCCAGAGTCTTGGGAGGATTTTTGCGATATCGTGCACCGGGAAAAAGGACTTTCTTCGCATCTCCGTTGTGCAAAACAGGAGGATATGGCTGTTGCCTTATCTAAGGTGTTGTTTTGCACGGTTTTCCCAGCGCAGGAAAAACGACGGTAAGGAGCTGAAAGTTGTCGCAATGGGCTCGGGCGACGCGAGTCGCTGGACGCGGAAGTCGTGTGTAAAGCATGGGCCAGGCCAGTGCGCAGTGCGTTTTACCACACACCGTGTAACCGTAATAAATTTCTATTCAATTACGGGCACGATAAATAATAGCAGATTGCGTGCGAGGTGGTACAAAGGTTGTTGTTCCGGCGTCGGGCGGTTGTTGCCGCAACTTGCCCTCTGATGACACTAGTGCGTGTATGATAATGTTGAATGAATATATACCAAATCCCAAAGCAGCTGCTAGAAATGGAGTTCGTGTGATATTGCACGATCGAATAAAGATGTTCGCGGAAACAATTTAAAGACGGGCACGATAACGACTTCATTTAATACATAACCTTTGTTATGGTTAAACACGGTGTGAAATGAACTAAATATTCTAAATTTGATTTAATCATTAATTACTTTTTTTTTCAAACACTTCATCACAGCGTCATCGAAGTTGTTTCAAATCTTTTCAAACGGGTTTTTTTTCCTTTTTGTTGTGTTAGGAGACCATTTAAAAATTAAAATAAAATATTGTCTTCCCCATTAGTATTACCATTATTGAATGAACCTGATTAATCGTTAGTTCTAGTGCAAATTCAACAGAAGTTCCTACTCCAAAATAAAATAGTGCAATCCGTGCAATAGTTTACAAACAAATTAATGCAATCCACGTTCTTTGCATCGGCCCCGTTCTTTGCATGGGTAGTCTTTCGAAGCTTTTCTAACTATTTTTTTGTTTTCCGAGGCGTTCATTTGTTCACTCTCCCCCAACACGTTTTTTTTCGGTGCAATTGATGAAGATTTACTGAGGCTCCTTCATTCCAGAAGCTTGCGAAAAGTTGTGTGCACGGGTGGTACGTCAACGGTGTGGGGGATCGTTTCGGGAAGTTTGCCGCGTATGCAAATACGAAAAAAAAAAATTAAAATTCCTTTTTCGCCTGCTTGAAGAGTTTGGCGCGACGCCGAAAACGATTTATCGCCGACAAAACACCCATCATATGTAATTACCGAAAGTGTAATCGGCTCCTTCGGCGCGTCTGTGCTTCCCTGCCGCGGTGTAAGTAAAGAAGATGATAAAAAAACCTTAACATAAAACAACAACAGATAGCGCGCTGTACGATCAGCTCCTTATGTGCAAAGACCCCGGTCGGTGGTCGTGATGATCGCACCAATGGTAATCCTTCTAACGCGTCTAAGTCACGAATGTGTGGTTCGCTGGCGAGGATATGACAAATGATGGCCAGAAAAAAAAACCATACCCTCCCCCAACCCTCACTCCCTTCCGCCGTTTGTGTGCGTGTCAGATCGGTGAAAACGAATGACTTTTTCCCTAATTCCATCGAGTCACCTCGAGTGAAAATAAGAACGACAGATGCAACTGGTCCTGCTGCAGGCCGCTACTAAGGTGGCCGAGGGTGATGGTGGGCAAGGGAGCGAATCCTACATACTTTTCTTTTTCGCTTTGTGTGTGTGTGTGTGTGTGTGTACGGGAGTTTGTTTGAAAATTGTTCGCACCGCATCATCATCATCATAGCCGTGGCCAGGGTACAGTGTGTGTGCGCCGTGCCGCGTCGTCGGGTCGGGTAAACGTTCGTGATTTACTGCAGTTAGATGATTTATGGTTACACTTTTCTGCGGTAGCAATGGCATAATATGGCAGCGTGGATCGCACCCACGTGTGTGTGTGTTTGTGTGGGTATGCTATGTGTGACCGTGTGGGATATGTAAGGATTAAACTTTATCAAAAAGGGAAAAATCGGAGTCGAAAATTTGAAAGGGATTGATGGTACACCGAAACAAAACAAAAAAAAACGACCCACCACTGCACGAAGGAAGTCTTTCCTAATTTGAGAAAATTGTTTTCCGTTTCGCTAGAGAAAAAAGTGGGGAGGGGGAGGGGGAGGGGGAGGGAGAGGGTCAATTACGTTGATTTTCTATCGCTGCGGCCGGCAATAAGGCGCACACATCCGGCTCTCGACAATTGGAGCCGCGAAAACACTGGTTCTAGATATAGAAGTAGAAGCGCTGCAATTGTAGATTGCATGTGTTGCTGCACATTCAATGCGTGCACTAGGCAGTTGCAAGGGGGAAGCCGGAAAATGGAACGTATGTTGCACCGGAAAGTTGTTTGTTTTGCATTATGGTGCATTAATTGTTCTGTAATTTGCACTAATTATTCGGGTCGGGACTAGAATAGAGTATTCGTAATTAGAGTTTTCTCTCTGTTTTACTCTGAAAAATATAATTATCTTCCGGCGGAAGTTATAAAAGAGTTTTGTGGTCGAATTATCGAAGCATTTTTTCGCTATTTTCCAATACTTGTCATGATTTTCTCCACATTTCTTTGGTATTGCTTCGAAAATCGTTTTTTGTAAACAGCTCTGCAATAATTTCAGTACGATTCTAATTTGACATACTTTTTCCCGAAATTTGTTCAAAGCATTTGTTTCACTGCGTAAAAATTTAATAACTCTACCTGGACAGTGTTATGTCTTTAAATGGTCTCCAAACATTAACGTTGTTTCTTTTAATGGTTTTATTGCCCGAATAAAGAAATATGCACATTATACATCCGCCCCAACAAACCATTCCAAAACTGGACAACGATGGATAATGCCCCAGATAAAGTGTCATTTACCTTTCAGCGCAAGTAATGCGAGCAGTTTAATGGATTTGCAGGATTTTTTTTTATGTTTTCCTTTCAGTGTGTACAACACTTTTGCAACAAAACCTGAGCGCAAGTCCGACTGCATCTGAAAGCGCTAGCTTTGCAAACATACGGAGTGGCGCAAACAGCGATAAAATAAAATAAACAACAGATAACCGATCTTCTAGCGCCAACGGATTTGACTTGTTGGAGACATCGTGTGTTTTTGGGCACCACTTCTGAGCGGGGGGGGGGGAGATTCCCAGCTACAGGAAAACCCTAGGAGCTTGCTTTCTTTACTTCTCTCATTTATTGCCCCCCCCCCCCCCACCCCCCACTAGACCAGTTCATCCTCTCTTGCGATGCATCCCCGCAAGAAAAATAAAAGAAATGGACACCCTGCGGGGAACGTCCTCCCTGGGTGTTGAGATCTCGTCGTCGTGTGGCGCGCAGAAGAGTCACAGTGTGTCGCTGGAAAGACTCTTGCGCTACAATATATCATTCCGCGCCTTGACCATCGTTTTGGGGTGGAAATCGTTTGATTTATATAAAAAAATAAATAAAATAAAATAAAACGTACTCAAAGGCATTCGAGCCATCGGCATCATGAAGACATTTTTCAGACCGTTCTGCAGCAACAGTCACACTTGAGCGTAAAGGAGAGTGGAATGGGAGAAAGAAAGCAGAGCAAACCGACAACAGAAAGGGCCGAACAACTGACCAACAGAGCAGCGGACAGCAGACGACGATGGACGACAGCGTCAAACGACAACGATTGGGAATTTATAGGCGATTAATGATTTATTTTTCCACATTAAAAGATGGAACAACTCGACAAACACACCCGCACCATCGAACCGCCCTCGACCCCCCCCCCGGACCAACATAAATAAATCTCAACCCCGCCGGGAACCGATGGATTGGGCCGAGAGCAAATGTATATTTAACTTGGCATCGGACAAGTATATTTTCTCCAATTGATACAGATGCGATTATAAAGACGTGAGTGTGGGCCGTACTTTGCTTCTCCTTCAGCACCGTTTGGGGCTTGACCGTTTGATCAACGGGTTTTCTGTGCCAAACGGGATTGCGCCAACCCACACGGCGCGGCAAAAATGGGAATGAAGCATGGGTGGCGATGCAGTTCCGTCCGGTTGGTTTCGAATTGCATTGCGAAAACGAAAGGAAAAAAAAACAACCCCAACACAAAACAAGCAAACTAGTTCCGCCTGTCAGAGCTATTACGTCCAGCGAAAATGTACGACACAGAAAAGCTTCTTCGTAGGAGATGGAAGCAGTCCCAAGCCCAAACGGAAAACGCATTAACTTCTGATACAATTTATCAGTTTTAATGCTCGCTTAATGGCATTCTTTTGTGTATAAATTTCATAAATAACCGGACCAAAGCCGGACCACCGCCGGTCCTGCTCGTTTGGCGTAAAAGAGGATGCCACCGCTGCTACCGGTGCGCTGAGGGCCGGGGGCTATTTATTGTATAAACGATTGTTTCGTGACCAAACGGCTTCTCCGGCGGGGATTGCTGTTGTGTTGTGTGGTCTAACAAAAAAAAAAAATAAATAGTAGCAAAAATCCTCACACACTCCAAGAAACATGGATGATGGGTGTATGTGTCTTTGGCTGACCGGTAAGCTGACAGCGTACCCACCACACACTCCACGCTTCGTGAACAAGTCCAGAAAACGACAGAAGGCTCAAGGATAAAAAAGCATTAGGAGGAAACGCTTCATTAAGGATGCACACCTCGCAGTGGGTAACTACGTTCCGCTACGGTTTGTGTGTGTCGTACGAACGTAAACTGGAGGACAAAAGAGGACACATACAACAGGGCGGACGAGAGCGAACCCGGTGCCAAAAAGTGTACGAAGAGCTGTAAGAGCAAACGGATGGTGCGAGCCGGTACCTCCAAGTATGCCAACGATGAAATGATAAAAATCCTCCAACATGTTTAATGGCGAATAAAGAGAAGTCGCATAAGGATAAGCGATTTATCTTCCGGACGACAGTCGCCACACTCAATCGTGAAACGTGGTGCGATGACAAGGGAAAACGGATACGTTCCGTGCCCGTTTGTACCCGCAGTGCTCCGTGCGTGCGTGTATCTCCACTAATAGAGGTGCGCTCTGGATGTGCATTGGCGTAGCTGGGCAGGAATTTAGCTTTTCGTATTTCAGTACTTGTTCACCTGAGTGACAAATTCAATGTTAAATTTTGAATTTTTTAAAGGCCAATATTTAAAATATATTTTTTAATATTCTCAGTTATTCTCAATTTAATTAAATTTATTTATTCGCTAGTAATTTAATAATAAAATTTAATTTAAATATAAAAGAAAAAAATAAAAAAATGGAGTTTTCAAGAACAAAACACGCAATTTATATGGAAATTAATTTTCTTTTAATATTCTTTGAACAGCTGCCCGACATTTAATTTTTATTAACCAAAATCCCGACCATGAACAATTTCTTGATTGACTTGAGAAAGACAGTTATCTATCGTGAACAGCACAATTAACTGCAAGTGATTTCATTAGGAATCAAACACCAATAAATGTGATCCTGATCGATAGCAATTTGTAACGCTGAAGCTCCTCTCCCCTGATTGCACAATTAACAAAGCAATAGTCATACACGCTCTCCTTCCATTCCTCGCAAAAATTTTGCTTGAGTTTCTACCTAAATGTCGTCCAAGATAGCACACCAAAAACATAAACAAACAGCCCGCAACTGAACAAACACTCGCTCATTCCGAACTAATTCAATTAGATTCATCTTGCTGAGTTTTCCTGTGGGCTATCAAGCACTACAGACGACGAAAGCGGGAAAACGAACGTCTTTCCTTTGCTCTTGTGCACCGGGGCACTACTGTAAAATGAAGTGACGGAAACACGACGCGTTTATTTCCCATTCGCATCGACTGTCCAGTCGGTTTCCCACTGTGCAACTCATCCATTTTATTGCATTTCTATCGCTCGATGGGTGACCCCCGTGCTCCTTCTCCGTCGCCACTCGCTACCATGATCTTCTTCAATTGGAACTGATAAAAAAGTGGTTTGAGGACAGCAAAAAGTGGCATAAAAATAAATAACATTCTAGCGCGGGGAGTACCTGCCCCGCAGGGTACTTATCAATAAATTGATGGTCAATTAATGCACCCGTAGGAGGTCGGCGTCGTCCCATTATGACGCGGCGTGGTAGAGGTTAAAGGACCACAGCGAGGGAAAGCTGCTCCTTCACTAGCCGACAGAAGATGCTACTCAAAGCTGACATTCGGGAGGGTTTTGAAAGAGCAGTGGTCAGAAACGCGATTCGAAATGTAAAGGGAATATTGAACCTTGCCCAATTGCTTTCGTGCTGGAAGGTCTTGGTACCACGTAACAGGTCCTGGGAGGGAAGAAATCGATAAAGTTTGTCTCGAGATCATTACTGTCCAATTACTTTACCGAAAGCGGAGCGTCATAATGAGGGAGATTTTTCATTGAACAATTCATTGATTTGGTGTTTGAAACTATTGACTTTAACCACCAAAACTCGTTGAGTCTTTAATTTAACTGACTTCTTTGCTAAGTTAAAATACTGTTAACGCTTAAGTTCGAACATGAGTTTTAAAACTTATGTATGAAAAACTTGAATAAAGATTAAAAGAATAAGTTGATAAATTCATTCTAACAAATCCATGCAATATGGGATAACAAGCTGTGGTACAGAAACAAAACACATCTATATAGTTTCCAAACCTTATTTAGAGACCCATCAATAAGCATATTACATATCAAGTTATTTTAGAGTGGAGAACACTCACTATTCCTTACCCCATTCACTCAATTTTAACTAATAAAGATATCACCGAAACTAACGACCGGTCATTCTTTCCAGGATAAAGATAAAAGTTAACGTCAACATTCGCTGCACGTATAAACAACGGCGTTAGCACCGATCGTCATATTTACGCACATTTTTTACTCTCGTCCACTTGTTCGTATATTCGTACTTTTACACCAGAGCGTGTGCAGTGGAAAGATGTGTCCCAAAAACAACTGCTAGCCACAACAGAACAGCCAAAGCATCGGCGTTGATTGTACCGGGTGTCCTGAACCGCTCAAAACCCACTCCCCTCAGGAAAAACAAGGCGCAAAAATAACTGCCGCAACGTGTGCACCCTCCCTGGCTCGGTTCGTGGCTCGAGTGTGCGCGCGCGTTCCATATTTCTCGGTCGGCACTTAAATTATTTCCCAAAGTCCTTAATCCGTGACAATAACCGGAAGTACGAACATTAATGCTTTTAAGATGTTCTTCTTGCGCCGCTTTTGCACTGGTGACAGATGCTGTGTGTATCTCTTTTTTTATTTCTTAATTTCACTTCTCGCTTAACATCACCGAATCGCTTATTAGCACGTTGATAATGCTGCACTGGACGTCGTCCCCAAGCGGAGCGAAGGGTGTGAGTGACCATCATCATCTCGCACAGGCCATTTCTTTCACGTCTCCGCGCAAACGATACTGGGTTTTGGATTTTTGTGCGCCGGTCAGCTAAAGTTTGGCAATGATCTTATCTGCTGTTTCATTGAAATCCTTCCAGTTGCATTTTTTTGGAGCAGATGCGGATGAAGGGAGATGCGACAACTTCGTACGTTTTGCACAGCAACGGAACGGAACCGACGGAGTACGGGTGCTCAGCTCAAATTGAGCTAGCAACGCTGACGAAACGAGTAAACCGAAATGCCGGCTCTGGAGAAAGCGGTCGAGGTTGGAGCGTATGAGGGCAGAAAAAATAGATAATACCAGAAACTATAGCACCGATAGCTGGGAGAGAAAAAATGGCAATACAACATGTACTTTTCCATTTTTATTCCCCTTTTTGGCAACCCTCGCCCTATCCCATATCGTGACTTGAATCGAAGCCAAATTCTTATGAAAGAGTTTTCATGTCGCTCGCTTATTATCCTCCGGGCCCTCACACATACACAACATGTCCTCGAGAACGGGATTTTTTCTTTCTGCTCGCTTCTCTGTAAGGATTTTTCATTCATACCCCCAGCACCACCGCACTTTCCACTGCTGGCAATTGGTTGCTCGCGCTTTCGTTCCACTTTTTTATTTCTTTATTTATATCGCATGCTTCGTGCCCATTCCCTTGATATCTTTCCTCGCTACACGGCGAAGAGAAGGCTCCGGATATTGGGCGGCACGGTGCTATTGCGAACGACACATTGATATTATCTGCCCCGTCACCCGTATGTTCCCGTATCGCATCGACAGTCTGCAGCCGAATCGGGTGTGGATGTTCAGCTATTTTGGGGCGCGCTGGGAAATCTCTTCCGTATTGTCTTGTTATTACTATTGCATCGTTGTAAGCTACATCACATTACAGCGATCCGCTCAATTTACGAAATGCGTCGTCCTTCGAGTGTGCAGCGAATTATGGTGAGATTTTTTCGCTTTTTGCGCTTAGGTAGCCATTCTGGTAAAAGCTGCTTTAACCTAATATCCTAACAATAAAAACGTTTGAATTCGTAAGAGGTATTGCAAACAAATGTTGACTTTTTCAACTTCACAAAATATGCAGCTATAGAGTTTATGTATCCACCAAAGATTGGCTTTTTGCGATTGGAACAAAATTCTTCATACCTTTTATAATTTCCTCTTTTTTGATCCTTTGTAGCCTCTTACATTTGGTTTATTTTAAATATTACAACGAATGAGAATGAGTTCTTTCTCATACTATCCTAATCCCGATCAGATTCACGTCACGTTACGAATCTTTGACACATTAACACGTACAATAGGTTCTGTACCTTCAACAAACTCTTCAAACAATTCTAGGATACTTGAACGGGACTGGAAATGGTTCCTTGTTGTTATAAATGGCACTAATATTATCACAAAGCGTTTAATCTTGGTTCTCAAAAATAAAAAATTCTTGAGAATTTAACTTGCTTGACATTTAAATGGATTGAAATTTCTAAAATTTAACTTCGGCCGGTTATGCTTAAGTTTGTCCAATAGAACATACTGTTTTATAGAAAATGTGAACCTAGTTTGGTCGCATAAGAATCTAATTTGCCCGTTTCGATAATTTTAATTTTCATTGAGTGAAAAAAGGCAGGACAGAGTTTAGACTACAAGTTTGGTTATTAAGAATGTTCAGTAAAAACAGACCAAAATATAAGTACGGAAAGTTAGAACGAATGAAGAAGTTAAAACTTATGGAATGGATTCGCAGAGGGATGAAGCAATAGAAACACGAAGTCATTTTGGGAATTAAACCATGTAACTTTCTCTTTTATAACTCTAAGCCACGCACTTTTCGGGAAAAGACATCAGCTCTTGACGTCCAATATCTGATATTTAAGTTAAAAACTACGAAGTCTTTAATTCTGTAATAAACTACAATCCTGTACCATTGCTCTAGCTTAAACAGATTAGAAAATGTTTAGACATTCTACTTGATGTAAAGCACTCCTTTCAAAGGGAACCGAGTTTCTAAGTGTGATGTACATTTGTTGGGATTTACCAACTAATTGATAGGTGTTTTATCATTATTATTTTCTTCATATTTAATTATGTTGTTTACTAGCTTGTTAATGCGTTCTGTTCATGGAGCAACAATGTTTATAATTTGATAGCATTTAATTTCAACTGCCAATTAGGAAGTCTCCTAAGCATTCATAGTCGATTTCAACAAACAATTTAGTTGTTAAAGAAAAATCAATATTATTATGCCAATTGTTTTGAAAACGTCTCTTTGACTGTACAAAGTTTTTTTTTCTATTTAAACACAATTCATTTTTAACCCAACCTACTCAGTTCGGTTCGGTTTGGTTCATTCATTTATGAACCAAACTACCACGCCAGGTTTCTTTCAGCGCATAATTTTCTATATTTTATCAAACTCCTCACACGTACCATATCATATCGATGCTACGGCACTAAAGAAAAACACAATAATAATGCTGTAACGCAAAACCCCGTGCGGCTATGCTTCATCGGTGGGGCCGGAGGATTGGTAGCCAGAGAATCGGGTCACAATCGTATACATGAGATCCCGCTGTCGTCGCAATGAACCTTGGGCCAGCTCGCCTTTTAGCAGCCGGAAACGGCCGGAAATACGGAACACGCTGGTGCTGCTGGTGTACGGGCGAAAATGGCAGCTAGTAAATTTTCTACTGCATGCTGTAATTCAAGCTGTTGTCAACAGGGCCACCGGAACTACGGTATAAGTTTCACACAAGTGGCCGTTTACTTCTCAACACACACACAAACACACACTCTTGTGTGGTTGGGAGTAAAACACACACAGGAATTGTGAAAATGGTGTACAGTTGCACCAATTCGCAGTAAGTGAGATGATGTCGTTTTTTTTCTTTTACGAGCCGTGTAAGTAATTTCGCTTTACCAGTAATAAAATAAACGAAATGAAAAAAAAATCAAATATTTAAGATATGTAATTAGCCATTAGACAATTTTACATTTTCTTGCTCTGTAGCAGCATACCCAAACCCGAAAAAGTCTACATTCCGCAGGGAAGGGTGCATTTTCAAAAATAAAGATTCAAACGCCAAACGCCAATCTATTTTCGTTCAAAGTACGGCTCATTCAACTGAACCTTACTGTCTTTGCCACACCCAACCACTGCCTTCCCCATCCACCCCATCACGCGCCGCCGCCACCGAAGTGCGGGCGATGGAGCATAAATCTTTGGCGCCACAGTCATCCTTTCTTGCTCCCTTGGCTGAGTACAGCAGCCCATTACACGACACTAACGGTCTGCTAACGGAGAGTAGTCGTCGCTGGTGCGCTGTTGCCACGGGTAAAATAAAATAAATCTCATCCTAAACAACATTAGCGCTGCCGCAATACCAGCCCCCAGCCCCAGGCTTCTCCGACAAAACCACCCGAGAGGGGAATCCTTCAAATTACTGCCAATTCTCAATCATGTATCCCATCCGTCCGTTTCGAAACGTTCGGAGAGGCCAGAGGGCGCTCGGCTTTGGCAGAGCGTGAGTAAAGAGTACGTCCGCAGGGCGTACAGCGGGCTCATTACCCACGGACCTGGGAAGGGGGATGGTACAAATCGTACAAGCAATTAATTTCGGGGCGATAAGTTTATTTCCGGACCGATCATCTTGCCCACTGGGGATACAGCGAGCGGGCGAAACACATATGCCAGCACCTGTTGCTTGTGCGGTTGCGAACGGTCTAATCACTCTGTTTGTGTCGGTTGTTGTCGCATTTAACCCTTGACGATAGAGGAAGAGTTTTAGGCGACACCATTATGTGGTGGAAAATCACTACAATTCGACAACGAGTTAGGTTTTCGAGTTCCCAAGGGTTGCTTCGCTGCTTGTTTGTTCGAGCGGAATCGCCCGCGTGACTCGGACCGAGGGTTGCCAAAAGTGTTGCAGGCGAGATTGGCCGTTTATTTTCACGCTGATCACGAGCCTGCTACGTCTGCTAACTGCCCTTTTGCCCTGTACTCCTCGCAATCGCAGCGACAATAGATCGACACCGTTCGGTTCGCGCTTAGCGTCTCGACATCAGTCGACCGGCAGACACGTCTTTCTCCTGCCCAGGTCTTCCCACCCACCCACAAGTGCCGGCCCAACACAAACAAAAGGAAGGAGGGGGCGTTAAGGTATTTAGGGTGGCGTGATCATCGCCATCATCAGCATCACACGCAACGCCTTTTTAAGCGACAAATATTTCATTGATGAGCCGTGCCCACCACCACAGACAGTTCGACCACAAAGCGTGCGGTCGTACGTCTGTTGATGCTATTTGTCGTGTTTTTCTTTGATCTTTAGCTAAACACTATATTGAAGCAGAGGAAAGCCACCAGAACTGGTTGTTAAGGAGTTAGAAATCTGCTATAGCAAAAGCTAATTTTAAATGTTGCTCTGAACTAGCAGGAGGAGGACTTTTCCCTGAGGACATTCCAGCTATTCTTTATGACTCTGCCTTTCCCATTGATTTGTTATGCGCTTTTGGCACCGTGTCTTTGAGAGGCAAAAAAATGGAAAAGGATTCATTTCTCTCCCTATTGGAATGCTTTCAAAATCAAGACACCCACCTAGCACGAACCCCACACACCTCCGTGAAGGAGGTTATTGCTTTTGGTGGAAGTATGAATAATGCAAAACTGATTGCAACTTTCGTCGCTCGCGGCTGCTGCAGCCTCCAACGCCACCCTCCCGGAAGGTATCGCACTGGCGGCAACAAACAAGATTTGGAAAACAACTAATACCGTTTGCACTTAACGTACTTCTCCTTCTTTCCTCCTTCCTGAACCGCCACGGAACACTCCGTACCCGGATCGTTTGTTTCTGTTTTCGTTTCGATTTGTTTCTATGACGCAAACGGTGCATTTCCGTGAGTTAGAATCTTGTTTTTATCTCATAAATCGAGACAAAACGGGGGATGGAGGACATTCCAATCGGCTTCAAACTGTACCCTGTTTCACTTTGGCTGCGGGTGGCCATTTACCGTGTTTGTGTATCGTCGGTTTGATCTTGTTTTCTTTCCGCTTGCGTGATGTGATCTAACTTCACTGCGGACATTTTGTGCATTCAATGGCATTTGGCCGCCCAGGGGGGAATTGTTTAATTTAATAGAAACAATAAACACGGAGGGTTTGATTCGCAAGATACGATTTCCATTTTCTTTTTGGATTGAATAATTATAAATTTAATGTCCAAGTCTCTCCATGAAACAGAAAAAAAAAACAACGTGTAATCAGTCTCATTTATTTGACATCAATTATTATGATGTTTTCAAGGAAATTTTTAGAATTTTTCAGAAGAACAACACCAAGAACATTTTAAAGCAGCTTCATATTAGTATTAATAGATGTAATGTTCACACTATTTCTATTGCTATACAATTTGTGCCCTTTTTTATTTAAACATGAACTCTCCCTTCTCTAGAAGAACAGAAATGTATGTTAGTTTTAAAACAAAATTCGCAACCGCCCTGAATTGGAATAAAGACTTCTTTTTAATTTCAGCATCTTTTCAATTTGTTGATGCATATGCTTTAAAACTTTCAATGGTTTCTCAGATCAACAAGTATCCGCAATAAAAGCAAGATAAGCAACGGTAAAACCTATTTCATTAATATTATTGATACCTTATTTGACTTTAGTTTAATCCACTACTCAAGGGTTTCCCATTAGTTAGCTTCTTATTTCATAATACTTTGAAAATTGAAACACCTTTCCCAATTTAAAAAATTGACATATTTTAATGTTTGTTAAATAAACAACAAAACATTCCGAAATATAGTACCGAAATATCACAACAACTCCTTTCCTCCACAGCCATACTAACGACACAAAAAAATTAGCACCAAAATCTTGTCCCTTTTCAACATCCCCCCCCCCCCTTTTTCCGCCCCATACAAACAAACAAACCATGTAATCAAACAAACCACCGACAAACCACAAAGCACCGAACCCATCTACTTCCTGCGCTGGACAACCGAAACACGATCATCCGTTCCCGCCGGACGTTTCGCGCCGGCAACCACTTGGGCCCGGGCCTTCTTTAAGAAGGGAACAAGGGATAGAGATTTATTATCTTCTTAATTTATAAACTTTTAATTACGCAGAACACTTCATAAGTCGCGTCTGACTGGGTTTTTATGAGCCCTGAGAGTGCGCCTTCGTTTTTACGCCCTTGCCCTTGTTCGGGCCACTCTCTCGCCTGCCTTACCATTGCGATGCGGCGCGGTATGCATCTTGCTCCATGCACTTTCGGTGCGCGCTTCATCATTGCCACGGTCGGTGGTTTTTCCTTTGGCAAGCTAAAAGCTACCATAAATTACAGGAAGACAAAATGCGACCGAACGCGCGGGTCGAGTGCAAAAAATAAACTCCCATTAACCGTGCCCCACACCCAAGCCTTAGGGCTCTTATTCAATTTTCGTTGGATGGTGAGTTTGGTCGGTTTTTGGTAGAAGATAAAAAGGTACGACTCTCCACTCCTTGACGCTTCCACCAAAAAGGACTCTCACTCACACACGCGATCGCGGTCAAGCTGCACACAAAAAAGGCACCGTCAAGCGGGCTGCATTAATTATTACATCGTTCGTAGTGTCGCCACTGCTGGAGGGGAAAATGCTGCGGTGGAAATGCTGCGAACAATGTTACACCACTTTTCCTTGCCGGAGTTTGCCTCGGACTGGCAGAAAGCTACAAAAATTAAATAAAACACACAGAACTCTCCTCATAGTCGGTTTGCATTCAGTGCCACGATTTGGCACTCGTTTCCCCAGCAAAGGTCTGCAACGTTATCCTTGCTCGAAATCGGACGATTAAGAGTGCGCGATACACCAGCAAGCAAGGAGGAAGTCGGAGAAGCTCTTGACAGCGGAATGGCCACTTTTCCGGTGCAGCTTCCGGTTGCTTTTCCGACTCGCCGGCGCGGAAAGCGGAAAAATGGATTACAAGAGCAAGGGGAAGAATAGAACAAAGGGGGGAGTGGTTTTCTTTCTCTGTGACAAATTCTATTTACCGCTCGTTGCCATCGAATCGGCTCATTAGTTTTGAACGGTACTGCCCGTGTTAATCTGCAATGCAATTTGTCTGTGCACGTGGCTGTAACATACGATGAGATGGCAATCGTTTGCGTGTGCTTTATAGCAATTACAAAAATTGTAAAAATTGTATTCAAGCAAATATTCGATTAAGCAAACGAGTACCTGTGCAGGCATTTTGAGAATTCTTTTGAATTACAGTGCAATTTAAAATATTTGGTGTATACATAAGAAATGAAAAAATAGCTTTTCCATTAATTTAAAAAATGACTAAAATACTGAAAACCAAAGAAATATTATTCCAGATGGATGGATAAGTTTTAGAGGACTTTTCACTGTGGATTTCATTGCGTAAAAAAATTTTCTTTGGAGGACTCAAGGGGTAGTTGTTGATACCATATACGGACCAAATAATTTTGATCCACCAGTAAACGAGCGCTCCATTCACAGTACAAAAATGTATTTCTACGAAAAAAGTTTTGATCTTTTAAGTTTTCCTTTTTCCGTGTAAATAAGGGGTTTTCACATCAACTGAACCATGAAAACAAAATATTTTATCTTGCTTATAAATGATTTTTCTTTAAATCAATTCACCAAGGGACGAATGTTTATTCCGTTTTTATGCTACAAAAATCCCTAGCTGAAATGTCAATATGATATTTTACCTACCAACAGCAAGAGGTAATTGAATAAGTGGACTAGATTAACATCATTTTATGGAGAAATGTTGTTCAGACGTTTGAGCAATGAAGAACACAACATTAGGCAATAGAGACTCTAGAGAGTGTTCAAAGTGATAAAAAAATCAGTTTTCGTCAAGCCTTTTCAACATACAGCCTAATTCTCTTCTTCGAAACATTTATTTACACTCAAACAGCGATGGATATCTTCTTCAACCTACAACTTCAACACTTGAAAGAACCCTTCAATTTCATCCAACACATTAGAGCACGCCCGATTTCCGATTACAATTTGGTTAAATCTCAGCTGATCCCCAGCTCAAAGCAAGCGTTACAGCCGCCAGCCAGCAATCAGCAAATGCTCTTTTGGACCTACTGCTGCTGCTGCTGCTCCGCTTTTGGTCATCATATTGTTCGCTTCTACTGTGCAAACCGATTGCCCAAACAACACCGCCCCACCGCCCCTCGCGGACCGATCGAGTGAACGGTAGATGGCAATGATGGCGACACGCCGGCAACGGTGCTGCGCGCTCCGATGACGATGGCGATGATGATGATGATGATGATTTGAGGTTGTTTACTGTCTCGTGGCATGATCCGATGCGGGCAATCTTGTTATTTTTAGATTGTTATGATTGTTATTTCTGTCTCGGATTTTCCTTGGCGGTCCCCATCCACCGGGGGCCAAGCAGATAAAGTACGCCAACCTGTACCCTGCCTGTCGCGGGCCCTGTGGCATCTCTCGCCGTTTGATTTAACCACGCGTACAAACGCTCCACTACGCTCCCGACCGACCGGCTAGTGGTGACAAACCGAGTGCTGTGTGTTCTCTAGAAGTTTTGTCTACATCGGTGAGCACATGAGAAGGGCGAAAACAAAAAAACAAGAAAACGGCAAAGGAAAACCCGCGCAAATGGGTTGCATTCTCAGACATCTTGCCAAGATAGCAGAGCGGCAGAAGCCGCACCTGCACAGAGCGAGGAAAGTGATACACAGCTGCCGTTGGTTTGTGGCGGTGTTTCACTTTTTGGTACGTTGAAGGCGGAGGAGAACGTTACACGGCGAAACGTGTATTGCGTTACTTTTAATTATAGTTTGATTTACTCGCGATAAACGGCTGGCTATTATTGATATCACGCAATTGGAAGTTAATTTAGCAAAGAAAGTGTTCAATAATTTAAAACCATAGACAACAGCTAAGAGATGGAAGTTCTAAACTGTAAAATTACCAATTCACTTTTACAAGACCTATGCAACTATTGAAAAAGTTGAAAAGGAAAATAAACTTGAATTGGAAATCAATTTCCATTTCCCAAGACACACACGCTTGTCATTTCACTATCAGCATTAAACTTTCCACGCTGTCACCTACCGGCGAGATTCAGCTTAGTTTTTGTGCAACTTCCAACGTGGCGTTCGATCCTAATGCTGTGCCATGTGAAGGCAGCAGCCTGAAGTTGGAACAATCAACTACCGACCAATCGAAGAGTCATCATCTCTCGCCCGTCGCCCGACTCGGTCCGGCAACAGTTCGGATAATAATAATGCTCGTGCAATTGCCTGCCAGCGAACAGACGACGACGTGTTTGCCCGAGCCGCAGCATGCACAGGAACCGGGCCGGGACGTGGGCGCAAGAAAGCTGTCGATATGAATACTGAGTACGATGAGACCATGCTTCCAAGAGTGCACTCCTCCATCGCCAAGAAAAAGATGGCACGGAGCAGCCGAGGACCGCGTCTACCAGGCGTGTCGGTCGCATAGAGACAGGCGGCATAAAAATTCATGAGAATGTCAAAACCATTCCCAAACCGCTCCTGGAAATGGGTGGGCGCAAGGTTGACTCGATAGCTGAGAGGCAAAAAAACAGAGGCAGAGGAAATGCTCCGACCGTTTAAGGTTCCACCAGTGTTGCAAGGGTAGGGGTGCGTCGTCTTTGTCTTTGCATTCCATGTTGTGTCGCTCGTGTGCTGCTAGATCCCAACCTACCCGAGGATCTCCTTTCGATGGAAAAGGTTCATCTGGCCGAGCGTTTCTGAGAGAACGAAAAGAACAACGTGGACGGGACACTGTCAGCTACACACGAGCACTGGTCCCAGAAACAACACTTCAAACTCCGGTACAAGGAAGAAATTCAATGAAACCGGTGGATGGGAAGAAGCGTACGCTACTAAATACTGATTCGCGATTACGAGGAACTCTTATCCCACGTTCTTCCTTTCCTTCCTTCCGGCTATTTCGAGCCCAACGACCAACGCGTGTCACACAGCTTCATCGGGCATCGCTTTTGGGTTGACACCGGAAAGCGCACCAGATTGTATCCTGGTTGTCGTCGCCGTAGTCGTTGTAGTTGTCATGCTGCCCCTTCCAACTGCGAGAGCAGCAGACTCCTACTTTTTGAGGATCATCATCAGAACGTTGCTACAAAAAGCAGGGTGTTGTGTGTATTACACACCCTAAGAGGCAAGCAGTGAGAGCACGAAACAAACGGGCGGCACTGTAGACGAGCTCACGTCCCATTCGGAACACATTTCCTGGTTGTGTGTCTCGATTTGTCAGTAAACGATGGGGGCATGGCATCTGACATTGTCAACCTTTGCTCCGGGTGGTGCTACGATGCCACGGTGCAAGCAGCTCACAAGCAAAGACGGGCCAAAAAACAATACGTTCCATGTGCCAGCGCGGTTGCCTTCGGGCTGTTGTTGGAGGACACCACACACGCTGGTGGGAACGATTGCAGAAGGAACTCGCTCGCTTCTTCTCCCAACATACTGCAGCACCGCATGTACATACCCGCGAGATCCTTGCCTCTTTAGCTCGACAATAAATTTGTTAATCGATTTTCGATTTGTGCAGCCGCCGGAGGATAAACCTCCGATGGCGAAGGAAAGGCTAGCAGCACAGGGCAGCTGTGCCGCATCATTGGAAAAATCGCCTAAGCAAAACAGTCAACTGCGGCAAATCAATTTGCATACCTACTTCGATCGATGTGCTTTTTTGCAGCCGCGGGATTGTCAACAGTAAGCCCTGAACAATGCTGCAGCTGGAACATACGCAACAAGGGCCGTGCCTCATGGCCCCAGAGCGCCATCTGGTGTGGTCCGGAGCAAAAACACGTCCACTCCAGGTGCCGAATGCGTCAATTCATTTCTCTTACGAATGGCAAACGATGTGTTCTAGTGCGATTGACGTTAGAACAGCCCCCGGCACATCCGGCGCTTCAATCTTGATCAACAAACCAGGGCGTGTAAACGGTGCGCCGCTGTGTTTTTGGTGCAGTAAACTGAGACAAATACTGCTGATTACTGTGAACGTCTGATAGGCATGCAGAGCTTCTTCCACCCAACTGTAATCACCCTTGATCAAGATATGCGTGCGTGGATAGATCTTACATCCTTTGGAAATCACGTCCACGGGTGATGAGGAGCAACCGTAGCATGTCTCCCGGGTAGTTAGCACATTTGAGCTTCTTTTTATAGGCGTCTTACCTCCGCTCCGTCGCAGGAACGGGGAAATATCTTCAACCCAACCCATTATCCTCACGCAGTTGAGCCTCTTGCCAGCCGTATGATGTTACCGGTACATCATCACAGCATGTTCAACCCTATCCATTCTGTCACAGAAGGTCGTTAGGAGCGGGGATCGTATCACTTTCGCGCTACGGTGGCAATGTCGAAAAGGCAGCAGGGCAGCAGGTTTTATGCCCTCCAAGGCAGCCCAGGTAGGTAGGCCCGAAGGTGCAGAGACCGGAGCGTATGTTGTCATTAGATTAATTAGGAAATTATGTTGAGTGAGTCCTTACTATCCCCACCACCTCTCTCCCCGTTCGCCCTGGCTCTGCTGGGTTTGGGGGTAGTAAAATTCTTGCACGAAGATCTCACCCAAATCTTGGGCAGCGCACACACAACATTGGGCCAGAGATAAGCGTTTTATGCGTGCCGGGTCGAGCCTGAGCCTCGCGGCACATGGGCGGCTGAAGGGCACCGTCGTTCCGTTATGGATGCTGCTGAGGTTTCTGTCGTAATACGCTCGCTGGGTCTGTGTGTCGCTTCCATCTTCGTGATGAGGCAATTTGAAGAATTCATGAACGACATTCTTCGCCGGCACGGCGAATTGCGGGACGGCCAAAAAGGTGCTATTTCGGGTTTAGGACGAATCCATTAACGGAAAAGTACAGCGAAGTGTCCCGAGAACGCGGGGAAGGATGCCATAAAATCATGGCAATCGTCGTGACTAAAATAAACGGTGCGCTGCTACGGGTAAGATAAGGAACCTCAGTACCTACAGCACACAGCCACTGACGCACAAAAAACGCACAGGTTTATAGGGAAGAGAGTAAGTCACATTTTCGACTGGAACAGGTGGTTTTTCGGTGCGTGAGCTTTGCTCCACTCCAGAGCCTTAGCCCTTTACCTTCTTCAAGCTTTTTTCCGGTTACGGTAATTAACATCTTGGTTGGTGGTCCTTTCATCCGTATCCGTGTGACACAATTAATGGAGACTTACCTGTGAGAAAAAATAGAGAAAAAGAAAGATTCAAATTAGACAATTAGACAAAACAGTCCGAGCGAAAATATTTAAACGATCGCGGCAAAAGACATCTCAATCGCACGACCACCTCCGAGCTGGCTGGATTTGCAGGACGAATGTTTCTATTTTTGCAAATTTGCACCGTCCCTGTAAATTGTTGTTCCCATTCATTTCTACCTTCTCCCGAGTAAACTCGTGCGGGGGCGCGTACACGTAAACGAAAACACCCCCGTTCCACCGATTGGATAATTCAGTGTTGAAAAGCAAGCAGACATAAATCTTTTTCACACCAACACATGGGAGAAAAAAATCGCATCGTCGACTTCGTCCATCTTCCACCGCGGGGGAGGAGGGAAAGCCTTTCCAGCAGCAGTCAGAGGATGAAAAAAGCCATTCAAAAGAGCGGTGCGCGGGTGTAAATGTTCTGTACACACCGGTAGCTCGGTACTTTGTTGACTTTGCTGAGCCATAACGAATGGCCGGGCAGGGAGGATACATGCAGGTATGAGGCGCTCGTTGGAGACGCTCGCTCGCGCGCGCTGGCCACGGACGATTGAAACTCAATTGAGTAGAATAAAGTATGCGTCTCGGTGTCGGATTTTATAGCAAACTGTGCCCCAGTCCTGTCTTCAGAGGATGCATATCTTTGGAGCGGGTTTGGGAGAATACACTATCGTGCACCGATGATCTTGCATCAAGACAAAAACAAAAGCCCTTTTTTAATGGCGTTGCAATGCAATTATGTGGAAAGAGATACGGCATGACTTAGTTATGCAGTTAGGCAATGATGGTGACAAAAATACAACAACACAACACTACTTTTCTATTCATGTTAAGTTCTTTCTAAACATTAGTATGATGAAATATCAATAAAGGTTTGAAAAGATTATTAATTAAGGCAAATTTCGGAACTGAAACACCTTCTTCTGGAAAGTGTATTAACTATACATTTCCATTGAATATAAATAAAGTCATTTTAGATAATTAAACATAATTGGATTTGATTGGTGAATCTTTTTTTTGTCTTTGAAAATGATAACAGATAGAGATGTAAAGGCGATCCTTTTAATTATCATGGTGTGCATGGAAGAAACGCAAAATGAGTAAAAATAAGTCTACTCAAACGTAGAACAACACCTTAAAATTTTGTTAGTATTAATGATAAGTTCGAAGCAATACGGTCTGGCCGTTTCTACCGGTAAGCAAAACTGAAATAACTATGTCAGCACTATCCAGTTACTACCACCAATGTAGTCTAGGGTCCTGAGCCCTTGAGAAGAAAACATGATTATAAAAACGATTATTACAACTTATTATAAATTTAAATTAATCATGTAATGATGTTCCTGCTGCCGGAAGGAAACAAAGCAGGTCGTGTGAAAAACCCTGTTCTCTCGATCGTAACTCCAACGGACAGGATGAGTTCTAGCTTTACCAGCTTTGCTACCTTTCATCCATTATATTGCCCTCTTGGCTACATTCCCCTCACGCCTTACGGCTGATCGACAATTTATTTAATAGACTTCTAAATCCCACCCAGGACCTCGATAGGAGCGCTTGACCATTCGGAAGGATACACACTGCAGCGTCTTGCAGTTTCTCCCGCCATGGACTGACGTACAGCGCATCGTTGCAAGCGACAAGACGTTCACCTGAATGAGTGTATGGTATTAATTTAAAAATTTGAATAAAAATGCAATTCCAAACATGCAACGCTGCTCGTCAGCTAACAACGTAACGTTTCGCTAAAGCAACACACAAGCCACCGAGGTGGATGGGAAAGCTGCCATTTTAGCGCTGTCAAGCGCGGGAATGTAAAACGTCGAACGATAAAGCTAATCTGCCACATGATGAGAACCATTTTACCCTATATTCTGCTGCCTGTGTTACAAATAATTCAACGTACCGTGCCTGCTGCCGGGGCAGAAGTAGCACGGGTGGCGTTTCGATTTGGCTGATGTTTGTTTGTGCATTTTATTTGTGGCATAATTGTTGTACCTTTATTCAGGTCGTGTAAGGAACACAACACACTGTAAGTTACGGTTGGCAGGGAGTTTAAGATTATGTTTGGCTGCAGCCATTCCCGTAGTAGTAGAAAGTAGAACCACACATTCACAACAGCATTACAAATGCATACAAATGCACCGCGAACGCACCACTTCAAGACGTAAGGCGTCTAAACGGGGAACCTTTGACGAGGGACTTTATTTGCATGAAGGTATTCTGCACCGTTCTGTGGGTTGCATTAAGGTAGCATAATTTGAGAATGTTTTCTAGCAGGACGGTTGGAGTATAACCAACACGAAATGTTTACATTACCGAAACACTGTTTGGAAATGGCAAACGTCGACGATCAGGTAAATTGCTTGCAATCATAACAAAACGATCTGAGGGAAAAAGGGTCAACATCATGAAGTAAAACAATCAGCAAAATGTGTTGAAGAATAAACTTTCCAGTGAACGGCTTCCAAAACATGAAAACTTATCGCTCAAATATTGATAAAATGATTTCACACAGTCGCACTCTTACCATTTCATTTTTCTTCACAAGTACTTAAAAAATATATTTTCAGCTATTAAGTGTGTTAAGCCCTTAAAATCTTCATATAAACAAAACACTAACTAATATCTAGAACAAAATCCCAGCACATGGGAATGTTTCATTACACTAAAGGCGAAAACATGGCTAGAACAAGAGCAAAAAATATGTGCTCCGTTTAAATAGCACCTAATTTACGGTGATCGCCATCAATTATTACCAACACCAGAGGAGTGATTAAACGCACTCCAAGTAGACCCTACCCTCACCACCCCACATCCTACCGTTTCTTCGTTTGCATGAGTAATAACAATTTCAACTGAGATTGTGCCCGTTCTGCCGTTCCCTAGAGAAAGAAAAAAGTCTTTTCGTGCACCTTGTGAGGGTGGGAGGTAGGTGGTGTGGTGTACGATTTTCACTTCCTTCACCCCTGGAGGCTCACAGCATAACGATATGCACTGGCAACCAGGGGCATACGGGACTCACCCACAAGCTGACCGAGCCGCCTTCCCTCATGCAAGTCCAACAACAAGTCTGGGAAACTTCTTGATTAAGCTCTTCCATCGCATCGAATTTAACTATCGCGTCGCGTTCTCACGACAAAAACGAAAAGCCACACTATACTATGCTGAAACTCCCGCCCACGAACCGTTTGTTTGTTTTATTAGAACTGGTGGCGTGGCTGTCGTTTCATTTGATTTTTCTCGTCTTTTTTGCGATTTTTCGTTTTCCACGCCAAAACGAAAAATTAAACACATTTTGTTGTCCCTTCCTTTGCACCCGGGGTCACCGAGGTGTACGGGTTTTGTGTTTTTTTTTCTCATCATACAATGCCGAGGTGGGTGAAGGTGCATTCTCACCCCACAAACACACACAACACAGAACAAGATGCTACTGGCGAGATAAGAACGGAAAGGTAAACAAAAGCTCGCGAAGTGATATGAAGATTGGGGTTGGAAGCTCCCCCAAAAAAGGCGGGTTGAGGGTGCATCCACAGGGGGCCAGGGGGTTTAAAAGACGCAAGGAAAAGGGATGAAAAAGTCTCAAGGTGAAGAGTGCAGCACCAGGTTGGCATGGTTCGCTTTCTTCCGCAATTAAAACTCCCTTTCGAGCGAGCCACGGTGAGTTTAAGCGAAATTCAAACTTCCACCATCCACCACAGAAGTGACACACAGCGACCAGCGGGAAAGAGACAGCGAGGGAGACGCTCCCTTTCCACCTTTCGCCCTTTTCCATCCGAATGCCAGCAGCAAAACTGCTCTAATTGCATTGTAAACGAAAACTCACCTCAATTTGCATTTAAATTTAATTTAATTTAATGCAATTCATTCGAACAATTAACGATGGCGTAATGGTGCAAAGAAACCCCACCACGGCTGGAAGAAGGTGACAGGGGTGGTGGGGCAGTAAAATGGCCCGACCCCGTTTGGAGCTCCGTGCGTTTTGTGCTTCTCATGCCCGGGAGTGGATGCACTTTTTTTTAATGCGTTTTGTTGTTCACCGTTCGTCCCATTGCAGCGAAAACGAGCCTTTGGCGTGTCGGCGGTAACGACCGTGTACCGAAAAACCGACGTGTTAGGCTTACACCGGTACATCGCCACCTTGCTTACAACTGTTTTCGGGTGGAGGAGGAGACTGAGAGCGAGTAGAATAACAAAACAGAAGCATCGCTGGGTGCCGTGTTCTAGCGCCGTTTTGCGACGAAAAATTGCACCCACTGGGTTTGCAGGGCTTCAGGTAGTATGCACAACTACTAAATGGCACTCAACTTGGATCCACACTATGAAAGACGCGTGCCACACGAATTGAAGTTGGCAAATTTTATCTATTTCCTTTCCACTTGCCTGTTTGCCCTGAAAGCTATCGAATTAAGATGATTCGCTCGATAGCAATCGTTCCTTCTTGGTTTAATTTTCTCCCCCACTTCCACCCACTGGATCACAAAACCATATCCTATTGCGTCGTTCCTTCCGCTGGCAGCACTGTTTAGCGTCAGTTTAAGCACGAGCAAACAGTTTAAGAAAGGCTGCAGAGCTGCTCGCATCGGAAACGATAAGCTTTCCTCCCTATCATTCGCATCCAAACACACTCCACTGCATGGGGTGGGCGAAGGGGTTAGGGCAGGAGGGACAAGCAACAGCTGGCAAGTCAACCAGAAACTGGGCTATCTGTCTCGGTGTGCTCTGCAGCGTCTGGTGTGTGGTGGTTTTGAGCATCACCGAAGCATATCAGTGATTATGGATACAACGTACAACCTTCCTCTTGGGAGTCGAAGACCCCGCATTACCCTTCGGCCTCCGCGCCCGGTACAGCGTCCTGTGAAGACGGTGCACTATCCGAATGCTGGGAGCCGAATGGGAAGGAGCAACGCCAGACAGCAACCTGTTGGGCCCGTCAGCCGCTTTTGGGCAGGCGCTAGGAACACCGCGTCCCGAAGCGTGTCGAGGCAAACCGCACGCCCCGGGGCACTGGGTGGAGGATGGCTCTCCGAGGGAAGTGGCCGTCACTCAGCGATCCACTCATCCGGGTGAGTGTAGCGGAGGGGAGGGGGGGGGTTCGGTCAGGAAGAGAGTAACAACACAGCAGGCACGGTGAGTTCATAATTTATGGTCTTCTGCTTACTCAGCGAATAATGTCTGTCTGCGACTTGATGCGACGACGAGTACTGCGCGCTCCAAAAGTACAGCCGTGAAGGGTGTGTGTGTGTGTATTACACCCGGGACGCAGAACCGGAAACAATGATCGTCCTGTCAAATGCTGGATTTACGAGCCGTTACCCAACCGGACCAGACACACCAAACGTACCGAGAGTAAGAGCAACACGTGGGGAAGGCAGGGGATACAACAGCTGGCGGGAGTTGATTACGGCGGGTCCACCAAAGCGTATCGATATGCTCGGTGCAACCCTTCACCCCTCTCCCTCCTCCTCAACCTTCCCTCCCGCCGTCTCCGTAGCAGTCAGTTATCGTGATGGCGCTGCTGCTTTCGTGATAGAGTCTTCCGAACCAGCTAGGTTTTCTGTTTCCCCGATAAGCATTGATGTCATAATTTTTGCTTGATTGTTTGAGAGCTCGAGCACCGAAAACGGGGTGCGCCGAGGTGAAAGGCTTTTAGGCGAAACGGAGAGCAAGGGCTATGCTCACCCCCAGGAACGTACACACAACCGGCGCAAACGATAACGATTTGACAGGTTGTCGGTTTTTCCTGTGGAGAGTAAAACGTAAATTAGGTGCGCTTATTACTGTGCTCCCGGTGGGTCTGTTGTCTTTTGTGCGGCGGATCACCGGTGCAACTGGCCAGAAGACAGCTGCACGTGCGGAAGTAATCAGGCGCACAGCGGCGTTCGTGATGCTTTCGGTCGTGCAAACGGGTGGCAGCAAACGATGCACCTGTTACCCGAAAGGCCGATGGCGGTGACGAAAGCTTTTGTTCTTTTCGTGATGGGTAAATTAGTCCCGTGATGGTTATACTTGGGCCTTTTTTAGCAACTGTCGCATGGTAAGGAGGTGCAGAGAGAGAAAAAAACGTGCTTAAGAACGTGCGTAAAAATGCACCAACAATATCGCAAAATAATAAAAGTTTGAGCATATTACCAAAACACATTGAAATAAATGGGTCCTTTTTTATTTTTTTCAGCTACAGACTTTTTTTTCATTAAGCATTTGCTTGCTACTTTAATGCCATAAAAACTGAGAATCTTTGGCAGTGACTTTTGCATCCTGGAAAATGGTTTCAAAGGTAAAAGAATGTCATAGAAATTGAGGAAAAAATTGTGTACAGATTGAATGAAAATTAGGATAAGGTAGATAAATCATTAATATACAATTTGCATGAGTGCTACAAAATCTCTGTAGCTAAGAATAGTATAAGAGAGAAGATAAAACATTTCTAGTTCAATATGCAATGAAAACCGCAAAAAAACCTTTATGAAAATCAAAGTTAGTGAATCTCAGCAGTGTTTAACGAGTGTTGCAATTGTTGCAGTATAGTAATGATTAGATAAAGAAAACCAAAAACAATAAAGCAAACAATGAATGTATGAAGATTTCACACCGAGAACAGATTTGAAAGGAAAAAATGTTTTCTATGCCAACCATATGCTAAGCCGGGTATATGAAATATCCAAATGATTTGAGTAGTTAACCCGTGATTTTAAATATTCGTTAGCATAACATTTTGCAATGAGTTTTGTTCCGAAAGCATAAATAATTTCTTAAAGCGATAGTTCTCGTAAGTTTTGTCTTATCACAGGTTTCCTTATGGCTTTTTTTTTATTTTCGTTTTCCAAATTAATTGCCTAATGATATCATATAGTTTAAATTACTTTTTCAAGGATCTCTCTGCAGGAAAAGAGTCAGTTATATAATTATTCTGATAAATGTTAACAGCAATAAGGAGTTAAACTCAGCCTAAGTAAAAAATTAAAAGTTTGCTCATAAATTGCATCTCCTTTTTTAATTAATGCTTCATGCACTTTTGCAAAAACACTTTCAGCTAAAAATGCCTACATAAAACACAAACTTGCACCGAGAATTTTTGGTTTTTCTAAGGTTTGGCAGTGTGACTCTCAAAGCAAGTGACCGTATAATTTCTCACTACGTTGTCTCACTACAATTCCTAGCAAAACTACCGTCCAAATGACCTCCGTCAAATTGAAGTCACCCCGTCACGACTTCCGCTTCCCCGTACGTGCATACGTTAATTAGTTTAACTGTACCATTTCACAGCAATCGCTTTAAGCCTTTCCTTTTCAAAACTCTGCAAAACACGTGAAGCAGAACAAGCTGCTTATGGATTATGAAAGTGTTTCCATTACTGTTCGGTCACTAGCTGGGCGCCACCACTCCGCACACAGGATTGCGCAACTAAAGGTATTAGAATGGTGACATCGTGTCAAGAGTTAGGGAACATCTTAGGGTTGACTGAAATGCGAAAGTTTTTTTGAAAAAAGAAAAGGAATAAAAAAATACAATATTATGTACGACAAACTTGCGTAATTCCTTCATGCTTGACATGAATTCCAAAGATGATTGAAATCAATTTGGTTGAAGTATCTCCGATAGGTCCGTTAAACCATAAACCAAGCACAAAGAAATTGATAAGCTGCACTTGAACACTGAGCGAATCGTTTTAGACGGAATCACTTCTGCGTTTCCCACACTCGACACAAGTAATTGTATTAAAACAATTTATCGAAGGGTACAAATGAATCCTTACACCGGATAACCGGAACTGCTGCACACTGTTTATGTTTCTCTAGGATCCTTTCCGTTGCCTTTCCGACTTCGGAGCACCCAAAGGCTTTGTTTTTCCCCTCACCCTCCTCCCACGCAAACGGTTTCGCGACAATGTTCATGGGACGCGTAAGTACACCTACACTTTCCTACCTCGCTCTCTCTCTCTCTCTCTCTCCCGTCGTGGGTGAAGTTACTTATTGCCAAACGACGGTGAAGACGACGATGACGCCCGGCTAGCGCGTGCTTGTTCCACGGCGCGCAAAACGCCAAAGCGGATGCAATAAACAACACCTTGCGTCGAGCGGCAGCGCGCACCACACACTTCACGCGACCCAGTTGAATGGGGGCTACCCCGGTCCTCCCGTCCCGATCCCCCAAAATAGCAGTTGGAAAATCCGCTTTGCCGGTGACACAAACGCAAAAACCCCTCGGTCCACCACCCGGGCCTCACCCAACCCAACATGCCTAATTTTCTGCGTCGAATGTGCAACGGCGGGCTTGCCGGTGTGCGCTTCGGGTTGTTTGTTTCGAATTTTCCTTCCCTGGGAGGAGAAGAAGGAGGAGGGTGGTAGGCGCTTGGTGGTCGATTATCGTACTGGCGCCAACGAAACGCGTTTTTGGGAGGGTGGAAAAGGGAGAGTCAGGAGGCCAAGAGGCCGCCAGGCCAGGTAGGGTTAATGTAGTGGAGCGTTGTTTGTAGAAGTGTGTTGCAGGTTTGCTGTTGTTTTCTATTTTTTACCCTCATTCCTCCCACTGGGCAATTCAAGCTCCCCCCTGGGTGGGGTGGGTAGGGTGCGAGGGCGTTTTGCCACACTTATTAGATTAGCGATCGGCGTAGGGCGTTCTGGTTTTGTCCGCACGAGCGGACAATTGACGCCATTGCCGGTTGGCTTCAGCGGTACTTGCATCCAGACAGTGGGAAGAAGCGTGTTGTTTCACATAGGATAGAAAAAAAAAACAGTTCCCATTTGATTTAATCAAAACATTAATTTTACAAGTATAAAATCGATTCTTTTCGATTGGGATGCTCTTGCATGTAATGCTCTAGTGAACAACTGCATGAACAAATGAAACAAATCGTTAATAAGCTTTTACAGTTGAACTGTGGCAATCACCTGTGGTAGTCTACTGTGGATGTTTTTACTGCCCTATACTCGTTTTTACTTTACTGCTAAAATTACCGTTTACGCATATTCACCATTTAGTACAACAAAAAAAGGAATTTCCGCAGAAGCTATGCTAATATCCATGGCTTACGCCTCATAAGAATTCTTTAGCACATCTTACAGCTTACAACAGCCAGTTAAGACTTACAATGTTGTCTAATCCTCAACAACCAACAGCACATCCATCGTGACATATTATCGTTCTAACCACCTTGCCATTAAACTGTTATCTTACCGAATGCGTTCCACGCTAATCGTTTGCGAGATGCCAAAACTACCAATCTTTTGCCCCCATCGAGCGGCTGCTAGCTGTGAAGTTGTTACAATGTTTTCAGTCAATTGTCTCACATCCAGATCACTTGACGGTGGGGGGCGAAGGGAGGGAGGTTGGTAAGATACAACCGTTCAGCAGTAGCAAGGCAAGGTCTAGTCGATGGTAATCGATTCCACAACATCCCACAACCACACAATCTCATAACGCACGCAATCGTGCTCAACAAACAAACAGATCGGGAGACCGGGGGCGGTCATGGATTGTGGTTGAGGGATGCGCCAGGCGACACAGTGCACTAGACACGCCTGCACACACAGACACACACACACACACCAACTCATCGCCGGCCGGACGAGCAACCTTGAAAAGGAGATGGCCTCAGTGCTGCCGGAGCTGATGGTCAACCGATGTGACACGTGTTGCAAATAATCGCAGCACACAAACCTACCCCGGACCTACTGCTAGACCCTCAAGCGAGTGGGAGGGTCTGGTTGATTGCAATCGCACGCGCTAAGGATGAGTACGTCAGCGACGGCAGCTTAGAGAACGTTACAGGTCTGCACTACTTATGCGTTAGAATTTGCGCATCTTAATTAGTTGATCTTTTCTTAATGGAAATTGAAGATTTCCGACCTTTCTGTGAATGTCACAAACAAAATTGATTTGGACATAAAACCCCTACTGTGCGGTTGTTGTATAAATTCTAATTAACTTTTGTGCAACATTGTTTGTGCCGGTGAAGATCACATTCACTTCCCGGGACCACCCAGGAAAGTGACGCCAACGCCTTGCCGAAGCTCGCGGGCGGTATCATCAAAATCTTGCATGAACTGTGCGCATCCGCTCCACCCATCCACCAGCCCAAAGAGGGAGACATTCCCTGTACGCGTGCATTCAGCTTCAAGTGCAAAGCGCTACGCGTAAATATCTGTGTCGTTGTGCATGTCTGCATTTGCGCGTCTATTAGAGCGCACCCGCACTGCAAAATGTTGCAAATCTTATCTCCGAAACAGCACGTTGTTTACCAACGGCTCCGGAAGCTCCGCCCGGCGAAGGGAAAGCAAAACAGATCGAACTGCGTACACACTGCTGCGGCGTGGCGGAGGAAGGCCTCATTCTCAACAACTTCCCCGTTGCAAACCCCTCCGACAATGTAGGCCAGTGTAAACAATTCTGTAACTAGGGCTCGCGAGAGCAGGCGGCATGGGCACAGGATGACCTGGGGCGCGTTGTGGTTTTGTTGAAATGTTTTCCTTTGTACAGGCGCCCTCCCGATGTGTTTGCCGGTGTTCGTCTCTCGGGTTGAAGTGTACCTGTTTGTTTTCAAGTTACGGGGGCTACCTTTTCTATTTACACTAAGCAAGCTATACACTGCCGCCCGGCCCAGTGCATGGCGTTCGCACGACGACACACTTTAAAGGACAGCAACGGAAGGGGATGATGGGTTGTCCGATGCTTTGATGCACTTGAGCTGGAACGTTGGGAAAGATTTTGGAGAACAGCTTGAGAAGCTAGGGAGCTTAAGTAGTTTTTGAGGTTGGAAAAGATTGTAAAATTCTAACTTATTCCAGATGTTCTCATCCCTTCCTCCATGATCTTTGGGATCTGTAGAAGGTTACATCAATATCAATATAAGCTTTATTCGACATTTTAAAGTCAGATCTGTCGGAAGTGTTGAATTAGTAACCCAAGTAAATTACTTAGAAAACATAATCTAGAAATTTAAGAGCTTTTTACGAATGCTACTGAGGAAGAGACATCATTTTTATTCTATCAACAACAATTTGCGTCAATATTATTGCGAAACTCATCCAAATCTCTATTTACAGAATTTAATGTCCGCCTCTTACTCCGAGGTAATACTGTGCGCCGGACTAGAGTGCAAATTCCATCCACTGCGTTACGCCTTGATCAAGACTGACTAACAAATCACATGGTATTTATGAGTTTTATGAGCCAGAAATAGGCAGCATTACTTATGCGACGAAGAAGAATGCTTTTTGGTTTGTAGCAACAACATCAGGATATCAAGATAGTCAAAGGCGATTAATAGAGCTTAATTTGGAGCAGGGGAAATAGTTTAAAAGTAAGTTCTACTATGTATGCCTTTGGGATCCTTCCAGTATGTTAGAAAAAAAAGGTTATAAACAGGACAGAGCAAAATATTGAACTCAGAAGGCAAACATCGAGGACCTTAAAAAGTCCATCCATCCATCAAAATACCAAGTGACAATGTAAACTGTTCCCAACTGATCGCAGCCTGTCGTCCAGCGAACGATGTTGTCACTGCCTAGGACAACATTTCCTTCCAAAGCGTTGTCAAAACGGGAGTTTACTTCGCACGGTAACCCACCGACAAAGGATGATCGGTCCATGGAGCGTGCCGTCAGTTCCAGAAGCTTCTCAAAAAAGACCAATAAACATTCTCGAAAAGCGTCACCCTAATACCTGATTCATTTCTTTTACAGCGTGTGAACATCCTGCCACAACACTTCCAACCAAAGAACGTCGAAAAATCCGTTCCGGAGCAACGGCGAGGTGATGGGAAGCAGTAACTTCTGGTGTATAAATATACAAAAAAAAGTGCACTCACTGGCCGTTACAACACCACTGTGTGCTCTGTGGGAGCTTCCATCTAATGTCACACTCTTGTGCTGCGCTTTATCTCCACACTGCTTCACACGCTGCTGCTTCCGGGCTTCCATCATCTCGCCCGACAGCAGTCCTGTAAATTGTGCTGCTGTAACGGCAGAACGGTCCCAGCCCACGAGCCAGCGCTGGCGGTTACAACATTGCATTGCAGAAAGTAGAACATTTTGTGCACACGTGGGACGGACGTGGCATGACGGGCGTTTGGGTGAGTGGTTCCGGTCGAGTTGCTGCTGGCAAGGATCGCGCATCCAATTTAAGGTGTATTACTGGCTAGCATTACTGCAACAATTTTCCAACCAATAGCGCCACACTGGAACGGGCGCCTTTGCGGTATCAAAAACACGGCGAGTGATGGTGGTGATGGAGGGTTTTAGAGGGCGCATGGAGTCATCTTCAGCCAGTGTGGCGCCTTTGAACGCGTTAAGCACAAACACACGATACCACACGGACGTCCCGACGACTTCTTGCCGTGTTTCCACGAGTCCTAGCAGACGGAAGGGAAGGTTCTGTGCTTTCGGCTAATAGAATTCCCACACGACCGGAAGGGTGTGTTTAGTGTAGCAAAGGAAGATTGCCCGACAAAATTGAGCTACAGAGCAGCAGTTAGGAGGGGATTGGGAATGCCCGCCACCCAGCTTTGAGGCGGAAGAGCTACATGGCGATACTCTTCGCGGCGCGTTGCATCGTTACTGCGAAGTAGCAGTCGATGCACAGTCACAGGTTAGTTTACGGGCGCTGGTTGGTACTAACACTCCAGGAACAGGGCGGGATGGTGCTCTCGGTAAAGCTGGTCGTCTTTGTTACTGCGCTAGGATGCCGGTTGCCGTTTGATAGTGTCATATATCAGAAGACCGACGACCACACACTACCAGGAACCCGGTGAGTGTGGCGGAAGCTAAATAGACCGTAAGTATCGGCCGTTTCGAATACAGCGCACCCTTCTTGCTTCTTCGATGGACCCCAAAGAATTACCTTTTTATCCCGTCTTTCCCACAACGACTGCCAGGAGTCAGTGTTGCCTTGCCAGACGGTTCTATTTTCTCCCTGTGTACATTCTTCCACAATCTTTCACGTTAATCCGAATTAAAAGTCTGGCAGGACGGTTCCTTTCTTTACCGTAGTTTAGCGATACCATCGCTGCTGACCAGAGCGGAGAAGGAAGAACCATATGCGGCTACAGCTTCTTCCATTACATACTGCTGCTGGGAAGTTAATAGAAAGACGATAGCTTTGCCAGTCCGGCAGGGCTGGAGTTCGGTGTGCTGGTGGTTTTGTTTGATTTTTCGAAATTAAATTTTCCCATTTCCCGATCCCCCTGGGCGTTACTCTTTGCGTGCCGCGGGCACAAGGACGAAAGCCAACAACCTAGGGTTATGGGTGCGCGATAAGGCAGCCGATGTTCGCCGTTCCGTGCAAAATCGTTAGCCGAGAAGCTTGGGGAAAGTTTGCAAGCTGCGTGACAACTTTGCTTCTAGCGCGAGATAACGCTCTGGGAGTAAAAATAGCAAAACGGAGCTATCACGATCGGTATCAGCAATTTGGATCTGGCAGGACGGTGGCTAATAGCGACAAATGCCGGATTATTTACATCATTAGAAGAACTGTGACGATAAAGCGATACACACCAGGGTGAGAATTTAATCATGCAGACTTTGTAGAGATGATTTGTCGGCGTTTCTGGGGGAGGTTAATAATTATTGAACTTAACTTAAGCTTTAGAACAAATTGGAAGAGCTTTAAACGGTGCTTATCGTCCATTCTGAAGACCTTTAAAACCCGCATAACCACAAAGAGCTCAACATTTAAGTAGCCGTTATTTAAAGTTCTTTTTTCTGATATTTCCTTCTCCTCATGAAATGGCAGTGCACAATTTTCCCTCCTCCCACCGGAGAACTTTCATTTGGGAACCTGATTTCATTTTCGCTTGCCTCTTGGCAATCTGTGGAGAACATTTTCTTGAACCTCAAAGGCGAAAACGAAGGGCTTAGTGAACCTTGCACACACTACTACCACTGCCACGACTCTCTTGGGACGATTGGAGAAATCAAGAATTTTGCTTCACTCTTCCGTCGGAACACCTTGCAAGCTTCCCTTTGCCTCATCAAACTATGCTCGCACTGCGCCTTATCGTTTCCTTCCTTCCGCTTTTTGCTCATCAAACATGCCGAGGCCCACATTCCATCAAACGGTGCATCTACACCCCAGCAATGCCGGGGTATTTATTTTCCAGCGCTTTCCACCGCATCCCAAAGCCCCAGTTTTGCTTCATTATATTGAATGATCGCTCTTGTTACCCTTCATACCTTTCATTCCACATCTTCGTCGTCGTCGTCGTCGTCTTTTTAGTCGTTGTCGATTTTCATTGATGAAGCATTTACGTCGCCCTTGCCGATGCACTTACCTTGTGCTCACTTGCTGCTGTTGCTGCTGATACCGAGCAGGGGCAACGATGCACCCCAAAATGCACCGATGAACAAGCCGACGAAGAGTGTACAAATTCTGAGCTGACTTCTTTTTCTTGAAGCATCTTACTTGTTCCATATTATTTAAAATGCATTCCCGCTTGTCTTTTCGCGACCAAAACAGGGAAACAGTAAAAAAAAACAAAGGAGAGGGCACGGCGGCAACAGCAGCGAAAAAAAAAACACCGTTCGCATTTATTATTTATAGTCAATTCCTTTCACTTTGTTCGATTATGCACCACGCAAACAAACCCCCACCTCACCGATACTTCCCCTTCCTCCAGTGCGCCCTCGAAGTTTAATGCACCCGGGGAAAGACTTTGATCAACTTTGATCACACACTTGCACCTCCACCTCCACCAACAGCGCCAGGGTTCCTTGCCCGTTCGCCGAGGTCGGGCGCTTCATTTTTGTTTGACGATTCGATTTGGTGTGCCTTCCCCTGCATTGCTTTTGCGCTTTGTTCGGTGCGTTTCAATCTCTCGCGGCATATTCCGCCGATCTTACAAATTAATGGCTGCGAAAACGATTTTCCGACCAGCGGAGCGTGTACGTGCCCATTTTAGGTGGTAGTCGGTCGGTGCGGGGGGAAGGGTCCCGATTGGCGAAACGCGGGGCTTAATACATCAATATTTTGCCGCCGGGTAAGCTGCCACCAACCATCCGGGGCCAGCCAGCCAGCCAGCTTCTTCCCCAGCACACCACGCATTCTGTCTGCCTACGCGCGATGATTGGAATGAGGATTCCTGCACAGCGGGGGTATTGATGGACAGAACTAAACTTTCAGAAACGCCGAACAAATCATCCCAAAAAATGGTTTTGTTGTTTTATGCTGAGAACACCAACGTTAAAAAAACTGGCTTAAATATTTTTCGATTTGGTAAAATAGGCTATTTCATTTTTGGTTCACATGGCCACGTAGTTGGACGGTCGCTCTTCTATAAGAACAGTACAGGTTTAAAAACTTTTTTAGTGTCATTTATGTACGTTATTCACGTACGTTCGTCCCCTCCAAACCAAAGCGTTATCATAGTATTATCACTTTTCAGCTGCGATAACCTGGCATTATCTATGCAGCGCACTAGCTTTCTTTTCCATTATTGTTTTTAACTAAACACTATAAACATTGTTTCAGAAATTACAAGAACGTCGAATGGGGCTGAAACTGTCAATTTTAATTCATGTAAACTATTTTTTTTATTCAAAATATTTCGCTGTAGTTCGAAACATTCAAAGGATCCAATCGCGTCAATATAAGTCGATATTTTGTTTAAAAAAGCATAGCCATGTTTCCTTTATCTAAACGATCCCATTTTTTATTCGGTAGTAACGACCAGGCCATATCGCTTACTAAACGATTCCTGAATTGTAAACAAAAATCAATTCAATTCAAACTGCATTCAAAATCAGCGTTTCTGCTCCATCATCAAACCAACCGTTCATGAAACAACAAAACGAATGTGAGTGAATATATCTACATTTGAAATTGTATTGAAGTTTTCAGACTGAGTGTGAAGGTTGGAGTAAAACACCAACTAAATCGTTATTCCAAATACTTGAGCACACAATTCAAAAATAAATTCAATTCGATTCATCTGTCCGCAAATCACCCATTGTGCAGGCGGGCTACATTTCTTCTGCAACATTGTTGCAAAAGTGCACTCATAAATATGTAGACCCATTCACACACACACACAAACACATACATAAACTACACAACTCCCGGCGCCTTCACGCGGTGGAATCTATTTTCCTTCCTCGCAAACCGGGGGAAGTAGGTGAGGTGCAGCACCGGCGGCATAATTGGTGCAAAGAGAAAGATAAAAGACGCAAACAAAAAACAACAACAATGCGCCGGGCAACTCAATTCATCCCTTCTTTATCTTTGCATCCCCTTGCCACTCCAACCCCAACGCTGTTTCTTCCAACATCACAATGCACTAAGCACAACACACATGGCTGCATCGCTTTAAGCGGTTAGCTTCCGCCAAAACCCAATAAGCTTACCCGTCCAACCCGTCCAACGGGGGTGTGGGTTGAGGGGCGGAAAATAACCTACAATTATCGGACCAATCCTACCGCGCACACGCAGTCGGGGAGCAAAATCTCACGTAAGTAATAGTAGAGTTTGAGATGAAAGGGATGGGTTGATGGTGGATAAAAATTGACTGAGGTTCGTACCAGCGCAACCGTGGTGCCCACTTTCGAAGGGAATAAGGATCCCGATACCCCGAATTGGACATCCCAACATTCTTCTCTGTCCATCCCTCCGGGCCTCTCCAGAAAAGGAGATGATGGCGACGAATAATTCGGAGCAAATTCCGATTTGCCGTTGTTGCCCCCAAAATCGATACACACCCGTGGGACAGCGTCCGTTGTTGCCCAGTCCACTGTTGTGGTGCTGTTGTTGTTTGAGGCACACCTTTAACAGTGCGAACCGAAGGGATGATGAAGCAGAGAAGTCAGGCGCAGCGTCAGCTGATTGCTATAATTATTTCTGACCATCTCATTCCCGCGATCGATTGATTATCACGCTTATTGGCACCGATAAAGCGGGCCAATTTACGCATTCTGCAGATTGAATGCTATCCTTCCTTGTGCCTTTCTCTGCTTTTGACCCGATCACTGTGATAAAGATTGATGAAAAATTGATAATCGGTACTTCTGCTTGCGTTCCCTCCGTTCCGAGTGTTTGGAGTTGCCTTAGGACATTTAATTAGCGAATAAGACGCTGTGTACATCATGATGACTCCTCTCCATGAGGAGGGGAGCCTGATTATCAGAGCACGCCCTACTCTACTACTCTACTCTTCGTCCTTGCAAAAGACCGGGAAGTTGTGTGGCAAACATACACATCTCGTATTCCAGAAGCAGTGAGAGGCCAAGGTCAAAACGCCTGCGTCCTTTCGCCTTGCTTTGCCTGTGCCTTTTTCCTTTGCCTTTTAACGATCCCTCCTTCTTTCTCCGGCGCAATCAGGCCTCCCTCCCGGTGTACACACAGCGTAGCGCCGGTGTAATAAATTCAGTGACAGTTTAAAGTATTATGATGCATAATTTCACCTCTAACAACTCAACAACCTCAATTTGCTGCAGGTCCCCGGGACAGGCAAAATAAACGATCCCGAATGCAGCTTCTGCTCCGTTCTCCGCCACAAGGCGCAAACCGAAGAGGACCCCTTTTCCATTTTGCTATCAATTCGTTTCGTCGTGTCTCTGTGCGGTTGCTTCTTTTTCTTCTTCTTTGCGGCAACGGATCAAAAAGACCGTTCACAGTGAGACACCCCGAGATTCGAAGGGCACGCATGCACGTACACAGCAACACACGGCGTCGAACAGCAGCTCAAAAGATGATTATGCAGCAATATTTTTCACTTCCCGTGCAGCATCACAAATGCTCTACCGTCAAGGGTCGCTCAGGTTGGCCAAGCTACAGATGCAGCAAAATCGTCCGTACGATAGAATGATGAGGTAGAAGGGGAGAGAGAAAGAGAGAAAGAGAGAGAGAGAGAGAGAGAGAGAGAGAGAGAGAAAGGGAGGGAGGGAGAGTAAAAAAAAAAAACATAACTCAAACCACCATCCAGGGAACGTATCATATTTCAAAATCGAAGTTGTGAAAATTGGACATTTTTCCCGTTCGAGACTGTTGGGGGTACGAGAGGAGCAGGATTTTCGCAACCTTTCGGGGTGAAGAGTTTGTGCCCGGGACAAGACGACATATGGGATGATTATGGGTGTTCGTTGCCGGTGCTTGGACCTGGCACAAGGCAGCTAGGGGCTACATGATTGAGTGCATAAAAATGTGCACCGAATGTCAACGAGGATTAAGAGGGACGTCGACTAATGATGCGTCTACGAACATCATGTCTGAGGTTGGGAGCAGATCTAATCAGTGTACATAGGGCTTGAAACGGAGCTTGAATATGAGCTCTTCAGTTAGAAAGCTATACAGCTCCTGATAAAATAAAGTAAAGTTTATTTACGTAAATATTTTCCAACATATTAAATTACTTGTTCTAGGAAAAGGATCTTCAACGCTACATAAAAGGCCTTCAAGGAACCATTTTTTTTTGCAGTTTTATCACTCACCCTTGCTAGATGAATGTCCTACCAAGTCCTTTCTATTTTGTCGGTTTATTAATCCTCGTGAAAGAACTGTAGCAGCTGCTAATTTTAGGCCATTGTTAAGAATTGTTTTGTTTGTTCACGTCCGAAAATGGCGAAGGCTCCGGTTTTTGTCAATGGTGATACATTTCCGAGAATTGTTTTTCTGAAGTTTTTTTTTTGATAAACACAAAGTACATGAAAAAAACAACTCCAAAAGAAAACCAGGAAACTATAAATGGATTATTGCGCAGTGTGATTCATTAAGACTTTTTGTGTTTATTTTGCCTTTTCAGGCGTTCTATTTCCCCCTGCCTTTGCCGGCTCGGTGGTGTTTTTTTAAACTATTATAAGCGGTAAGAAGAGAGCGGAACTCTCAAACCAATCAATTTTTCTTCAAAGAAAATGAGGGATTTGAAGTGGAGCGAAAAGTGTGGAAAGCCACAAGAACTACAGAAACTGTTCCGCATAATGCACAAGAATGTGATTAATGATATTCAAAGGAAAGTAAGTAAACAAACATTCAAGAAGTAAGCAAAAAACGTAGTCCATAGTCTACAATACGAAAAACTATCTTTAAAAAATTGTATAGATTGAATTAATTGTAAATCATAGTTATAACATTTCCGGAACAATGAAATTTCTATTTTCATACTGCACGTGTACGATCTTGATCTATTTGAAATATCGTTTTTGATTAAAAAGCATTCATTTTTTATTCCCTCCATACACTCCAATCCACCATCCCTCCTGATTGTAAAATTCTGCTGCCCTTAGAGCGAAAGACTCATAAATATTTACCATCCTTCAAGCATCACACAGCGGCGAAACAGATTGAAATTTTCACCCAAGATAAATGAAAACCCGGCCCATACCGATCATTGGCAATCGGCATAGTAGCCGACAGGATTAGATTTATGGTACACGAAACACGAGCCGAACAGCACTTCCTGTCGAAGCGCACCACCTTACGGAGCGGAATCCACGGAATCATGCCCACGCTTTTACATCCCAGCGTAAAAGGGAGTGAAGAGAAGGGGGGGGAGGGGGTGGTGGTAGGGTATTTCAAAACCTCCCGCAGAACGATGACGAGGCCCACACGACGATTATGATGATCCGCGCCAGCCCAACGGAGGTCAATTGCATGCTCTCTCGACCATTTCGCCGTGCGGCAGTGCAATATTATATACCTTTTGCAACAATGTTGCAACAAAACCGGGCGAGACTGAGCTCTCGCGGTGCGCCCTTTCCCATCGCTGGCGACGCTGGGGCTTGGGAAAATGTAAGGGAAATGATTTTTAACCTTCAAAAACCGCAGACACTGATTGTGGAAGCCCCGGAGCGTGTTGCGACGGGGCCAGAAAGGAAATATGGAGGGCGTGAAGGATAAAATCCGAATCCAACTGGATTGACCCACGACCCGGAACCGATGACTGGGGGTTCAGCACAGAAAACAATAACCTATTGCAATTCGAGTTTGCGGCGGTAAGAAGAGAAGATGTGGCATAAAGGCTAAGAGGTATATCATTGAAATGGAAATAAAATGTATTTCAATAAAGTCATTTTGCTTGAAGACCAATAACATGCGATGATGAATGTATTTAAGGGTAATTACATTTAATTAAAAAAAATCACTAAACGGAGCCTCCTACATTGTAACGGAAGAGATTAGGCGTTGGCACAACACTCTTTACTAGTTAATCCGACTTCTATCCAAATTTATATCGACATCAATATCGTAAACATACACTTATGTTTCCAAACATTCATTATCCGCTTTTCCTTTGCTCCGTGTAATTGCTTCCCTCTGGATGGATTTCTTGATCAGTGGGACAAGTTGAGGTAAACTCACAGTCCCAGTAAGGTACCCCAGTACCAGCGTAGCAAAATGTCATCCAGTTCTCACCGACGACAAACGACACACAACGGTTCCTCGGTTCTTGGGTGGAATGAGGGATTCGTTACCGGCGCAAAACGCATCGTTTGTCAACACAAAATGCCATTCACACTTCATTTAAATCCTGCTCTTCCGTTGCACCCGGGACCGCGTGCACACACGCAACAAAAAGCGACCAAAGGTGGAAATGAAAGCTAAAGCCAAGAAGTGTACCATAAGTACACTTGGTTCGTTCGTTCGTTTCGAGTGATTTCCGGACACACAAACCATTGGCGAAGGGGTGGTGAGCGGTCGGGTGGGTAAGAAGCGAAACAACCGTGAACTCCAACTCCTTCCCAGGTCGCTAGGCAATCGGCAGCACCGAAGAAGGCGTTTGCATATCGCATGCTGCACTTCTAGTGCATCGGTCGCTCGGTGCAACTTTGTTGCATGCAAAGTGCACTCACCCGGAGCACGGCCACACTCGCCCAAGGACCGCCGTCCATCCCATTCCCGCCGGAAAGGTTTAGTTTATTTTTACGGGGGGTGTGTGTGTGTGTGTGTGTGTGTGTGTGTTTGTCCCTCCTCTCCCCCCTTCCCTGACTTTCCTCTCTCCCACCGGACGGCGCACCACGGCTCTCGAGTGGCGCATTTGCTTATAAATGCGTACTTGTTGCTCGCGTCAGCTGAAGTGTGCACACGCACATGGTGGAGGAGGTCTCGCACAGTTTTGACATGACATTCTCACCCATCTTCTGTCCACGGTACCGTCATCAGTGTTCGTCAACCGTGTGTTTTTTAGGGTAGCAGGCGGACTGGAGACCGGAGTGGAAAATGTAACGCTACGCTATCGCAAATCGTGTGATGAGCCGTATATTAATTATGCTATTACCATTTCACTATCTGGTAAATTGGCATAATGATTTACTGCAGGGGAGCTTGTGCAAGGAATTTTTGGAATAAATTATTTAAAACAAACGTGCTGTCGATCATATTAAATATTAAAGCATGAATATATTTTTCGAACAATTTTATGAAAATCACCGTGATCTCTGCAAGTGTAATGTTGTACCAAAAAAAAGTGTGTTAAAGTTATAGTTAACAAATCTTAAATAAACAATTTACTTTATGCAGCCCTTTTTATACTTATAACACACTTTAAAATATGACTTGATTGCAGAGCTAAGCCACGCAGGTGATTCCCAAAACATCCAGAACGCACTAAAGATTGATGCTTCTGATTATTGCAATAAATTATATTTTATAAATGCTATAACTAATACCTGTAATAGATCACCTGAACCTGTGCAAATTCTTCTGAGAAAATTCTAGAGTTAAGTACATTATTATAACTCTGGATTACGACTATAAAATTTATATTAAAAATTCTGACCTTTTTTGGTGTAGGTGCAGATCCTTAAGTTATCTTGGGTTGGATTCCAATTTGCCTGCCACTGCCTTGTACCGGAACAAAAACGCACTTCGCACTTTCAGCACCGCTCACGCGCCTCGTGCCAAATTCGATGCAACGAAGCCCTTCCGCCGCATGGGAATTGTCAACATTGGAACATCATTGGGTGCTTTCAACAAAAACAGTCCATCGCACACAACACCCCCTCCCCCTCCCCCCTCCGTCCCATACACCCTCCCTGCTTAACCGCATGTTCACGTGTTGCGCATTGATTTTATTATTATTCGGTTGCAAATTTCATGCCACAACACAAAATGCATATACTGCTGCTGCTGCTGCTGCTGCTGCTGTCGCTGCTGCAGACTCTTCCCACATGCGAATGGGCGAGGGTGAGATGCACCACTTCACGGCTCATGTCGGCTCGTGATTTCGGTTTGTTTATTTTCGGTCTGGCAAATCTCATTGTGCGGCGCGCCTCGTGACTTCATCGGTGCATAAACAGACAACAGCGGAGGTGTTGGGAATGTCCCGGCGCACAAAAAAAAAAACCGGCAAACAAGCAAGCGCGGGCAACTGCTCGCCGTACTGCTTTCTTCTCGACCGGGTGTTTATGGTCTGTGTAGTTATTTGTTTAAAACAGCACTCATTCAAACAATGTATGCAAGGAGCGGCTTAAAAAGTAAAGACCTGTTTGAACCTGATTCAACTTGTTCGGAATAAATGTGTGAAATGCTAACTTTTACACAAACACTATTTAAAAGCAAACGGATTTCTTGCAAAATGAAGATGTAAAGAAAAAAATGTTTGATTCTAAGTGAATGATCAAGAGGATCACAGTGATATCCGTGACTGAATTCAATTACCAACAAGATGAGATGCTGGGACGATCATGGCAAGGTGCTAAAAACCAGAACGATACTGTTCGTGCTTCATTCGATTAGTGCTAATAGACTGCACACATAAAATCACACCACAATTACACGCACTTGGTGCTGCTAGGGCTCTCTAACGTGCCGCCTCGAATTAATGACAGTCGGCAGGCTTGTCATTTGTAATGTTCCACCTGAGTGCACAGCCAACACTCGATCCCACACACACACAACACACACGCGTAAAGAGAAGGCGGGTGAGAAGGCGTGCAGAAAGGGGAAGCGGCAACAGGACACGTAAAATAACAGGGAACAAAAATATGCAGCGAAGAAAAAAAAGGGTACACAGCACCATCCGGACACCACCCGGGAACGGGTCAGGCCCACTTCCCCTTTCTGATGATCATCATCCGGCAACCGGAGGACACCCGTTTTGGCACACATATGCGCAGTGACGGCCGGCGACAACATTGGCCGCCGGTGCGCGCTCGATCCCACCGCGCCGGGCGCAACATTGTTGCACGGCCAGACACACGGCGAACGAGAAACCCCGTGTGTGCGCTCATGTTACATGCAGTGTGTAAAAACACCACTTAGCAGCAACAAACAACGCTGGGCTGTCTGTGATCTTGCAGATTCGGCACGGTCTGGGGCCACGGATCGTTCGTCATAACTTTCTTGTCTACCGACAGCTCACCTCCTAAATGCTGCTAGGTAGGGAGTGTGTGTGTGTGGGGGAGGGAGTTGGTTTGGGTGGCAAAAAGGAAACGATCCGCCGTCAGCTACGATCCTTTCGAGGCTACGCGATGGAGCTGGGACCCGGCCCTTCCCATTGCTTTGTCCGCTTGTTTGTATGGCACTCACTCAACTCGAAAGCCAAGAAGCCACTTCAATTAGTCAGACGAACGATGATGGCTGATTTGTGTGTGTGTGTGTGTGTGTGTGTGTGTGTGTATGCAACCCGTCGTCATGATGCTTCAGCGCAAAAGTGCATCTCATATCTGTCACGGCGGCGAGCAGGATGATTGCTCGAGAAGATCGTTCACGTTGCGATCTTAATCGCATTCCAACGCGCATCCCGACCAACGGTGTCTTGAGTGGTGTTGTTTGAAGTTGATGAATTGTTTACGTTGGGTCGTCCCACCAGCCGGTCCGTGGGCCTACCGTATGCTTGGCTTTAGGTGGTTGGCTAAAAGTAGAATCAAGAACTATTAGTAGCTTTGATTGATTTGTGCCCGCTGCTGCTGCTTCTACTCCCAACCTGGCTGCAACAATGTATTGCACACCTAATTAATTTACCGCATGCGATGGTTGCTCTGCCGGAGAGCTATCAGCTCCAGCCATCAAACATCTTTTCAGCACAATTTCTTAATCAAACTAGTGCCCTATTAACATTCCTGCATATTCATCCGACTGCAGCAGTTGCGGGCCTGTGCGCGCACGACGACTCTGCACGCGCACGCTAGAAAATCCTCCGCCCGAGCCGCAGTGCCAAACAAACGCAGCGGTGAGCGAGATTACAACTCGTCACGAACCGACCCTAAAACGGAAACCGCGCCGCTACGCCTTTGGGCGCAGTGATGCGATCGCACAAGGAAATAACGCGCTTTTCCAGACCACCCTTCGCCCCGTTCGTTCTTTCGCGCCCCCCAGCGAAACCTCGTAAATCTTCCCGCATTCGCTTCGCAAAGTTGGAAAACCTCAGGACGGGCAGCAGGCACCGGGACCGGCGGGCTTGCGGTCATGCAACACACACACACACACACAGACACATCCATCCTCCAGTTCCGCCTTTCTCCTTGGCGCAAAGCAGCGCACTCCACACTGGCAGGAAGGTAGGGAAAAGGGATCAATTTGGCGATCGGCAACGCTCGGGCGAGGAAAGTGCAACGGAAATCATTTGCAGCCAACCGTGTGCTTCCTCCTCCTTTCAACCTACACCAACCTCCCCCCCACCCCCCACCCCTTCGCCACGCACTCGGGAATTCAATCGGGCTGTTGCAACATTGTTGCAACCTGCATCTTAATATTAAATTTATTTACTCCACGATCAAACCCCTCTGCTTCGCAGGGCCGCCCTTTTTTACGGGCTGTACCTTCCTTTTTTGCTTTTGCACACGGAAAGGTGCCCGCTCTCTCTTACCTGTGCTCCATGCCCTGCACTCGATACTCGATACCTCTCTTCCGAGGCAAGGAATGGTTGCGCTTGTTCGTGTCGGAGCGATTCCATGGTGGTCCCTGCAGACCGTCCGCATGGCGTCTTGATGTGGAAGGGAGAGTGAGGAGGGGGGGGGGAAGGGAATATGAAAGGGGATATTACACACGGGCACGTCGGCATACTTGGGGCGTTTTGGCCAATTCTCAGGCACTAACCAGCCGATTTGAACCGAGTGCCTTTCAGCTCGGGAAGCTCTTGCAGTCTTTTTTGTGTGTGTGCGTCCGTTTGTCTTTTTCCCTACGAGCCCTTTAACTAGCAAAATTCCACCGTTTAATATCTCCCCCTCTGCCCCCAAAACGGTACGGTGGGTATCTGTGTAAGCTTTTTTTCTCTTCCCGCGTGGCGTGGCAGGCACACGCGGAAAAGGGAACCCAACATTGCGCGTCGACCGGGTGAAGGTTAATGGTTTGTTTTGATCGTTTATGATACACGGAAGGATGGCAGTGAGACCCTGTGGTTTGCCCTTTTGCGCTTGTAGTCTCGATCTTTGGGGATCGGCCTTTTCCCCATCCACCTGTCCCTTTCCACTTGTAGCACTCGATCGCACGACACAGTCCTTTTTTTCGGACAGCAGACAAAATGGGGTAGTTCGAGGCGTCAGTAATGCTGTTGTTATGATGCCAACCTTTATGCACCTTGTGTTTTTTTTTTGTTTTGCGTGTGTGCATCAATTTTTCATCCCTGCGCGCTTCCCTTTTCATTAACGTCGATCGTAACGCATGCCGCCCTTTTTCGGTGACGATCGAATGGGTGGTTGGGGAGTAACGCAAAAAATACCCTTATAACAACTAATCATACGTTGTCCTTCCCTTTTGCTCGGTGTGGTTCTACCTAGCAAAGGGCTTTTTTTTTGGAAAGGATGCCGCCAACACAACGCAATCGATCGTTTTTGCTTTGCTGCCATACGGTTTTGTGCCTTCGCTCACTAACAGGGAATTGATTTAACAATTACTCCGCGCTAGAAGACGTGATAAATGGCGTTGGGAAATTTATGAACATCAAGATTAACCGTCATATTTTACGCCGTAGTTAGTATTCAATTACAATAAATTGTAGGCCCAACAAAAAAGGCACAGATATATTACAATCCGTACAGTAAACGATTTCCCAGTGCCGGTTCGTGTAAACATGCTCAAAGTCGAGTTTATCGAGCGACGGTCTTAAACAATGATGTATTAGAACCGTAAACAAAAAATCCTTATCTTTTTATTTCTACCGTCTCCCGACCGGAGTATCCATCATGGGGTCACCGGACACTTTTTTTTTCACCAAGGACAGGGCCAACATTCAGGTCCATCAGAATGTTTTCAGAACGCGAATCACCACCATTCACCGACGTCATTACCATTTTCAGCTGCGGCACAGTTACCCGCACTACCTGTTTGCTCTTAATGGTAGTTTCCGTGTTTTTTTTGTTCACCTCACTATTTGCTTTATTTCCCATTTACACCCGGTTGTTATTTCGAGTGCCATTTTTTTGTGTGTACACTGTTCAGGTTTAGCTCTCATTCTGCGATTTATCGTCCGCCTTAATCACACAAATCATTCCGACACACGGCTGCGGGCGGGAATGGCAAATCCATAATCATTTGTCATTTTACATTTTTATTGACCAAAGCCGCGTGGTGCCCGTGCCACAGCCACTCGAAATCCGTGTGTCCAACGCCCACTGTGGGTTGCCGCCGCCGGTCGCAAGGAAAGTGGCTAACTGGTTGCAGCAGCAGCCGCTGGCTGTGGGAACCACACGCAGTGCGAGAAAGGGAGGTGAACGGAAAAATCGACTCCACAGAATATCTGGACAAGAGGCTGAGAAGCGAGGTTGAAGTGGACCTATTACCAAGCGGTACCGGGTAACTATGATAAATAAATAAATAAAAAAACCAGCCTCACTAACACACGCATACGCATGTTATGATGGGGCGCAGAGCGAACCCACCAGGCCGGGGAGACCGAAACAATCGGCTAGGTAGTAAATTCTCGATTACCAACCGGCAGTCGGATGAAATATTACGCTTTAGTAGCTGCGAGACGAGCCGCGATTTATGAGTTGACAGCATGTTTGTTCTTTGTGCACTGTGTCAAAAGGCGCATAATTTACAGCACCATTACTGGCTGTGCATGCATGGCCGCTGTTAAACTCACGAACACGCGCTCCCTCTTAAGGGCGCTACACTGCTGCTGTTTCAGTAGTTCAGCGCAAGCCGAATATTGTCGCCCGTTGTAAAGTAATTGCTCACAGTATCACGAAATCTTTTCGTCGCTTGAAGTCGTCACCATCGAAACGACATCCAATCAATCAATTGTGGGCTCGGCAGTAAGCCAGAGACCGATGGACCTTGTGAATGATCAGGCAGGGAGAAGAATCTTCAGTTTAGTTTTGTCCTACCCTCACAGGCCCTGGTCCAATGGTGTGGCGAACCGTGAGAATGTCTGTTGTTTGCGACGGGCAGACGACTGGCATGATAGCGAAATATGATACCGACGCGCCGGCGAGTTCTTCCGGGATTTACACTTTTTTTTATTTATTTTTTATCCTTTCCTATTTTTGCATAAGTTTTGTTTTATGATCACGACTGAACAATTTGTGGACAGAACAGGTGATGGGCAAACAAAAAACGTTCTTGTTTTGTAGGTTGTTTTCACTGTGTTCAGAGATCACAAGAAAGTTAGCCGTAGTTCGGTTTTAGAATATATATTCGCCCAGCCGTTAATGGATTGAACGTCCATTTTATGCAATGAAGCCTATTGTAACTTACAGGTTGGACTTGTCAGTGGTCGAGGGCCAACGTCGTAGATGTAGAATAAAGTGCAGAACAGGAGATTTGAATACATACCTAAAGCGAGAAAGAAATAAGAAGAAAATAAAAACATTAGTCAAATTAATTCTTTATAATCAATTCATTTTTATCTTTAATTTCATAATAATGAAATAAAACAAGGCAGTACTTTGTGAATATTATTTGATCAATGAAGCTGCGCTTTTGTGCGTAATTAATGTTTCTGTTATTATTTCTTCCATGTGGATAATGTTGCAGAGAGCAAATTCTGTTATTATGAATAAATAATCAAACCGATTTAAATTCTCAATTCTCAAGTTCTAAATTCTCAACCAAACGATTGAACGCTTAGGGAATCTAGGGTTCAAAAATAAATTGGTTCATTTTTCAAAAGAAAAAAGTTTTCTTTTATTATTATCATCTACATATCTGATAAAAATAGTTTTAATAAATAGTACATAGTTAGTATAGTATAGTATAAAGTAGCTAGTATAGTATGTAGTTATGATTAAGTTTTTTTTTTTAATTTTATAAGACATTTTAACATATACATTGCCCAATCTTAAATATTTAACGCTCCATTTGCAGAGCGCTCAATGTTGCAACCATTTGTCATTTGTCACAGTGCAGAGCTAGGCGGGTTTCCAACACAACAGTCTCTGGACGAAAATGCACAAAACTGCATGTAACCGGTGAGCTAATAAGTGAAAGACACGATCCCCTCCCGTTTCCGTGGTCGAACAGCCAAAAAACCGGTCAATGTTTAGGCGTCAGAACATGAAACAATCCGACCGCTTCAAAAATCCTTTTACAGCGCTCAACTCCCAAAACATCGTCCATCTACGGGCAACCACTTTTTTGCCGGCCTGTGCTCGCACGGTGCTGTACGGCCAGTTCCTTATATTGAGGTCGTTCTGCCTTGCCTAAAGTAACCAAAACCAACACCCACTTGGGACAAGCAGTGGAGGTTTCTTTTGAAAATAAATGCCACTTGGTGCCATTATTCTCGCCCACACCCAGTACAAGCTCCATGCAACGGTGCACGAGCCGAAATACTTCTACAACTTCCGGTTAATGTGAGGCCTTTTTTATTTTATTTTACTCCAGTTAAAAAAACTTAAAACAACTTGATGATGTAAAGTCTTTCTGTAAACGAATTAAATTAGAAACTGTATTATCCATGATTATAAGGTGCGAAGAAATATATAGGCATCAGCACGTATAGCAAACTAAACGAAGTAAAATACACTCCTACCGACCACCACCCAATTGGAGGAGTTGTGGCTTTTGGGAGGCCCATCAACACTTCAAGTTCATAGCGAAGCTACTTTAGTTCATGGTAGGTTTCGGACCTGGCTTCAGCAATTGCCACCGAGGGAGTGCTTGTGGGAATTGGTCAGTCTGTTGAACACATTTCGAGTGTTTGCCCCTGTCCAAGCTATCCTAAAACCTTTACAACCCTACGAACCTTTCCCTCGCTCACATCAGAACCTGATGAATCAGACCGTTCTTACCGTTCGGTATGCTTAATTGACGCCTAAAATTCAGAAATTGCATCCAGGAATCACAACCGATTGTAGCAGACGCTTTATGGCCGTTCGGAAAGTGGTTTGCGTCCCAAAGTGAGCATCACAAGACAAGAACAATACACCTTCAAGTGTTTGAACAACTATCGGGGGTGTGTTCATGAAGCCGTTAAGTAGGAGTTTTGAACCTATGCAATGTTTGTCTGTTCTTATCTTGTTTTAAGTTTATTAAGCTAAAAAGCTTTATTAATTTGAATGGTATTATTTTTTTGTACACAAGTTTTTTTTCCAAAACAATTACTTCATATATTCTGAGGTTGAAGTAAACAAAATAGACATTTTTGACTAACTCGTTTAACATAATGTTGAGAAAGACGCAAAAGAAAGCTCTGACATTTGAAACATCACATATTGAATAATTGAATAATGTATTGAAGAAGTTCGGTGAGAATTTGGCCGACCAAACGAGATTATTCAACGGACTCACAATTTCGAGATTTTTTTTAAGACTCTAGTCTGAACAGTTCAATATTCGGAATTAAAAACTTGCTTAATTAAAAAACAAAACTTCTAAAGAAAACATTGTCTATAACTTTCAGAAGATAGTGTCCCTAACCTATGTGGGTACGCGTAATGTTTTCAAGTACAGCCGAACTCGTACAATAACTGTTCCGACCCAAAGCCGAAACCTAGGAGAGCCAAACTTTTCGTCGCAAGACGAACTTTTTGATGCGCAATAAACTATCCGTAATCGATAAAATAAACCACTAGAAAAGACGTTTACCATAATCCGTGCAAAATAAACAATTCTTCGATGGCAGGAAAACGACTAAAGCGTCATAAACCAACGAACCGAGCAGGCCAGCAAGGACGAGGAAGATTCGCTACTGGGCTTCTGTTTTTATATATACTAGAGGTTCGCGCTGCCCAAAAAAAAAACGGCGGTAACAGAAAACACTTTCCCGGGCAAGCGGATGAACCGCGGTCCACCCCGTGAGAGTAAGAGCGAGCGAGAGAGAGAGAGAGAGAAAGAGAGAAAGGGAAGGGATTTTATTTGCTGCACAGTGTGTGCAATAAAATGTCCTCCAAACTGCTGTCTCGCGTAAATCATACCGTTTAAGGACCGCGCGGCGAAACAGAAACTGCTTCACTTTCCGAGCGGCCCACCCAGTGTAGTTGCAGCAGTATAGGCCGAAGGCTCACACGTTCCTCTCCAACCAGCACGGTGTAAGGTGAGAAACCAACGGAAACAACAGGAAAAAAAAACTTCCACGGCTTGATGACAACTCCAATACAGGAAAAGGCAAGCTTTGGCGGGGATAAAAAGGGAGACACCCGGGCACACGCTGCCAATGTGGAAAATAATAGTAATTTATTGAGACATTATAAATACGAAATTTCTGGGTAAGAAGAGTACACGGTAAGGAGGGTTATAGTTTTAGTGTGTTTTCCTCAACTGTTTGAAAATGTAGGAAAGGAAAAAACGGGCTAGCAAAGGAAAGGAAAAACCCTCTAACCAATGTTCGAGTCCGTAACCGTGGCGTAGAGAGAGAGAGAGAGAGGAAGGGAGAGACACTTCCGAGGATGACAAGCGAGTAGTGGTTGTAGCAGGACATTTTTTATTCATTCTCTTCGTCCCAATAAAAGTGACATAAACGCACTGCTTAAGCATAACACAGTGAACGATGGCGGGAACTACAAAAGCACAAAAGCGTGGAGTGGAAAGGAGCAAAAGCATGACACGCACTGTTGTCTTTTATATTTGTCACGATAAGTCGCATTTGAAGCGGAAGGAAGCGCTCGTGCCGTCGTTGCCATCCTTCGAAGGCCAATGATTTAATAAATAGCTATGGAAACTGTTTTCCCGCGCGCCTTTCCTTCCTGCTTACTTTGTTCGCCATTCATTTTTCGTGCGGAAGGATCGTTCATTCAGTGAGTGGGCCGACTAGGGCCACGAATGCAGTAGGAAAACTAATCAAATCGGCAAACGACAGCCGAAATGGAGCAGTTTTCAAGCACACTCTCTCGAATGGCTGAATGGTGAAGTGGGCGCTCGAGATTGTCGCGCGCTTCGCGAAAGGGAAACCCCGACGCTGGACTACACACCAATGGATTCTAACACACCATTTTGCAAGTGGAAGGAAAATTGTGCCAATTTCGAGACCAATGGTTCTGGTTTTCTGTTGTGCTTTGTGAGGGGGTTGAAAAATGCAGGGGGCTAGCAGGGGAGGGAAGTGAGGGGAAGGGTGTCACAAAGCGTAAAATGAATTTTAATAAAAGACAAGTCAAAGAGTCGGCGTATCTGGTGGTGCGTTGCTAGGCACGACGCCCTATGACTTATTTCGGCCGTAAGAAAAAGCATTGTAGAGAACAGAAGTTGCATTAAATTGAAGAATCGAGTTTGATTGAAATGGAATTATGGTGAGTTAGAAGAAATAATTTGGACATTTTATTTATTACCTTCGACCCACTAGGCTATATTTATACCATTTGGTTTTATGTTTGAACGTCTACACTTAAAATAACTCTATGCTGGATTTGTTAGTTGCAAATTTGTTTTTTTTATTTGGTAGTAATGGCCAGGTCGTATTGCTTACTTTGGGAGTTTAAGCTATATGTGAATCATTTTTGACTTTTTTTACCTATAGTCAAACAAAGCTATCTTCCTTTATGGTTAGATAAAAAATAAAATACTGTCTTACTTTTGAAAAACGATTTCATTATTGAGATTTTTAGCTATTTTTGCGAAGATGCTTTAATTTTTGAATGAATTTCAAATTATTTCATTTATACCTTATTTTTTTAAAAAATTATAAACTAGGATAAATCCAAAATTGCCTGACAAAATAAAAAAAAAACTTCAGAGCTTAGTTTTTTTCTAAATTTTGGGTAAATTTCTATTACAAAATTTGATTACTATTCTTTGATTTTTAAAAATAAACTTCACCAAACGGAAAAGATATTTTACAGAAAAACAACAATAGCTTCTGTAAAATAAAAAGACCCTGTTCAGGTATGCATACACTTGTGTGGCATTTTATATTTCCCTCTGTGGAATACATGGCTCGATTGTACAATTTTTCACAGCAAATTATTGCTTGATTCTTTTTATAAAAACAAAAAAAACAAACAAGAGACAACGTGTCAACGTGTATGTGCGATACGGCTGTAAGTAAATTTATAAATACTTTCTTCTGCAGTGTATACACTTTGCCACTATCGCCAGTAACGGGTGGAAAAGAAAACCCAAACCATGGAACAAGAAAATAACAGAAGTCACAGCTAGCTCGTAAAAATTGATCACAATCAGTATATTTGCGGTGGCACCCCAAAACAACACACAGCGCGAAAGCAACATCAAGGGACGCGAAGAAAAACCGCAAAATCATACACCCCAAAAATGGCAAAACCGACGGCGGGCACGGTGGCATGGTGCTTGAAGCAAAAATCAATTATCAGTATGTTTGGCATTTTTATTGGCGGTGCGCAATAAACTATCCGAAACAAGGCCGGCGTTCGTTTGCCGTTGGTTCGATTCGGTCAATGGGAGCCGGCGGTTGACACAATCGAAATATGTTGTCGTACAACAGGAGAGTTGATATTCGGTATTGCGCCCGTTGCAAAACAATATCTGTAATTGCCTGTGATGAAACAGTAAAAAGTAAGAAAGAGATTGTAAAAAATGTAAAAGCCATTTTCTAAAACCAGCAGGAACGAATAAAAAAAAGACTGCTTGAACAAATTCAAGTAAAAGTATTTCAAAGTGGCCATCCATAGCAAATCGACATGTTATGACATTCCAAAGACTGTCCCAGTATCCAATAAATGCATTGCTAGCTGACAATAAAAATGCAAATCCAGCTGTCAAACGGTGTTGCGAAAACTTTCGCAATCGATTCGCAACCGTCGTGCAAAAAATCAAATAGATTTTCCGTTTCGCAAACTTCCCTCCCAATGCTTGAGTAAAGCGCGTGCAGCATAACTGTCAGGTTCGGGACATTATTGGAAGCAAACCGTCCATTGGAAGCATGGACGGCCGCTAGTGACATGTTTTCTTGTAATATTTCTTACAACAACGCTTATGTTCCGCTCGTCCTTACCCGCCAAGTAGGTGGAGGGTGGGTCAAGAATCGCGCCTTGGCAAAATGAACAGAGATTTTCGCGACACTTTGCACCGAACGAGTGGCGGCTAAAGGAGTGAGAGATGAAGTTCACAAGCGCATTCCAGCGCGCGGAATTTCTCGGGCTTCACGCTTTGCTCCGTCACTTACTCCGATTTCTCAAACGCTCCGGCGTGTATAAGCTTCCCGCAATGTCGCTCGCATCACGCGCAGTTGATTGTGGTGCGCCTTTCCCTTAGGGCTTGTCGTCGCGAGATCGAATCCGGTGGCTCGTGGATAGCGCGGACAGGGAAGGAACACTCTACAGCTCACCATCTTCCCTACCGACAACGAAGAAACACACACACACACACACACTGTTGTTATATTGGTACAGTTGACAATTGTGAAGGAAATTCAAGCTAGAAAAACAAGTTGGAGAATGGGGAAATGGAAAAGCAGACAAGAAAGAAAGGCCCGAACCTGAGAAGCGAACGTGCCTGCCGCAATGACACGCACGGTCAATCGCTGGCACAAAACAAACACGTGTCGCGAGGGTGGGTTGAAGCGGGTGCGGATGCAAATGCACCGCCATATGCAACTGTGTGGAATGCAACGCTGCAACGGAAAGGTATAGAAGAGCGCGACATTTTCTTCCGCAAACAGTTTGTGGACCGCAGAGAGCGAGACAAAAAACAAACGGCAAAACACTGGGAAGGTGGCCTCTTCATGTCATTTTATCGTTTGCCATTTCGCGATTGAAAGAAACGCGCTCCCGTCCCGTGTCTGTGTGTTTGTGTTAGATTATGCTGCTTTTTATTATTTATATTCTCGTCCATTTTATGTGTGTCGCTAGGAAGCATCACTGGCTGATGTGGAATGTGGTTTGCCGGTATCTTCCCCCCCACTCCCCCCCCCCTCCCTTCCAGTGTCTTCCTTTCCCTTCAGACACATTACCACTCTCACGGAATTATGCTACTGGTGGGGAGGTTCAGCATTGGCCGTAGGGGGGTGGTTCATGGATGTGATCGCGTAAGTGGACTACACCGTCGGGGGGGAAGAATGTGAATAATGGATTTCTGAGCCACTGAAGTTTTCACACGGATGAATTGGTTCATAAAACAAATTCTTATAATATTCTAAATACTGTGAAATGGTTTGAAAGGCCAAGCGATTTTTTATGAATATTGTACAGTATTTTTTAAACAGTTTTTTTTCCATTCACTATAAACGCCATCTTAAATATCAAAAATATTTCAACAGAAAATCAAACAAGATTTTTTATCGTACTGCCCAAAGTGGGTGTAATATACAGGTGGCCTTAATCCTAACAATTTGACAACCACGGTGTACAAAAATTATAGAAATGGTTGGCACACTTCGAGGTACGGTCACTTGCCGTTGTGTGTGTGAGTGTGTTGTTTACTTTTATAGTAAATTTTACACATAGCGAGACACATTATCAGTATTGTTCTAACTAAACCGACCCAATAAACCATACAATCATTAATGATAATACACATACGAAGCTGCGAAACGATTTGAATGCCTTTGTCGGAACACGATTCCCTCAACTAATAACAATCGAACAACGATCACAGAAAATTTTAATTCATTGAAATTAAATGTTTTCTGTAGTGAGAAACTAAATATTTTCTGTACTGTGTACGCTTCCATTAAAGATGTTAAAAAAGAAGTAATAGGCCTAAATAAATCTTACAGAATCAAAACCTAATGATTTATGAAAACGTATTACGGAAAACTTGAAAAAATTAGTCTGTTTTTTTTATTCGGTGGTAACGGCCAGACCGTATTGCTGAAAAAAATAGTCTTAGAGATACAAAATGTAAATTATAAGACTTTCTTCAATATTGTCATATAATTGCAAAAATCTGACTTGAAAAGCTGAAGGAAATAGTTTGAAGGAAGTTTTTGTGCATTTTTTGCAGTTAAATAGAATAATGAGAAGTGAAACACAGTCCCAAAAACAACAACCATCGCGAAGGGATCCGACTCCGGCAAGAAGTGAAAAATTCACATTCCACAATCACGCCCTGTGGCCAATTTCGCGTCGCAAAGGAAGAAGGAACGGAATAATGATACAACATTTCCCAATGGGCGGCGACGGACGAACACCACCCCATTATGCAGGGCCACCCAAAGGGCTTCCCCACCGGCGCACGTATCCTTCGCGGACACGCATACGCACACGAAACGATCGCGTGAAAGTCGGGACACGTCGAGTCAAGTGAAAGGTTTGAAAGTGCGTCGCACCGCTTTTTGTCCGAAAATAAAACATAAACCCGGCACCACCCTAACAGCCAACAACAACAACACCATCAAGCGCACAAATTTTTGCTCGGACTGGAATTTGTGTCCGCTCGCTCTTCCCTACCTCTGAGTGCCCCTACTAATGTCGAGCAGTCGCGGACGTGGCCAAAAAGGATGCTGAGTTTTGGTCGGTGCCGTGCGGCGCGCGCTCTTACACTGCTCGGCGGAAAGTTTGTTTGAAGTTGGTTGCACACCGAAAACAAACCTCCTGGACACAAACACACACACGGAAAACATGCAACGCACAGAAATTCCAAACATGTACACGCACACACGATCGCGAACGCGCGCGTCCGGTGCAATGGTTTACCGTTTGCACTGCGCTGAGATGCATTTTTGCCTTTTGCTGCTTTTATTTATATCAATTCTGTTCTGGAGGAGAATTTTGCCAGCCTGCCTGCCTGCCCCCTCCCCATAGGAGAGAAGTCATCATTATCGTCGTCAAGATCTTGCTGTTGAAAGGCAGAAGGAAACAAAGACGCGGGGTACAACAAAAAATCATATCAAATGAACGGTTGGACATGTTGCGCATACTTTGCCCATTTATGGGCTAACAAATCGCAGAAACTTTCTGTCCTTAATTTGGGGTTCGCATTTCACCGGGAGCAACAGTTGAGGATTTCCATTTTGTTCATTTTTGTAATGATGATTTAGAGAATTTTAAAATAAAATCGAAGAGAAATATCTACTTCTTGAGTACTTATTAGGATGAATTTTTTAGAAATGAATATCGACTCACTCACTGTCATTTGAAAAGTGAGTTGCAAATACGAAAAGTTAACACATTCGCAGTGTTAGAGCTCTCTTAGATTTTTAAAATTCTCGAAAGACTTAAACCAATGTAAGTGGTAACTCCAGTCGACACAGAGAGTTAACTAATTCAGCGTCATTTATCTTGCCATTTATTAGCCAAGAGTTTGAGTTTTGCATTTCACAGATAATTAGATTCACAGATGAGTTGAAAAAAATTATTTAACTAATTCATCCAAAATGTTCAACTCACTCAAAGCCATAGCCATTCCGTATCGACCATCCTAGTGGGATTCATTGCACTGCTCCACTAATCCGAAATCTAAGGTAATCGAGGAGTTGGCGAGCCAGCTAACATCGATCTGGTTTTGAGGGGTATCATTTCGTTCAAGTGGTAATTGGGTTCCACACACAAGCAAACGGCACAGAACGAGAAAAAGGTATCTGTGCTCCAACATGCGAAGAAACTTCATGAGCCAGACGGACGGTGCAGGTCCTACAGAAAACCCGACCACCACCGAAGAACTCCCCCGGAACGTGTGACGGGACGAAGAAGGGAAGGACGGCTAGAGTTTGTATCTTTAGTTTTGCTAACCGTACAGACAAAAAACGTAAAGAAACAATCACCAAAACGGCATCAGCAAGCCCGGCATCATCTACCTTCTTGCTTTCTACCATTGACTCGAGAAAACCCCTTCGCCGCGTGGCCGAGTTGGCGACAAATTCAGCTCCAAACGGCACAAAGCCACCAGGGGGAAGGAAGAGCAAAGGGATAAAAATACCTGCCTGCAATGGTGATGTCCCGTCCCGTAGCCGTGCGAGGATACCGTCCAAGATTTTATACATAAAGTGCGGAAAATGTCCAAGATGGATGGAGGGGGGAGGGGAGGAGGAAACGTCAGGAAGACGCAGACGGTAGGTAAGCCAATCGCAATGGCCGTAAAAGCGACACACCATAAATAAGTAAACAGCGAAATAAATAAAATAACAAAACTAACACACACACACACACGCTTTGGCAGAAACGGCATAAGCTGATTGAGCAAAAACCGAGCGACAGAGAAAGATAACACCACATTACAGCAGCAGGACGAAAACAAGAGAGAAAGGAGTGGGGGGGGGGGAGTGGGTTCCCTTGCAGGCTCTGGAGAAGCTGCATAGAGAGATGAAAACAAGATGTGAAAAAATGAGATAAACACAAGAAAAGAAGAATAAACTTAAACATACATACACAAACACAAGGAGAAGGAGAGAGAGAGAGATAAAGAGCCCAGGAGAAAGGAATGTCGGCACAATCGAAAACATAAAACCTACTCGCACCAACACGAGGGGAACGTTCAGAGGCGGCGGAGAACGAGCCGGCAACCCGCCATGGGAACGGAACGCGGCGGTCAAGCAAAATCTTTTGCCCCTCCTTTTTAAAGTCGAGAACCCCAACTCGTACGTGGAGGAAGGTGCAGAAGCGCACAAGGACGGAATCAAGAATTCCCGTAAACCTCGGTTTTGCGAAAAATCGCCAAAAAGCATCAGCCTTTCCACTCTTTGGCAGACAAGGAAAAAGGGATACAGGCAGCCGAAGGCTCAGCACTCACCGACGGTAGCAGCAGCAGCATCAGCAGCAAATCATCTTCGTACCGAGAAGCCACACCGTACACACACACACACACACACATACACAAACACACAGCATGCGACTTGGGCTCCTTCCTCGGTGGTGACGACTTTGCCAGAAGGAAAAGCAGCAGTCGCTACCAACAATCGCCTTTGGAACGATCGGTAGAGCCTCCAAACCGAATGTTTCCCCCCCCCACCGCTCCCACACACACATGCATGTATCGCTGGCACCACGGAATCAGGGCAAAGGGGCACACGGTTTGGAGCAGTCGTTGAAGTCACCGCAATGCAGGCGCTTCGAACCGGCACGCCGATACTGACCGAATGACACGGCGGTGGGCGACTTTGGGCTATTCATTTCAACGGGCTGGGATGGTTTATGTCTGTATTTGTTTGGGTGGGAAAAAATTTTATTCGAAACTGCTACTGGATGAGATCAAGCAGGAGAACTCGGGATAAGGTTTTCACTATCCAATAGACCTGACCCTGAACATCGATGTAAAGAAAATTGTTAAACAGTATAGCGTGAAAGTGTTATTTAATTCAGTAATGAAGTTATTTAAGAAGTTCTTAAATTCAAAAAAAGATTTAAAGCACCCCAAAGTGCCACTTCACACATCCAGTTTCTAGCGGCTCCAAACCACTAAAGAAACTATTGAAAGCTCTTGAACACAAGTCACCCACCCCAAACAGCGCAACATCAGCGACTAGCAGCAGTTTCTTTGCCCCCTTGCCAGACCAGACTCTTCAGACCAATGCACAATGTGCACTCGGCAGAAAACTAAAACACTTTCTAACTCCATTATGCCACTGCTAAATACGCGATGTACGTGTCTAAGCGATCGAGTGCAGTTTGCCACCTGCGGTAATTGTGCAGCACATGTGACTCGTCTTCATATTAAAAGCCCCCTCCCCAAACCTGCCCCTGCGATGTCCTCGTCCCTCGATGAGCCACCACACACGTAGAAGAGTTGCTCTTCGCGGGCGGGAACCACCGAAGCTACCTTAGCCGTCAACCCGATTTACAGTGCAAGCACAAACAAGATGACACGCTTGCGGTGGGGTAAAGAAGGATGTGAAATTGGAAAAACCATCGACTATTCATCAGCATATTCGAGCTGACGGTAAGAGGCAAGCTGACGTGGATGAGGATGAAATGGTTTAGAAAAATGAAGTACCCTCTGTTGGGAGACGAAGCACTTCAATTAATAGTTGCACAGTAACAAAGTTTTCACGAGTACGATTCTATTGAATTAAACTCTACTGACTTGTCTAGTGTTGGATAATTTGTTTTTTTTTCTTATATTATAAACAAGCAGGGGTATGAAACTGTTTCTACTACATCTTCCTGTCAGGGTGCTCCTTTTTTAGCATTTTATATTAATTGTGTTAGTTTTATGGTAAGCTTTTTTTCTAGTTTGATTTTATTTAGTTTGAATATTTGTTGACACGCATACTTTTTTTCATCAAGAAATGTTTTCGAAGCACAAAAACTGATTTTTAATTTAAAAAAAATAAAATTAAACACACAATGCAGAAAAGTAAATAGAAAATGGAGTTGCTTAACAATGTAGCAACATTTCAATACCGTGGTGGACTGCATTTGTGTATTTTTGTCATATTGTACTACTCGGATATGACACTTCAAACATAAATTTAAAAGAGTTTTTAAACTCGTAGACAGGACAAATTACAAAATATAGAATAAATTTTCCCAGCCAAAACATTTACCATAAGAGGCTTTAACTAAAGGTACTAACTCCCTAGTCAAACAAAATGTATTCAGGTTAAAGAATAAATGTGGAAATCTTGGGGGCGTTTGGATCATTTAAAATACTATCAATTGATCTTTAAAATAGAAATCCAAACTCTATGATTTGAAACGCATTCATAAACAAATTGAAATATAAATTAAACGCCTCTACAGTATATTTTTGCAATCCATTCATGTGGAAATGTGTTAGAAAATCACACAAAATTAAATAGTTACTTATTATTACCTTTTACAACCGAAAACATGATGAAATTCTATACAAACCCTTCAAAATTTACACACATTTACAAATCAACCGCTAGTGTGGAAATTCATTGATTACATTCTTGCACACGAAAAAAGGAAAAAACCAACATTGCACAAACCACGTGCCCGCAAAAGGATTTTAAAATTTGCCAACCCACGTACCGATCATAGAAAAGTCCACACGCTCCATCTCACCGCCCCCGACCGACGGGACGCGTGATTCTGTTTGCAAAGGGAAAAAGGACCACAATGGGGGGAAAGGAAGGGGAGGAGTTGGTAGTACCGAGAATCGTGAACGCATTTCATTTCTGCGTGGGGAGGACGTCGGCGGGACCAGGAGCACACGAACAACTTCGCTTGATCGGAAGCGCAAACAATAATACATAAATTATCATAAATCTGTTATGATAGCGTTGGGTGGGAAGGAGGCCGCCGGGTTGGCCAACAACGCCCAATCAAAAAAGGACACCATCCCCTAAAGATCAAAGTTGGCAGCGAGCGGGAAAGTAAACGCCAGTGAGAGCAGAACAGAACAAAAACAAAATACATCCTCACAACCTTTCTCTGGCTTCGTTCGGACCGCCGCCCTGTGTAACGGTGAAGGGCTTCCAGCGCCGCTCAAGTGGGTGGCTTGTTGTGGGTAAATAAATATTATTCCCGGACCGAACTTTCCCCGGCGGTAGGGTCATCAAGGGAATGATGTTGTGTCCTGTCGCATAGACGAGCACGGGCGTTGTGTGCGATGGCACGTGAATCAATGAATATGTTCGCTTGCTGCTGCCCTGTATACACCCTCCCCTGGGCCGTATGGTTGCTCGTGTATGTCAACAACTACAATGTTTTCTGTTTAAACACCATCCCAGCACCTTCCCACCACCAGTGGCCACAGTCCGTGGAGCATCCGTCCTGTGCTTAAACAATCTTGACCCCGTCCAGACGCCACGTGGCCGATTTCGTTTAGGCTGTCGCGCCCACCACCCACTTACGCCCATCTGCCTAACACACAGTCAAGCAGGGCAGGCGCTGTTATACTTTAGTTTGTTCTTGTCGCCCCCTTCTCCTACCCTACACAGGGTGCGTTACAGAAAAGGGAAAATAGTAAAAAAAAACAACGGAAAAAGTTGGAAGGTTAAAAACGTGCAAAGGGAAATTCGAGATTGTTTGACCACACAAACACACGCATACAACACTCACACTTTACATGCTGCCGTGAATTGATGGACGGCAGCGCTCACGGTTCGACAGTGGAAAAACATGTCACTTAGCGCTCCTAATAGCACAAGCGAAGGCGTCAAAATACGGTCGCTTCATTATACCCGCCAAGACGGCTATCAGCAAGCAGGATCAGAATGAAGGGGGGGGGCCTAATGCAAACCAAATTAAAATTGTCAAGATCGAATCTGTTTGGCATTGCAAATTGCTCTGCCTATTAACTCGAGGAGATGGCAAGTAAATGAAATGGCAAATAAGAAATCAAATTTACTTCCGTTCAAACTTTTCAAGCGACATGAGCTCATTATTTTACTTCCGCTTCATTCAAAATATCTTTTATGCATCGCAAAATGGAAAGGGCTGTGACCCAAAAAAAAAAAAAACAAATACATAGCTACAAGACGTCAACAGACCTAGTCATCGAAATAGGTAGTGACTAATGAGGAAAAATAAACAGTTATCGAGCGGAATGGAGATGCTGATTCGACGAAATGGATTTTCCGGGGCTCGCCCTGCGAACAGGAAATGTCCTCAAGAGATGATATGCAAGTGAACGACGCTTGCAGTAGCATGCACTCCATTTCAGGATATGCAGACAGGATGATCATTAGCCTTCACCAATCAGCGGTGAATGTCATCACAGGAAATGGAAAGAGCAAAAGGATTTTAATAAGATTCATTCAACGTGAATGGTAGCATTCCATTGAATAGTTTGTTTGAGAAAAATGGGAGGGGGGAATGTTGGGGTCAATAAGAGAGGCCCGAGATTACAAGAAATTGAGTCAACAATTTTGATTTATAATCACAGAGAAACATCAATCGTTATGCTTCGTAATTCACAGGACGATTGAAGTAATTTGTTGTTATCGAATAAGTATAATTTCAGAATTCTTCTTCTTCTTTGGCCCGCTCATATCCGAGCACGTCTTAAAGACATGGCCAGGTCGCCAATCTGCTTCCAGGAAACTCGGTCCAGGGCAGTCCTCCAGCTAAGGTTGCATCCGATCTCCGACGTGCTCGGCCTGGCCATGTCTTTGCCATGTTCAGCTCCACTTGATCCAGCCAACGAGCTCACTGTGCTCCTCTACGCCTCGTGCCGAACGGGTCGCTGACGAGCACCTTTCTGGTGGGGCATGAGTCCG
>KB670181.1:409552-420969 GCA_000349105.1 Anopheles epiroticus | reverse complement strand
TTTGAAAGCTTATTATTGCTGCAAGGAACGGTTCATGAACGAGGAATGAAGATAATGACATTTTTGACCCAAAAATGTTTTGTAATTCCTTCTGGATTAAAGAGCAATTGAAGGATCATGATCAGCATTAAAGATGTAGGTTCGGGATCAGTGAAAGGTATCAAGTTCAATACTATAATAAGGACTTATTTAAAGTCAGTTTTAATGCCATTCAGTAACAAAATATTTATTATATAACTCTCTAGAACCGAGAAAGTCATAGTCATTTGCAGTGAGACGGTTCTAACTGTTTTCCGTAATAAAATATAATGAGTTTAAATTACGGAGTAAAGCTCAATTTAGGCCGTATACAAAGCATCCAGTACATGGTTATCTCAGAGTTGTGACACGTATTCCAGTAACCATATTATTCAGTTTTATCGAACTCCTCTTCGTTCAGTACACAATTCCATCGGTCACAACGCGTTTATGCGAACCGTATGGTAAAAAAAAAATAAACACACACACCAGTATACACCTACACACGTACAGAAACATGATCTCTAATGGGGTGCGTGTGTGTGTGTGGAAGACGTCGATCGCCTTCTTGCACCCACCAAGCTGCAAGCTCCAAAAACAAAACGAAACAAAAAAAAAATCACACATCAAAAGGTTGGCTTTTCACCCAACCCCCGTCCTCACGATCGAACTCTCTCCCCCCTCCCCCCTGCTACCACCCCTTCCGCCAACCACTTTTTGCATTTCTTCGGGTGCTTGAGGGTGTGTTCGTATGGGGTGGGTGGGAGATCGTTGCTGGAGGACATTCAACGTGGTCCAGAAGATTTACAAAAACAACAACAAAAAATCCCCCCGTTGAAACAAAGTGGCTCAAAGGGGTGGCAGTGGGTGGCCATGGGAGGGTTGCGTGATGAACAAAGAACGCACGCACACACACACACGCATGCAGTGGGGCGTGTGGGAAGAGGATGGGAAAACGGCGATAACGAAAAACTGGACCGAAGGCAACGTACCATCATCCCTCTTTGCCGCTTTTCCACTCCCCTCCCCCCTCTCTCACTCTCTCTCTTTCTCTTGCTCTCTCACTCACTATCCTCTTTCCCACATCCAGGTGGACCGCTCTTGCTTTTCTTACACCACCCCCCCCCCCCTTCCTCGCCTCCCTCCCCCTTGATACGCACCGTCAAGGCACAAAGGAAACGAAGTTCGCCTTTTTGCCGCGAAGATCGCGCGCCCGCCTTAGCTCCGCCCACCGCCCCTTTTTCTGATGGCCGAAGCCGCGAAAACCCGAACCCGCGTGGCGTCCGTGGCGGGGAAGTGCGTGAGTTACCGGCCGGCCGATATGGGTGAGCGGTGCAAGCGCGACCGCGAGTTCATCCCGGGCGTTCATTCGCCGCATGCTGCACACATAAACGGCCGCCGATGCTGCGTTGCGTTTCACTGTCGGTGCCGATGGCAGCACGCAGCGTCTGCTCTACTCTCACGTCCGTGTCTCTCGTGTGTGTGTGTGTGTGTGTGTGCGCGTGTGTGTGTGTGTGCGTGTGGTATAGTCCGATTCCGAACGACAGGCGCATCTATAGCGAGCACAGCATCCTTCCGCTATACGCTTACGTTTGCTTCAGTTTTTTTTCCCCGATTCGATTTTATGGGTTTGGTTCCCTTTTTTGTTTTCTTCGTGGAACAAAGGGATTGCACTTAAAAAAAAAACACTATCAACAGTGCTGTAGTTTAGTTATACACTTTAAAACAAAAATAGAAAAAAGCAAAATTAAGCAAATAAAATAATTTAAATTAAAACAAATAAATTGCTTTTGTTTTTCTCCTTTACAGCAATTTTGCAACTGTTTTGCACCATACAAAAGCCACGAAACAAAAACTACATTATGTCAACCATCTTCCCCCCCCCTCCCTTTTCTTCTTACAGTTCTTGCAGACAAAGAAAGAAACAAGCAGCTTGCAGCCACCGTCCGCCTCTACCATCAATCAATCATTTTGTTTTTTCGCTCCCGAAAGTGAAGGTGCACCACCCCCCCCCCCCCCCCCCTTGCCCCGTTGCTGCTTGAGGTGCGCGTGTGTGCGTGTGTGTGCATCCTTTACTTTTCTTCTTCTTCTTGTTTTTTTTTTGGTTTGACTTCCACCTCAACATTCAACCACATTGCCGCCCCTTTGGGATGCTGCGATACGATCAGAAACTTTAAACACAACAAAAAAAAAATCAAACACGCTCAATCGAAACGGGCTCTACGTGTGTGTGTGTGAGAGAGTGTGTGTGTGTAGCAACGAAAAAGAAGAAAAAAAAACAGTTCCACTATGCAGCAACACTAACAAATTAACTAATCGGAACCGCAGAAAGGGGGAAAAACAAAGAGATTCATTCAAACCGCGGCTCTGTGTGCCTCCCTGCCTTCCACCAAGGGAGTCCCACTTGACTTTCCCCAACCTCCTTCGCCCCCCCACACAATTTACAGACTCCAGGGGTGTGTGTGTGTGTGTGCGTGCGTGTAAGTAGGCCGTTTCCATGTGGACAAAGAAGAAAGAAACCACCTTATGGGGTGCTTGCTTCAACCGAAGGCTTTCGATTGGCCCAACCAGGTTTTTACACACTTTGAAACCCCTTAATGGGAAATTGGGTGGGCCAATGGAGGGGGGGGAGGGGGTGGTATATCTTTAGTGTGTGACAATAACGTGCGTGCATGGTGGAGGGGGAAGGCTCAACTGCTACATTTTAATACTTACCCCGCACGGTGGCCCATCATCTCGCGGCTTCCCTTCTCCTTCTCCTCTTGCTTTCTTTTTTTTTTAAATTGCAACAAAACAAAGTGGTTACATTTTTAAGTGGCCCGTCCTGAAGGGCTCTTCCACGGTACGGCATGTGTTGGTGGTGGTAGTTTTAAAGAGAGGCGTGTTGTTGTTTTTTTTTTGGGTTTCTTTTTTAATTTTATTGCTTTCCAGATTTCTTTCCTCTCCTCCTGTGCCTCGATATGCCTTTGACTTGAAAATCAATCACGTGCACTCGCTGCCATTGTACGAGTGTGTGTGTGTGTGTGTGTGTGTGGGAAAGATTTGAAATGAAAAATTAAAAAAAAGCGGCCAACAATTAAACCATTTCCGTGCGATGGGGTCACACAATTCAAATCGAATTACCCAAAAGGAAGCTGCAACACTGTTGTGGCTAGCAATTTAAAACAAAACAAAAAACACAGTTGTGACAACATTGTAAGTTAGGTTTCTTTTTTTTTTTGCTGCTACTTCTTCTCACCCCCTCTTCCTGCCCACTCCGGGCCGGGTAATGCGATCTGCACCGACAGTGGACAGTTTGGTACGTGATTTATGTGCGCCCCGTATCGATTAGAAAGCGCGTGCACACTTCATAAAGCAAAGCCAAACTTTTCGGCTATTATTAGGCCATTCGGAAAGGTTCGTTAGTGGCAGCGGTTTGTTTAAAATGGTTTAAAAATAAAAAAAAAAACCGTTTAAATGCGGCTTAAAGGTGAGTTGAAGGTGTAAGAAAGTGAGCAAAAGTAAGCTAAGCTTCACGAGTTAAAGTGTTGTGTGGTTTACAGCTGTATTTTGTAGAATTTTTTGAGTTTAATTCGAAGCAAAAAGAATGATAAGATTACGATGTGTTGCTTGAGCTGTTGGTTAAAATGTTCTTCATGGTGTAAATTTTAAGAATCAACCATTTAAAGTTGCTAATTTCGAAAGTGTTTAAAACTTATAAAAAATAAGTTGTCTGAAAATATGCATTAAAAATAAAAATTTCATTTGTTCATCTTTAAATTTGATTAAATTCTGCCAAAAAAAAAAACTCATAAATCTAGGAATTAAGATCCCAAAATTAGGTTCGTGATTAAAAAGGTTCTTTGTAGGAAACTTACGTTAAAGAAAAACTTTAGTAAAGATTTCACAGCACAATTCTAAAGGTACAGGGCAGTGCTGGACGTAACCAGGGTATAATGTTTTAATAAAGGTAAACAAAACATAAATAAGCAGCATGGAGCGTTTAATTTTCAAATGTGATCAAACAAGATTTCTTGATTATTAAAAGTGTGTTGTAATTTTGGTCTAAACATTTCAATTAAAAAAAAACGTACTTCAAAAACGAAGTGCTGTGGAAATTGTTGTATCATACAAAACCTAATTTTTAAATGAAATTAACACGAACATCAGACCAGACCAGCCAGTTCAACTAGTAACGCCTTGAACATTCCGAAATGGTTTAATTGAACAATGATAATACCTTAGGTAACGGTTTTATCCGATATCCACTTATCGCAACTTCGTTTCCTTTGTTTAAACTGTTTTGAAGTGTTTGTATGTAGTGTTTTAGCGTTAAACTTCGCTTGGTAAAGTGTGCTTAGCTATAACTTAAATGACAACATTTTAATATTTAAAAAACGAATCATGAGTGAACATCACATCTTCGTTTACGTGTTGAAAATCAGATATCAGATTGTTGAAAAATCATGTTAGGCAAAGCGATTAAAATTGAACAACAAACAAGCAAAATAACATGTAAAATGAAATTCATTACTAATCCCTGTATATAATAAATATTGAAGCATTTAAATAAGAAAACACACACAAGTAATTGAGAAAAAAAAACATCACACTGAGGATCGTGCCCTTCATCAGCATATTTTGAGTACATTCTTTAAAACATCTGCAATGTAGCGTATGTTTCCCAAAGAGCAAAACCGAAACGAAAACAAAAAAAACCTCCGCAAAATAAAAGTCCATTTTGAGGCACACACCTCAGCAAATGCCGACTCGCTCGCTTGCCATGTGTGCAGCACAAGACGCGAAGCAAAGCAAAGAAAACCCCTTTCCGCTTCCATCCTCTAGCGCACCTTCCCCCATCCACCTTCCACCGTAGGGTGCGAGAGCCATTATGGCCGCCACAAAGTCTTTCACCTTTCACGGCGCACAAAAGCTATTGACTTGTGCGTTGTGTTTTATTTTTCCATGCACCATAGTTGTCTTCCCTAGTGCTCTCTCACTCACCCTTGCCGTGTGTGCCACCTACTTCTTTCGTTTCAATTAATAATACACACACGCACACTTGTTCGCAGCGAGCGCAGGAAGGGAAGCCACGGTCGCGATCGTTCATCATTCGGAGGGTACCGGGACAATAACAATAATAATAACAATCATTGTAATCTTCCAACTACCCGCACACACACACACACACACACACAGACGCGAAGACAGACACACAGACAGAGGAAGACGAGACGGTGAAATATCAATTCCATCTTGGGACGGGTGGGGGAGGGGGGGAGGGTGTGAGCCGCGATCGTGTAGGAGTCGAAAAGTCGTGCCACTTGGCCCCCGGCCCGGCCCGCTTGGCTGCGCCTTCCTTTCCCGCCGGCACGAACATTGTTTTGCTTTCGATCGATCGCCCATCTTTGCACCTCGCCGTCGTCTCCCGCGTGGCGCACATGCTTTCCCACTCTTTCCTCCACTTTTGTCTTTCACGTTTGTGTCCGTGTCGGTGCTTCTTGTATGTGTTTGTGGCACTGTTGGTGTTTCTCCTGTGCCACGGTTTTATTTCTCTTTTTCCAGTACTGTTCTTCACTTTTGCCCACTCTTCATCCGTTCGTTTTCTCCTTTTTCGTTCTATTTCGTTTCGAAGCTTCTTTGCCGTTTCTTTTAACCAGACGGTAAGGGATGGTTTCTTTCGAGTGTGTGACACTCTTCTCGGTGGTTGTTTATGCTTACAGCTTGTGTTTCAGCACATTTTCGGACCGTTTCGGGTGTGATGATATCCTGCTGCTACAGGAGCTTGATGCAGAAAGAAACGAAAAACGAAATGAAACAGTTTTAACGTCTTTATTTAGACTGAAGGAAACAAAAGCAAATTGAGCAACTTTTATTTAAAATGCTTAATTTTCCTAGTAAAACGTGTATAATCGCATACCTTTGCGGTAATTAAGTTAGGAGAGTTCTTTGCTGTTGGTATGAGCGCATACACGCATAAATAAAATATGGCTAAATAAATATCTGTATGCTTAAAGCAGGCCTACAGTTTAAAATCAAACAAAAACAGTGTCATATCTAAATCATAATTAAATTAGAACCTTAGAAAAAACACCTGACCAACTAGTTTTATAGCATTAGTAAAGCTCTACTCCAGTGGTTCCCAAAGTGGTTCATACCACACCCGCCAGAGGGCGCTGGCACACATTTAATGGGCTGTGGGATTCAATTAATCTACAAATGGTCCACAATGTCGGTTTAGTCCCTTTCAAGTATAACGTGTCTAATGAAAGTTAAAAAATAAATAAATTTTTGTTGTAATCCTGTTAATTATTCAGGTTCAAGTGATACTTGGCAGGCCGGTAACTCATCCAAGAAAATTTACCATCGAAAGATGAAAATAATAACATCCGAAAAGGTTAAACAGATATTAAAGCATTTCACTAGCAAGTTTATGTGTTTGAAACCCAGAATGGAGCGTCAATTTGTTACCTTATTTTCTTATCAGAAGTAACGGCCATGCCATGCGTGCCGATGCGTTAAATTAATAGTTCCCCAATAAAAGTCATTTTAAATAAATAATTAATGAGTGGAACTTTCCTTTCCAAGAAAATGAAATGAAAGAAATTTTCAAATAGCTTCAATTAAATGCTAACAAAATATGTTTGGTTACAATAACACTGTATAATAAAACGGACTAGAGCCGTAGATCGTCTCGTGGCGCGAACAACTTATTGCGCTATGACGCTAGGTCCTGTGCTGCTGTTCTCCAACTCGACACTCCGATCATCCGCAAGTCCGCCTCGACCTGGTCAAGCCACCGTACTCGCTACACCCCTATCCTCCGTGTGCCTGTTGGGTCCCGAGCAGCTCGTACAGCTTGTCGTTCCAACTTCTTCTCCAAGCGCCATCTGCCTCACGCACTACACCGAAGATCGAACCGTAGATCTTCTTACAGTCAGGTCCATGTCTCATATCCGTAGAACACAACGGGCCTTACTAGAGTTCGGTAGAGCGTCAGTTTAGTTCGCCTGGAGACTCGACCGGATCGAAACCCCTTGCATAGACCATAAAAGCTTGGATTCGGCTCCGAATTTCCAAGGACGTATTAGAGTCACATATGATCTGAGATCCGAGGTATACGAAGGAACCCACCTTCTCCAGCGTGTCATCGCCTATGGTGAGATAGAAAAAGGTATCTGGTGTATTATCGCTAGATCCTACTACCTGCATGTATTTAGTCTTTGACACGTTGATCTGAAGACCAACTCGCTGAGCCTCTGCCTTAAGTCTAGCGTACGTTTCCGCAGCCGTCCACTTTTTGACGAGGTCAGTATCGTCGGCAAATCCCAGGAGTTGGATGGAGCGCCAGAAAATGGTACCACTCGTGACTACAATAACTCTTGCTAGTACTTTATCCCAAAATAAAAGTAGACTTAAAAGCTTAGTTTAGTGAAAAGTAGCTTAAGCTGGGCGGTACAATTAAAAGTGACAAAATAGTGGGCGGTAAATAAAAAACGGTTTGGGAAACACTGCTCTACGAAAAACCACCCGTCATTAATATTTCATTAATATTCAAACGTAACATATAACTTAGATAAATAATGGAATAATGGAAGTTAAGACAAGTACAGACATTCATTTAAATACATTAAACAGATTGCAACGTTAAAAGATGTATCAGTCATGCACGTACGCCTAGTATTCCGGTTGATTTGTGTTGCCAATAATTATAGTTAATCAAGCAAAAGACTTTAAAAACTTTTGTTTTTAATAATTTTAAACTTTCGCATAGCATTTTTTTTTTGTAATTAAAATACTTGTTTGTACGTTTTACAAACCATTGAAAGCATATTAAATATCGTGCTCTTGTTTGGAGGGTTTACATACATTTAGGCGTTTCTCTTCCCGCAATTTCTTATGTTTGAGCGGTTAGCGATCCATCTCGAACAGTTGCAATTTCAAACCAATAAAAGTGTATTCACAAAGTTATATTCACCTCAGCAAACCGTCCCCAAAAGTATGCGTCGAAGATATCCACCGACTCGTCCACGGTGCAAAGACAACCGGGTACACCATTACGCCGTCCGTGCGCATCCGTAATGGTTCGCCCATTTACATGTCGCTCGAAAAATGCCGGCAAGGGCAGGGCGGCCGGGCAGACAAGCGAACCATCAACCGAAAGGGCCTTTGAGCTGGAAGTCCCACTGCCGTTCGCAGAAAGACAAAAACCTTCGTTTGCTGCTGCCACCGCATCCACAATAAATCAATCGTACTATCGAGCAGGGTGAGCATTCCGTCCTCGCTCGAAATAGGAGAGGCTCGATGACATTGCCAACCCCGCGCTCACTATCTTGGATGCCGAGAGCTGCATCCTTCAGTCAGCCAGCCGGGGACGAGGTCGACCTTCAGGTAGTGTGTCGTTTCTGCCTTGCCTGCATTAATTGCATTGCCAGTTGCAGTCCCGGGCTCGGCGCCCTGCAACACCGAATGCGGGGAAAAACAACAAAAACAGGGGCACCGAAGGGGTTTCGCATTGCTGAGGCAACTGTCACCGACAAACGGGCCCGACCGGAAACGTGTGCACGAACTGTCCGCTGCAGGAAGAGCGTCTTTCGGAGTCAACCACCGGTGCAAAGCCGGTTCGTTACTGCTCCCGGGAGAGTAATTGGGTTGGCGGTGCGGGTTTCTTTTTTTTTTAAAGGAGGTCGGATGCGATGTCCTTAATCCTGCTCCACCTGTAACGCGTGAGCAGACGCGGCCTTTCTGCTGGGGAACGCGCCCGTCAATGTTTCGGACTGGGACGCGAATTTTCCTCGCCCACTCGTCGGTGTCTTGCACCGTTGGGCGAAAAGGGGGAGCGGGACAAGACAAGCGTGAAACATATTGTGGAGAAGGAGGGGAGTGGGAGGGGGAGGGGGTACACCGTTCCACCATCCCTCCAACACAGACAGACAGCAGTCAAACGGGGATAACAACGCAACAAAACGGACACGGTGTGACTTCTGGTTGGCGTGCGTGTGCATGATCCTTGATCTCCCACCGCACACTCCCCCCCCTCCCCTCCCTCCCCTCGTCTGCACTCATGCAGGGCAGCGTCACGCACACCCGAAAAAGCGGAGGGTGGGGGGGGGGAGAGGAAGCCTGGGTGGCAGCAGGATAATCCTGCAATTTGATTTATGTCAGCACAACTGTTTCTGTCAGTTTGATTAGATAGGATGTACACGATAGATCAAATTTGTATCCACCTTCCTTGTATTCCCTTCCCCAAAGGGTGGGAGAAGGGTGGGGCAAAGGTTTGAGGTTGGTTTTGGGAGGCATGTTGCAACTACAACTCATCCGAATCGGGTGTCCCCAGCGGAGCTCGGAAATTTTGAGCTCCTAATGCAAACGGGGCACAAACGGGGGCGCCCGTCTCGCTCCCTCTACCACCCACTCCTTCCCTGGCAAAAACGAATCGGTTTCGCAAAACGACAACAATTTCAACCACTAACACCTAACACAACGGTCGGCGTACCTTGTTTTCCACCTCCACGCCCGCCGCCCACACGCTCACGTCCCTGTCGTCCCGAGCACGAAACGGCGGAATGGTAAATCTGCAAGCCAAACAAAAACCATCCACAGCAGCTTCTGCCTCTCTCACACACACTCTCTCTCTCTCTCCTTCAGATCCTCCCTTTCCTATACCCACACCTGGTTGCGTGCGAGACGAGCAGAGGCTTTTCCCTTTGCCCTAAAACCCGTAACCGGATTTCATTGCAATCAATTGAGGGTTCGAGAAGGCAACGAAGGGTACGGGGGGGGGGGGGGGCAGTGCGTGCATCAAAACGCTGCGGCAACGGGACGGAGCGGTATGGCACCTTATTGTCAGCAATTATGAAGCAGCAAGGACGAGGCCTGTCTGTCCCGGCAAAATTTATCGAAAGCATCGAGAAACCTGGGTCCAGGTGACAGAATGTCCTGCTGTGGCTCGAGAGGTGGGAAGGGGGGGTGGGGGGAGGGTGGTAGGATGGGGTGTAATAGAAACACACAGCCTAAAAGCTGGAAACCTTGTTCGATTACGTCTCGGCAGCGCTTCACGTTGAGCAAAAGGTGGAGGTAGATAAATATTTTGCAACAGTCAGCAAAAAGCCATGACCAACGGGAAAGCTTCCCATCGAGGGGCGTTTGTAAAGAACGGGTGAAGGGACGGGGGGGGAGATGAAAAGAGGGATATCTGTTTCCTGTAAGGTTAGTGAGCTTGAAACATTTCGAGCGGTAAGACGATGGAGTGGGAACAATCATGTATCTAAGCGTTAAAAGTTTAATTTTGTGAGACCGATTGCATAATGTTAGGCGTTTTTACGCAAGAGAGCACAGAGACGCTCACCTTCTTAAGCAACTGAAATTCAAAATTTAATAATGCCGCTGGACACGAATGGAAAGGCCCTAGAAGTGGTTGAGAATATTCTGTATAAACTAGAATTATGTTTACAAAATTCCAATAGAATAATATTGACTCAGATAAACACTCAGATAATCAAAGCACATAAGTGCGATCATAGGCCTGTACCTGGGTTATTGTGCTTCTAAAGAGGAATAGTTTTGGAATACTTCTTTCCTTCCTTTCACTACTAAATTTTACCCTAATTATTGATAGACTAAAGAGCCTTTATTATATTTTTGTAGTAGCATAACCCAGAGCTGGACCTGAAATAGACACTTGAAAATATAAAATTGCAAAAAATAAATATTGTAATAAAAGCAATTAGTAGCACAATCGGGATAATACGTGTTATTGTTAATAAGCTAGACTAAATATAAAGACCAAATTCTACACCAAGGTAAATCAGGTGAAATAATTCGAATTTGAATTGTACCATTAATCGTGCCTGTGCCAGGCTTGCTTTTTTTTTATAGCAAAATTAAAAAATATCCTTTCTGAACCCTTTTTCAGTGTGTCCTTTCCCCGGTCCCACGCGTTACATTCCCTTCCAGGATTTACTGGACTTTCAATGTGATTGAATGCAGTGACCCAATAAGTTTGGAATTAAATTTTCCTACACAAACTAGCAATTGTCTTAATTTTCTTTCCAGAAATGGCGCTGTGAAAGTGTTATTTTTTTTTTTGGTTTTCATTTAAGAAATTTGTTTTTTTTTTCGTAGGCAAGCTTCCGGGACGGTAAAAGCTAATGAGCGGAAAAAGTGCCCCGAACCCGTACTGCCACCCACCGGGGCAGCCTGAAAAGAAACATAGTACCCAAAAAAAAAGGTGACATACGGCAGGAAGAAAAGTGAGCAAAAAACAGTGAAGTAAAGCATCCGCAGCTTCACACAGGGCGATGGGGCAAAATGAAAAAAAAAAAAAAACAGAGGCAATTTGTTAGAATTTGTCTAATTAAGTGGAAAGAATATTGTAAAGCCAACCAAGGGCCACACTATCATGTGCAAAAGGGGTTGTG
>KB670181.1:388591-400606 GCA_000349105.1 Anopheles epiroticus | reverse complement strand
GGGTTGGTTTGGGGGCGAAACGCCCGGCAAAGGCAAAGATCAGTCGCAATCGTTGAGCGAAACAATTTACACCTCAAGCTTTGCGGTGCCCGCCGGCCTTCTTCCGCCCCGCGATCGGTCCGGAACAGTGTGTGGCGTGTGGGTGGGTGCAAATGCTTTGCTGGCTGATGGGTGGCCACCGTTAACCTATTTTTTATTTTTCATAGTTAAATTTCGATAAGCGGATTTAAATGTAAATGTAAGTAAATGTAAGGCGCCTAAATGTATGCAATAGTGTAATTTTTAAAAAGTTTTACCTGTTATTTACACTTGATCAGGGCGCTCTGTAAACTATGCCTGTTAGGCTGACAAGTCTATTTTTGGTTTAGTGTCGAAATGAAATAAAAATAAACAAAAAACAACCGGAATAAAAAGAACGACTTAAGCGCCTAGATGCATGCACCATGTACAACATATCACAACAACTGCTGATTATTAATTATTAATTATGAATTTTTTTGTATGCTGTATTATCTGCCATAGAGGTTTCACAAGAACCGTTTGACAAATTATAAAACAATGTAAATAAAAACGATAAGCACACAAGGTAAGGAACCGGAAAGGGTAGCGGCTAAATATATGGCTAATCCACAAAAAAAAACAGCAATTTACTCTCCACTTGCTATTGAGATACCAAATTTCTTCCTAATTTTTATAAACTTTACAAGTTCAATGAGCTAAATTTATGCTCTTAACATCATCAAGGCAAAGAAAGAAAATCAAGCAAACAAATCTAAAACGTATGCAATGTGAGCAAAAGTAAGCGTCTTGCTGCTGAATGTATGCCATCGCTAACGAATGATGTTTCTTACTTGTTTATTTATTTTCTATTACTAAAAAGCATATGCATTTCCGTCACTAAAGAGAGAAAACTCATTTCGTTTGCGGTTTTTTATTAACTACTCTTGTCACAAACTGCCATGTTTCTTCAATCAGGCTTACAGAAGCAAAATTGATAATGAAAATTACACTCAGCAAGCAGTGAGGGAATTCCACAAATATGCATCAATACATAAAAACTTACTACATTTGTGATATTTATTTAGTAGTTACCATACATTATTTAAGTGAACAAACTTTGCTCGTTTTAATTCACACGCAACAAAGATGAATTCAGCGATACAGTAAGTATGATAAATAATGTGAAAATCATGTGTTTTTCGTGAGGACTCGGCGAAACGAGACTGTGAATATAAAAACGTGTAAGAGAAGTATTAATATTGAAAAATAGGGCATTGCCACTACTATGAGTTAATAAATAAATAAATAAATAAGTAAAGATGAAACATAAATGTGTGTTGTTTTTAAACCCTTGAAACAATGAATTCCGCTTTCAGCCGTCTGTACTAGTTTTTCAACAAAAAAAAACAAAAGGGAATATTTTTATTAAAATAGATGTTTTTTTACGGAAACAAAAACAATTAAAGCAGAGATATCATTTACGAATTGCAAATGTCTCTCACTAATTTCTCCCCCGCATGCTCATACATTCGCACCAACCACTGTACAGCCCGTGCGGTAAACGTAAACGTACGTAGACGGCATCGTAAAATAAACCTCGAATGTGAGGTTAGTGGCGCAAGCCGTGCAGACAGAGTACATCCACCGCTGCGCGGGGTCGCGGGACCGGGGAAAAGGTTTGCCAATCGGTGCTGTACACGCATCAACGCATTTCGCATCTCACTTTCAGCCCCTCACCGCCGCCCTTCCCTCCCTCCCTCAGCACCATCTTCTTAGTAATAATAACCTTCGTGCGGCGGCCACACGGCTATGCAGATGCCCGGAGCCGTACCGAGCGCACCTTGTGGTTGGAAACGCGATCTCGCCTTCGCGATCTCTCGCGTGGAAAACGGCCACCCGGTTGTCACACGGTGGTCTTCCCATCTCGCCCGCTCGCCCTCTCCATCTTACCAGCTTCTTCCCGCCGTGTTCGGGCACGATCGTGTGTCCAGGTATAACGCACCTGCCAGGCATAATTCAATCCATCCATCCCACCGGCCTGCCCATATCCCTGCTTTACCCCCACCCACCAATCTCCTTCCCTCCCCCCCCTCCTCCCCCTCTTCACCCGCTTTTCATCCGCGCTGGGTGAACGTGTCAGATTTGTTTAATTTTAGTCGACCGGCAACACACGCACCCGCCTTCCCTCCCAGGCGTCTTCCGCCCATCGGGGTTGGGTCAGCGGGTTTTCCCTACTTTGTTTGTATTTTTGTTGCTTCCCTTTTTTTTGCGTGCGCACGCGTGCGTGTACGTGTGCGTGTGGCCCAAGCGAGTGTAAATTTGGGTGGAGGCAGGTGTGACAGGTGCCGCGACTAGGACCGTGCGTGGGGTGAGCGCCACGCCGTGCCTTCCGACGCGCTCGTCTACAGCTACATATATCACCGCGCAACGTGACACAGGTCGCATCCCGCCGACGGTTCGTTAATTTCGATCGTTACGCGGCGTTGAAAAATTGTGTCATTATTTATTTATTGTTATTGCCCCGCGCTTTTGTGCCGAGTGCTTCCCCGAAGAGAAGAAGAAAGAAAAAAAAACGCAAAAAACGTGAAAATTGAAACGGGGTTACGGGTGGCCATTGTTTCTCAACGGGCCGGATGGTAGTAATTTTCAGGTTCGATTCAAAGGGTTTTATTATTTTCAGTGCCGAATATTGACGTTTATTTGCTCAAAGGCAAACTATGTAGGACATCGTACGAAAAAAACAAACCGTACAGTTTCCCTTTGCTTTAAGAATAATGCCCTTATTCAATCTAGACTACAGAGACAAAAGTATTGCTTCAGTGATGTTTGTTTGTATTAAGCCTTTATGATAGTTTTCAATTTTTCAATAATTATGTTTTCATAATTCGCTTCCAAAAAAACGGATCAAACGTTATAAAGATCAAAAAGAATCTTTATTTAATTCAAATTGATAGATTTTATTTGCATTATAATGTTATAGAAAATTAAGCAAATTTAAAAAAAAAACTGTTTTCATCGTGCGTCCTGTTCTCTAATTCTTTTATATTGATCACTGTTTGGCTAATGCTTACCGTGCATGAGTCTCAAAGAATCCACTTAAGTTCACCCGGAAACTCGATTAAGATTTGTTACTTGTTTTAAATTAAACAGCTTTTGTGCTACAGGTGGAGACAGTTTGACACTTTAAGTACAACAAGCTCTGACGGTACAGCACCTGCAGTGCAGTTCCCTCTGCTTAACGAGCGGATGCAAGATGTGATACACATGTAAAAGTATACTTAAATGTAAGGTACCTTACTTGATCCTTTCTTTCTGGGTTCTGTTTACTTGTGAAGGCTAGCGTTTAAAAAGTTTTAAAGCTGTAGATTGTCGAACACGTTCTTCTTTTTTATTTTAAATTTTCTTGTTGTTTTTTTTTTACTTTATTCATCTATCGGTTTTTCCTTTCATTCTTCTCACATTCTCACAATCTACCATCAATGCCATAGCAAAAGCGATGTTCATTATTAGATCGTCATGCTACAAAAATAATTCCATATGCGAATATTCTAGCAGAAAAACACCTATTTCTACTTATTAACCTTCAACGTACATTATAAAATTACACAGAAGGCAAGTAAAACGGTTATTTAAAATCAGAATCGATCAAAGCGTATTACCTAACAGCAGAGGTAATTTGTTTCCGGCTCGGTGGTCTAGTGGTAACGAGTTCGGGCTACCAAAGGGCCCGTCGTTGGTTTGAATCTCATTCCATAAGATTAACAATCTTGCTTATGGATGGGTGGTACACTCAGTCACAGAAAGAGCCAAAACAGAAAGGTGTTCTAGTTTTTAGACCTTGATGACCCCACAGGGGTTGTTGCGCCACCTAAGAAGAAGAAGAAAAATTTGTTTCCAGGTGCTTTTTGTAAAACATTTTTCTCACAAGAACAGATATTAAATTAAAATAAATCACATTATTTTTATTTATTATTAATTTAATTAAAATGAAATTTAATTCGTAACACCATCCAGCAATTATTAATAAAAGTAATAAAATTTTATATTATTCAAATTTTATCATTCTGAGTAAAAAGGCTTGAATCGTAATAGTTTCATAATGATTAATAAAGACGATTTTTTTAAAAAATACATTAACTAAGCTCTTGTTTTTAATGCTTGTTTTCTCTTTACTAACACCATTCTCTTTCCGTTTTAACCGGTACTTTGATTTTTTTCTTCTTTTGTTATGTTTAGGTTGTTTTGTTTGCTTTTTTTATTCATTTTATTTTATTTTATTGAGTTATTGGTGTTTTTAATTTCAATTCCATAGTTTATCAATCTTTTTATCGCATTTCTTTCTGTTTTCCTTAGCATTTTTGTTGTTGTTTCGATTCATTCTTGTTCGTATCTGCTTTATTCACTCCTTGTTCTATTGTTTTCCTTTTCTGTCTTCTCTTCGCCTTCTTCATTCAGCTCTAATTCTTTTTTTAATTTGTTCTCTTCTTTTTTTTACTCTTCCCTTTCCGTTTTAGTGTTACTGATTTATGCGTAATCTTTTCATCGTTGCTTCCTTCGTAATTAATTATTTTACTGTGTTTTACAATTTTGCCAATGCTATGTCTATAGCGCTGCATGATATATTGTCCACCCTACACTTTTCCTAGTGGAGATGGAACAACATCTAGCCAACGGACACAAAACCAATGCCACGGCGAAGAAACAGTGTAGCACAAAGACGTGTTAAAAAAAGAATTTTCAATGCCCCATTTGCCTTATCATAGAGTACCCTCGTTCACCTTATTGCCACCAGTACTCCGCCCCAGAACATCGAGCAAACCGGCCAAAACAAAGCGAAGAAAAAACGAGGGGCACAAGGAAAAGCGGCACCAGCGGCACCGAGCTGCCACAACCACAGCCTGTAAAGCGTGTCTCGATGAAATTTACCGGAAAAATGGTATCCACTTGTCCACAACGCCTTTCCACCTGGTTTCCGACTTTCCTGCTCCAATTGAGTGAAGGGAAGGAGGGAGGAGGGCGGAAAAGAGGGGGGGGGAGGGGGACATCTCCGGTGCACACATCTTCGTGGGTGGCGCGTTCGCTTGCGCCCGACCGGAAAATACGATCTAAGTGTGCGGACGGGCACATTGATTCCGTTACCAGCGCGTGGTAAGAATGGTCCAAAAGAAAAGTTGCCCCCCCCCCCCTCCCGCCTCCCCGCGCGCGCTTACCTTAACGGTAAACATTTTCCAATGCAAAGGGGTGGAGGAAGAAAGAAAAACGCATCTCGCACCCGGTGCTTTCGAGAAAAAAAAAGGGCCGTAAAAGGTAAACCGGAATGCCAGTAGAACCTTCCGAACCCAAACTGATTTTTCTTCTTCCGTTTTGTTTCGTGCGCAACGAGAGAAAACACTGCAGCAACTGTGAAGTGAAAGAGAGAGGGGAGGGGGGTTGAAGGAGAGCAGGAAAAGCCCCTCAGCAAATGGAAAGAAATCGTCTTGCGCGAACCGAACCGGACGGGCGAACCGTTTTTGGCCAGTTGTGGAAATGTGAGATGAAAATAAATGAAGTCCACAAATATTGCATTCGGGAAATGGTGCTTCCCATGCCGTTGCGGGAAGGATCCCTGCCGGAGCGGCTACGTTTTCCTTTTTCTGTCCTGCGGTGTGTGAGGGGGTTGTTGGGAGAAAGGTGGGAAAACTGGCAAGACGAACTGCTTGGAAAATGAACTTCGTTTTCCTTGCCGGAGAAAAGCGGCAAACAGGCGCAAGCACTACGACTCATCCTTGTACTGACTTTCTCTGCCTCTCCTACCCCCCCCCCCCCCCTTGAACGATCACCGTTTTAACCCTGGCTGAGGCCGGGCATTGCCGGGCCAGCACGATAAGAAATTGGGGAAAATGATAAATGTTTATATTTACCGAACGATTCATTCGACGTTCATTCCGTTGTCGTCGAACGAACGCAACGAAAGGTGAAGAGGAGAAAGAGAGAAAAAAAGCAAGACGTACGACAAGAAATACATTAGAAGGAAGGACCATTTCGGGCGGCTTTCCTGGGGGGGGGGGAGGGGCGGTTTTGTGTTGCGCCCGGCCCAGGGAGAAAGGTGAGACTGATGGATTGTTCTCGAGCAAGTGGTAAAATCAAGCACACGGGGACAGGGATGGAGGGAGGGGAGGGGGGTAAGAGACACATTTTCCGCCCTTTCGGACACATTTTCCACCCATTTGTCCCCGTTTTCGGCGAAGGCGGGGTAGCAGGGATGACACACGTTATGACGCAAGCACCGTTCGCTTCGGCTCGGCAAGCGTCACGTTTCACGGCATTACCTTTTTGGGGTTTTTGGGGTGTCCTGTGGGGAAGGGAAAAAAATGGAGAAAAATCCCTCCCCCACTCAACCCTCAAACACACACACACACACACACACACACACACGCACGGGTAAGCCGGAACGAAGCAGCTGCCGGGCCACCAGTGAAGGGGAAGGGGATTGATAAATTTACCTTGTTCAAACATTGACTCAACTTCTTAGCCTTTTCGCCTGCCCTGTTTTGCTTCCTTTCTTTCTTCATGTTCGGTGGCCATGAAAAAAAAAAATAAAAACAGTGCTGAAACCGAGGACTTGCCGGCTTTTCCTTTCAACCATCCCCACTCCCTTCTCTCCCCACCCCACCCCACTCCCCACATCGTCTCCGTTTTCATCGATTACCACGATCTCGGGACGAATAAAGAATCGATATAAATAAACTATTTTGTTCCTGTTCTTTTCTTCAGCCACCTACCCCCATTCCCCTCCTCCCGATCCCTCGCTTTTCACACTCCTTGGCTCGAGCTACGCTTTTCTCTTTTATCGGCCATCTCCCTGAACGACCCAATCGTTCAATTGTCTTTCATTTGCCCGGTCCCGGTGCGCCACCCACTGCTCGCGAGGGAGGTGGGGTAGTGAACCAGCTTGGCGTTGCCCAACGGCAGACGGGGAAAAATATCAAGTTCGATCGAGAGCACAATTAAGGTTGATTTATTGCTATCCGGCCTGTTTTACTCGCTCTCATCGAGCGTCTGCAACGATGCGCCACTCGGGGGCTGGGAACAGGGATTACGGGTGGAGAGGGGGGGGGTGTTAGGGGGGTGAAGTTGTGGCACACGCACCTGAACGATTTTCCTTTCTTTGTTCTAGCGATAATGTCGTTAATGTTTTTGCTATGCGTACCTGGTTTTGGATTTTATGCATGCAATGCTTTTAATCTCGCGGTCTAAGGTAAACGGTCCAACGATGGTTGTTTTTCAACACCAAAAAATACTTTTTTTAATGCCATTTCAAAAGCGAATACATTTGTCACTTTTCTTTATTGTTCCATTTTTTGTAAAAAAAAATGTTCGTTTTTTTTAATATTTTTTTGCTTGTAAGATAATTTTTGTAACCATTTTGCACATAGACCATGCTTTGAGTTTTTTTAGGAATTTCATTACCGAGAAGAACACTTATTCTAGTTATTATTAAGGAATAGTTTAAGTCTAAAACATTTTCTTGACATTTTTTTTAGACAGCAATTATGAAACTAAATATATAAATAAATAAATAATTAAATGAATAAATAAAATAAATAAATAGTAAAATAAATAAATAAATAAATAAATAAATAAATAAATAAATAAATAAATAAATAAATAAATAAATAAATTGATATATAAATAGTAAAATGAATAAATAAATGAACGAACAAATGTATGAAAAAATAAATTATTGAGTGAAAAAACATAAATAAATGATTCAATAAATACATTGATTTGTACATAAATAAATAAAAAAAGTAAATTAAAAGTAAATGATTAAACATATAAATGAATAGTAAATCAAATAAAAAAATTAAAAGTAAAATGAATAAATAAATGAACGAACAGATAATTAAACCAATAATAAATAAATAATTTAATAAAAAAATTAATAAAAACAAAAAATCTTAATAAATTTCTCAAAGAGGCTCCAACTTTTGCCCCAAAATCTGTTTTTAAAATTAAAAAAAAAGATTGTTTGAACTTAATAAGGTTGAATAGTCGATAGAATGAAAATTTAGTTTTGTTTTTGCTTTTATGTTGTTAAAGATGGTTACAATGGTTTTTGCTGCATCCAGCTAAGTCGTTACTACAGAATAAACAAAAATTAATAGGTCAGGCCTAGTTTTATTATTTTTTTTTTTGTCATGAAAATCATTCAATTACTGACATAAATACAACTCGTCACTTCTTTAAACTATTAATTCAATCAAGATTTTTGTGTTTCAGAATAATACTATTGCCATAAGGAATCACCTTTTCATATTCAAAATTTTTATTTTATTTAGCCAAAATCATTACATCGAGCTATATTTGACTATTGAAAAAATCCTACCTGCTTGACGCATTCTGTCAAAAATATCAACAAAAAACAAAAAAAAGTTTTCACTTTGAGTTTATATGGTACATCTATTCTCTCAATAAAAAATGAAAAAGCAAAAACCATACCTTCCAAACGGACTCAAACCAGACGAACAACCTACTTAAGCCGGTTTGCAATGTAAATTGCATACCTTGCAGTGGCCAGGAGCCTGGGATGGAGTGACGTTTCTGCACGCTTCGACTGCGGGCTAATGTAATTTGAGCGCACGGCACGCCTAACATTATGCAATTCGCATTACAAAGCTCCGCTTTTGCCGGTTTGGGTTGCTGGGCCGTGGATAAGCAACCTGTCATCTTGGACATCTTGGGATTTTATCGCTTCCCCTTCCCCTCTCGCTCTCTTATTTCCTTTTTCTCTTTCTGTCTAGTTTTTTTGCTGTCCCTAATCACCTTGCGGTGCTCAAGAAGGACTCGCTCTTGTCAAACACGACGACAGTTCCTTCCCTCGTGCCTCTGCCCGAACGGATATGTGTGACAGTGAACCCCCTCCGTACCACCGGTGCCCAGACTCTCCTCCCTTAATGAACGGCGCCCCGGTGCTTCCTGCCGGTGCTAGTGATCACCATCGCCATCATCATCGCTTAAAAACGGCTGTACGGTACACTCTTAATTATGCATCAATTCATGTCACGTTTTGCGAATAAAAACCATAAAATTTAAAATGGATTATCACATTATCGTGCACCAACGGTGCGGCAAAAGGACGGGAAAAGGGAGAAAATATGAACGGAGCTCAGTAAGGTGGAAGGGATCAACACCCACCGCTTAGGAAGGGGGCACGGCAAAAAAAAGGGAAAAAGGGACAGCGCTGGATAAAAATAAAATAAAGAGAAACCCGCGTCACTTTTCGGAGCGTCCCGTCTTTGCTGCGTTTGTTTCTCCTCCCGTTTTCCACCTCGTGGATGTGTGTTTTGATGTTCTCTCCTGTTTCTTTTTACCACTTGAATCTTTTTACTGCTCATCTTTCTCATCCCCCCCTTTCCGCTGTTCCGCTGTCCTACCCAACCCAGCCAAGGAGAATTTGAGTTGGATGACAATTTTACAATAAATTGTACCATGCTTTACGATGCGGTTTTGCACACCGGCCCTTGAACTATCATCTCTTTCGACTCCTCCCCAACCGCCTCCTTGCAGCAAGCAATTTTTACAGTGAAAATGATGGCGGCAGGGCTGTAAATCTTCCTCGCAAATGGTCAAGCACGGACGGGTGCCGGGTGGTGATGGTAAATGACGATTTTGAATTGCATACCCACAGGCGTACAGCAAAATTTTACGCAGCAGGGGGATGGTGGGGCCAGGAGCAGGGCCGCCACCTGTGCTTCAAAAAATGGAGCCACCCGGAAGCACGTGATTATCCTTTCGGCAGGGAGGATATTGACAGTGTGGTCTGCTTTTTCCTTCCCTTTCTTTTGCGGGCTCTATCGCAAGCAAACGAAAATTGGATAAAATTGAATGGCACAATACACAAAGGTGGCGCCGATGGCGGGGAACGAACGGGAGGGGATGAGCGGGAGGGGCAAAAGGACTCAATAATGTTGTCGGGTTGTCGAGGGATGCTACTCGCGCTGGCCTTTTCCCGTTTTCCTAAGCAACGGGGCAACGGGAAGGTAAGAAGTTTCCCTTTTTTCTCCGCACTCTCTTTCTCTCACTTTTCCGAATTTTCCGAAACCAACCACCCCCTCCTCGTACACACCACCATGCCGTTGTAGTGTCCTGTAATGGGCTCGTTACTGGACAAAAGAAACGCACGCACACACACACAGAGGTATTGAGCCGTCCTGTAGGGGTTTTAGTGCTTTTGACAAGCCGCAAGCAAAAGTGAGCTCTCACCAGGGGTGAGGGAGGGGCGGGAAAGGAAGTCTAGGTTTTTCAGGTTTCCCCTTCCTACCCGCACCCATCCGACCCAAAACGAAGTGGAAGCGGAAAATGCTACTCATAACGTGTTGTTAAACGTGGACGGGAGCAGGGGAAGGTAGGTCGGTGAGCTGGCGTGGTGTAGCGAAGAAAGAAGCAACCTCACTGCCGGGCCGGAAAAAAAAACGGGAACGTGTCTTGAAGGTGATGAGCGAAAATACGTGCACAGGGCCGGGCACTTTTTCCCCTTGGGGCGATTGCCTTTTTTCTTCCTCCCACCCACCATCCGGCGTCTGTTGAGGCTCGAGGGGGTGGAGGTGTCTAGAGGTGGCGTCTTTGTCTTTTGCGACGACTCACTCCCGTAAACCCCCAAAATCCCACCACGCACTCTTGCGCGATGGTGCCCCGCTCGTGCCATTAAAGCGTTTTGTCGAATGCTGTGTCTTGAGCGTGAGTTGGAAGGATGGTAGGAGGGGGGGGGGAAGGGTGGCGGTAGGTTGAGGGATATGTGGAAGGTCAGCATTCAAACACACGCGGGCTGGCTACTCGACGGAGCGTGCCCGTGTCAGATAGGGAACGGGCAAAACACAGCATTGTCTCGGTAGGATTGCATACTTTTAGGCGCCAAAGTGGCCACTGTGTGACTGCCGTTTTCGATGGTTCACCTGGGACGCGGAGCGCTGGGCGTGCCGGCCGGCCCGTACGTTTCTTATCATTCCCTGTGCCATATAAAAGCGTACACGCCGCAGCGAGAAGTGATTTTTACGATGATGGATTTTTGAAAGTGATGCTCCCACCCCGCCAGGCTCAATCAAGCCAACCGCCAAGGGACGCGCCGATATTTGCTCCCGCACGTGCATCATCCATCATGTTTTGCGAGTGGAAGGGGGCCGAGTGGGTGCGGTACTGGGGAGGCAAGAGAAAGAGGAAGAGAAGCGAAGGAAAAGCGGGCAGGGTGGCTGCTGTTAGCGACAGCTTGTAGAAGTTTTATTTCTCCGCCTCTGGAAAGGTGTCGGTGTGGTCCCGCTGACGGGACCGATAATTAGATTTTCGATTTTTCATTTTGACATTCGCACCGTTCGGCAGGCGGGCCGCTCCGGCGTTGCACCCGTGCTGCAAATTCGATCGATAATCTCTCTCCCGCTATCGCCTCCCGTCACGCTATCTGTTGACGTTGGGGCCCGGAGGTTTTTTCGTTTTCCGTCATCAGTTTTGTGGCATTTATGACACCTTTTTACCGTGTTTCGGGCTGTGCGTGCTCCAGTTCTTTCCGGGTTTTTTTTCCGTTCGCAGCAAAACGACATCGTCAAAAGATGTTTTTTTTTTCTTTGCGCGAGAGATCGTTGTGCATTTGGATGGCAATCGATTTTCGTGTTTCTTGTCCCCTCTGCATCCGCAGCTCCGTTCCGGACCATTCGCAACGCGTTGGACAGACAGAAACGGGCCAGGTGGCGGGGGGGGGATGTGGGGATGCAAATGATCCCTGTACGCATCATTAGAACCTACTGCCGCAAAAGAGCGCAAGGAAAAACGCAGCAACAAACAAACCATAGTCTCATAAAAATATGGCAAGCAGAGAGGAAGGAGAGGCAACGAAGAAAACATTGTGTCAACAGGACATCGACCGAAACCGGGGCGATAGGGAAGCCGAAGGGGGCGAAAAGCGGGCCGGGTTAATACGTTCTAGTGCCAATGAAGCATAGCAGAAAACAAATAAACACACGCACATTGCAGAGGAGGGCGGGG
>KB670181.1:370968-381296 GCA_000349105.1 Anopheles epiroticus | reverse complement strand
GGGACGGCGTGTCATAACTGTTTACGATGATTTCGGCCGATCGAAACCGATTTTGGTTCGATTTGCTTCGACGCTGTGCGTCCCTTTTTTTCCGGCTCCGGAACCTTTACCTTTACATTACCTTGTTTTCGTGATGCTTCCTTCTCCCCTACCAATCGCTCCTTTTGCTTTGGTTTAATTTTGCTAAGCCCTCCGCTTACAACCCTCCCGTCGGCTTCCGTTTCGGTTGCTTATTTTATGATTTTCTCATAGCAGAAAAAAAACAACACACAAGAACCAAGAACCAGGGCATAAAACAGTGTGGGTAGAGATGCGATTGCATCTTCAAACTGCTCATAAAATCGTCCGACAAGGGTGCAAAGAGTACATGCACACGGTGCAATCCCAAAACCGTCCAGCCTGTAAACGAAAAAGGCTTGTAAACAACGCACCATTTTACCGGGCTGGCCACCTTACCGATTTACTTTGGTTGGTTGCTTGCGGACGATAGCGATGGGATCATAAGAGATTGTATTTTTTTTTATGTAAGGTGAGTCAATGTTTTTCTAAGACAAGATCAGCATAGCTGTGTGGGTTTGTTTTAGAGCGTTGTGCTTGCCTCTGGATGTCCGTATGGAAGGCTGCAGCTAAACAGATTCTTGTACCGAAACACGATTGAAATAGTCCAGCGGATAGATCACTGATTCCAATCAAATAACGATGAGCGCCTGAAAGTATGTGGCATATTCCACGAAACATAAACAAAAGGAAAATATTAAATATTTTTTACGATTGCATACTTTTAGGCGTATTGTTGCGTAATCATGATTCAAGCTAGAATTAAACAAGCTATTTACGTTAGACAGAGTGTTTTTTCTCCTGCAAAGCTTTTATTTTTAATTTAACAGTAAATGAATAGTTTATTTTTCCAATAGTAAAAGACACGCCACCCTTTTCTATTTCTTTTTGTAGAGCCTTTAGCCGTCGTACTTCGTTGCACTTTATAGACATAGTGCAAACTAATTTAATTTTTATATTTTCAAGTGAGTCATTCAAAATTGGCTGTACCTTTGCTTTCTTGACTATGACTTTTGATAGCTATCAAAAATCACTGGTTGGTCATGGCAATCGATTATTAGGGCAGCTTAAGCTATTTTTTTTTTTTAATTTCTTTACTTTTCAATATCCTATAGACTGCACGGGAAAACTACTGAAAAGAGTAACAGACAACGCACGCGAATCGTCTGCAGTTTATTGAGTGTTAATGCCGTTTTGCTTTCAGCGCGCCTAAATTTATGCAAAATCAAAGCAGAACTGCAATGTTTGTTTTGTTTTCTATGGTTTTCTATTACGATTCACTTCGGATCACTTTGCGTTTCTCTCGGCGTTTGTTTTAAAACGTTAAACGTCTTACAAAATCGTTACAACAAGTACAAAGCCTTGATGACCTTACTTGAAGACTTGTCTGGCACCTAAAGTTATGCAAAATTCGTTCAAAATGTATGTTATCAATGTGCTGTTTAGCATAGCATTGTGTTGCGGTTAAACTGAAAGAATGATACCAAACATTGTCGTTTGCTCTGCCCTAGATTAGTGTTAAAAGATTTCGATCACATTGCATACCTCTGGGCGTTTCCTTTCCCATGTATGTTTAAATATAAAAAAAATCTTTTAAAAAATCCATTAATTGCGTTACGTGACCGTGTTAAAACTCAGCTTAAGAAATTAAGTATTAACACCCCAACAAAAAAAAAAAAGAGTCTGAAGGGAAAACAAGGCTTAATGTATCAATAACTGCAAACGGAACGGGGAGGAAAGAGAACCCCAAAACTCCTCGCAGTGCACTTTAAAAACGGTTTTCCATCCATCTCCCCGCATGCCCTCTCGTTCCATCCTCTTCCAATCTGTACGTTTTTGCGTACACCAACTTTATCTTTTCCGATCAAGGTGACGCACCGGGCTTTACGAGGTTCGATTTGGAAGATTAGAAGTGTGCGGGTGAGGGTTCCTTCGTTTCACTTCCCTAGCGGTGATGTTTTTTGCTTCCGCTGATGCCTCCATAACAAGCCGATGATAGGTTGTCCCGTGTTGTTGTTGTTGTTTTTTTTTGCGCCATCTTTCCGCTTTCTTAAGGGCCGCGGTAGACCAGCCGGGAAGTAGAGCATGAATTTTTATTGTGCGATTGAGACTTCCAAATTCCGTTCACCCTGCTTTTCCACCTTACTTTCTTCCGATATAAAAAAAAAAAGATTTGGCGTCCCTTGTTTTCCTTCCCTCTAGCGATACGCGCTACACACCCCGGCGGAATGGGAAGGTTCGATTTTTGACCCCCCGGAGGCTATTGGAACCAGTTTGTTCGGCAGCGGTGAGTATGCTTATAAACAAGATTCGATTTGTTCTTGATCGTTTCGGCCCGGGAAAATCGTTTAATTAAAGATTCCTGCTCGCTCGGCGCAGGCCAGGTAGCGGTTACATTTCCCTAACGCTGCCATACCCTCGTCACCTCGAGCCCGGAGGGCATTTGGGTTACTTTTTTTTTATTTTGTTATTGGAAAAATCATAAATGAAAAATGCTTCCCTCCCTGGGACGGGACGGGTGGTTTGAACGGAACGCAAAAAAAAGGAAAATAAATAAACATAAATATATCGACACTGGGGGAAGAAGCTGCGGCAAAAGGGGCCCGGGCTGATGCGGGGCCAGCGAACTTCTCCTCTCGCTTGGTGCTGCCAGGTGGTCATGTGGTTCGGTGTTGTTTTCTTCCTCTTCTTCTTGTTCTTCTCCACCTTTACTATTGGTAGCGGGTTGCTTTGCCTCGGCATCAGTGTTTTGTATTTATTTTTCGGTTTGCTTCCTTTTTCGCTTCGCCCACAATCGGCAGCTGGCAGGTTGTGTGCGGCGGTCCCGCTGACCACATTAATTTTGCCTGCCGCACTGACTTACACCAGTGTCACTGGTGGGCGTGCGTGTATGTTTTTTTTTTCATCAGCTGCAAAGATTTGATTTCTGTGTCTTTTTTTTTTTTATTTGCGCTTACTGCTGCACCACTCACTCATCTTTCAATCTTTCCTTTTAGCGTTTTCTTTTCCCCCTTTTTTTTTGCTGCTGCTGCCGCTACTGCTGCCCTCCGGTGATGCTGTTCCGCAACGGACCACTTGGAGCAGAAATCAAAATGCGAGCCAGCAAGGGGGAAAGGGGGACTATTTTTGGTTCGGCTTGTGGTCAAACAACCGCACCGTTATTTACTTTGATGGGTCCAGCTGGCAAAGCAACAAAAAAAAAGCAACAACAACAAGCAGGATCAAATAACAGAACGCGTGACAAACTGAACGATGTGGGCTGGACGGGACGGCGATGGCGCTATGGGACACGCACGCACCAAAAAAAAATAAAGAAACGGTGGCCAAACAAAAAATCGGTGGGTCTTCCAATATCGAATCATCAAAACCAGCAAAGCAGGTCGACTAGAACGGTGGGCCAAGAGGCTCGCGTTGCCTTGACCGGATTAATTTCCACCCGGCACAGGTTGCGGGGAGGCGCAACTTTTCTCCCTTTGCATCTATTACTTTTCCCAACCCCATTCGGACGTCGGAGCGTACGGCTGGACATTGATGTGGACGCTTGCGTTGGACGAGTGCTCGGGCGATATTAAAAACTGGGGATGCTTCGCGAAACGTAACGGCTACGAAACAGTAATTAAAACATTTGCCTGTGAAAAACAAACATTCATCTCACTGAGCGGGCTTTTTTTTTTCCTTCGAGAAGTGAAAAAGAACGAAGGGGGGAAAGGGGGGGGGATGTAAACAGAGAGAAGGAGAGGGAAAGGAAAGAGATGAGCACAGGATTAAGGTAATGCTACGTACGTGGCCGTATGCAGACAGGGAGACAACAAAAAAGCATATGTGAGCAAACGGATACGCCGACCGGATGTGAAAAGGACCTTTTTCATTTTACCCCTTTTTTTTGTGCTAATTCCCCTTTTCTGTCATTTATTATGAGCTGCAGGGCATTTGTACGGTGGACCAAAAACAAAAAAAAAAGGAGGTGTGGAGGAAACGGAACCGCCAACGCAGGAAGTGTTTGCGCTTTTTGTGGGCGCCTAAAGTTAGGCAATTAGGCAGCATACGTATTAAGCGAGACGGCAGGTGAGAGAAAGGAAACGATGTGGCTGTGTAACGGGTGGTGGGTGGTGGAGGAGGGGGGGGTCTGCAATCACACCTTAAGCATGGCGTTCTGCAAGCTTCTCAAGTAGGATGTGCTATAATTTCTATTTAACATATATTGTTCCACTTTTTAAAAAATCAAAACAGAAATAAGTCAAAAGTAAATTAAGTGTATAAAGCACTGATGGGATTCGAAAATAGGTGTTAAGAGAGAGAGGGAGAGAAAGAGAGAGAGAGAGAAAAGATGAGCTTTATGGCGAAAGCTTAATCTATAGCTTATAGCTGTGAAATAAGAAGTATTAGTGATAGGGTATGCATGATGATTATGAGAGCACGAGATCAGCATGAGCATGAGATCTCCTATATAAGCGCGCGGCGATTTTGTATTGTTCTCTTTTTGCAACAAATTTTGTAAAGCACAACGTAGGAATAAAGATCAACTTCCCATCAAGCACTATTATAAGAACTATTATAGGAACCTTTCAACCTTAAATAACGACCATTTTTATTCTTATGTGTAAGCCTAATGGTGTGGAGATGGAGAATGAACCACGAGCTTGCTGAGCAGTTTGGCGATGCAAGTATTCTGACGGTCGCCAAAGCCGGAAGGATACGCTGGTGCTGGGGCACGTGATGAGGATGCCGGACTCATGCCCCACCAGAAAGGTTCTCGTCAGCGAGCCGTTCGGCACGAGGCGTAGAGGAGCACAGCGAGCTCGTTGGCTGGATCAAGTGGAGTTGAACCTGTCGGAGATCGGATGCAACCGTGGCTGGAGGACTGCAGCCCTGGACCGAGTTTCCTGGAAACGGATTGGCGACCTGGCCATGTCACGTAGACGTGCTCAGCAATGAGCGGGTCAAGAAGAAGAAGAAGAAGAAGCCTAATGGTACTTTCATCGAATGCAAGATTCTCATGGAATGGATTCTTGGAATGGAAACTCTTTACAGGTGTGGCATTAGCAATCGAGAGTTTCCTGATAAATTTGACAGCTTTTCTTTACACATTGCAGGTAGAGTTGGGTCACGAGCGAATGAGCTACCGTAATCGCTCCGCTCACTTTAGTGAGCCCGCTCTGTGCGCTCCTTACCCAAAACAAACCAGCTCAGCAGTGAGCGAAAAGAGCCGGCGAGCCCGGTGAGACCGCAAGCACAAGGAGCGCATCAATCATAAGCGCACGAATTCTCGGGCGAACTGCTTTTTCTTGTCCTACAATGGCACAATCTATCGTTTCTCCCGTACGAATTCTCTTGTAGCACGAGAGCGACAGCATATACAGATTGCGTGGCGCAGTATCGCGGGTGCGAGAGCGACAGAAGATACAGTATGCGCGGCACGGACGATCGAGGGCTCGCGGGCTAACCGGGCTCACCGGGCTCCTGGAAGAGCAATTCGCTCGCTCACCGCTCATCGTGGTGAGTTGAAAAAGTTTTCTAGACCCAACACTAATTGTAGATAGAAAAGAAATATCATCACAAAAGTGTTCAGTGAACAAATCAACAGTGTACGAATAAGCGAAAGGATGATTTACTATAACAAAATATCATTAGACTTTGATGCATCGTTAATTACCAAAACAAATCTTAAAACTTTGCCATTGGGTTTAGCTTGCAATATTAAGACTTAAAAAATTGTTTGTTTAATATATCCGGAATATCAAGAATGACCATGACCAACGTCACATGCTAAGTGAGGGTGGATGGAAAACTCTCAGGATCCTTTGCTACCACTAAGGGTCTGCGCCAGGGGGATGGGCTCGCCTGTCTCTTCTTCAACCTGGTGCTAGAGAGGGCCATCCGCGACTCGGAGGTGGAGACTGCGGGAACCATCTTCTACAAGTCAACTCAGATCTTGGCATACGCTGATGACATAGACATCATTGGTCTGCAGTTCTCCTATGTGACGGAAGCCTACCAAAGGATCGAGCAGGCGGCAGAAGACCTTGGGTTGCAGATTGACGATGCGAAGACCAAACTGATGGTGACACCACCAGCGGCCCTACTAACAAATACCGATTTACGTAGGGGTGACGTACGGATAGGTAAACGCAATTTCGAAGTCCTCCCAAATTTCTCATATATCGGGTAAAAATTCAACACCAATTACAGCATAGAAGTTGAGCTGCGCGCACAGATACTGACGGCCAGCCGGTCGTTCTAGTACTCACGTATGCCTCTGAGACATGGACTCAAGGCCCAAATCTGACGAAACCCTCTTTGCCGCATTGTAGAGGAAGATGCTCAGAAGGATTTTTGGCCCCATACGTGAGGAGGGACAATGGAGGAGCCGATACAACGACGAGCTGTACAAAGACCTTACTCTTGTGCAGCGGATTAAACCTGCTCGGCTCCGGTGGGCTGATCATGTTATACGCATGGACCCGGACGACCCAGCTCGTAAAGTCCTCTTAGCCCATCCACATGGACAGAACAGGCGTGGTAGACCCAAGCTGAAGTGGGAAGATGGCTTAGCGGCGTCCACCATCAAGGCCGGGATAACGGATTGGCAGATGACGGCGCGAGACCGTGAGCGGTTTCGGAGTTCGTTGCAGCAGGCCAAGACCGCGAAGCGGTTGTAGCGCCCGATAAGTAAGTAAGTAATTCATCCGGAACACATCATTCGCGGGGACTATCTAGACGTGACGAAGAGTTTTTGTGGGGATCTCCTTTACTGTAGCTATGATCCTGTCTAATGCAACGGTTTCGCTTGCGAGCATTCCAAACGTCCACCCAACTTCACCGTATGGATGCAACAGTGCATACTGTAGTGGAACAAATATTTGGTTGTGGTCTGGTACTTTCACCAGGCGTTATGGCAATCTGAAAGCATGCGGGCCCGTGGTACGGAGTGATCAGAGCAAATCAGTAGACATCCGATCTTATCGCCAGTCGGTCGATTGTAGTAACGTACGTGGACACCTCGCAGATTTGCATCGCGAGACATTCGTTCTTACGCATGGCGGAAAACGCATGCAAGTTTATTGATTTGCTGGAGGATATCCTTCAAATTCGATGCGATGCTGTCGTGGTGCATAGTTAACAAATACAATTTAAATGGCAGGATCAGTGATATTCGGCAATGCAGGGATTGATGAAGCTCTGCTGTTGCTTGTGATTTCTGCACAGTTACTGTGCTGGAAACGTTTACGACGCCTGTACTCGAACTGACGTTTTTTATTTAATCGTGTCCTTTGCACGGCATATCGTGCTGAAACTTTCCTTCCCAAAATATAATGGCCGACCTTCGATTTGCTCTACGGTTTCCTGAATTGATGATGTTAGTAACATTTTCGGATGGAGTTACTGTTTCACAACACTTTTCTTTAACACACTTTGAACCTTTTAACGCAAAGAGCTAAACCTACACCAACATATTATTTTTTTAACCAACAATGTAGCGTATGTTCAATCTTAAAGGTACCCCTCTCTGTAGTGTGTTGCTATGGAGCGTGGCGACGTCTCGCTCGCACGCCTGTAAAGCATCGAAATTCGGTGAGGCTCTCGCTCACTTTTCGTTTTTTTCTTACTCCACCTCTATATACCTTGTGGACGAAACCGAGTATAACAAAGCACTTGATTTTTTACCTTTAATTTTATCTTCAAAGTGCAACATGGTTTCAATACCCAGAATTCTACTATTTTCTATCTACAATCAATAATTGTAGCTCGAAAACCAGAACGAACCAAACCTGCCGCATTAAATCAAATTTGGCACGATTTGGCACACAAATATACTCACTCAGCTCTCATTTATCTTTCGCAACTCCAGACGTAGGTCTTTCTACCTTTTTTTTTCGGCACAACCCCCCCCCCCCCCCCCCCCCCCCCGCGCCAACCAAGAACTACCTTTATGTGGGCTTGTGTGTAAGTACGCTAAATCTGCCAGCCATAAAGTGCCGCTCATAAATCATAGCCGCATCTCGCATCAAAACCCCTCAAGGAAAAGGGCCCGAGTGCGACGATCGAGATGAGTTGATTTGAATCCGGACGGCACGGCAAAAAGGGTCCCAACCCAAATTGAGGCCCGACCCTTGGCGGTGGCGAAGGCGAAGGAGGAGACGCACACACGCTGCACGGAACGCATGAGAGCGGCAGAACAATGCCCCCGTGGTGCAGGATACAATAGGGAGCATCATCATACGTGCGCAGCGTCACGCGTGGATAAACGCGTCAGGAGACAGATACGGCCCCGCGGGGGAAGTGTTGCCAGCCACACAGCCAACCACCCTTAGCACGGAATGGTCGATTTGATGAAAATGAGCACTCACCGTTGCAAAACAAAACAACGCAAAGAGACTAGCGAAACAACAACAGAAAAAAGAAATCGCTCCCACCCTTCCCGCCCAAGCAAGCGCAAAGATGCAAAGAAGACGCACCGTCACCCGGGGGGGGGGGGGGGGCTAAGAAGGTGGAATGGAAGGCGGGTGGGAAAAGCTAAACGGGAAAAAGGTAACGAAAGGAAGCTGTGACGACACCGTCCCCCTGTCGCCGAGCACCGCAGTGACTCACGCGCCGAAACGGATGAAACGGATGCCGAAAATCAAAGCAAAAATCAAAAGGCCGAATAATCAAACGGCCCAAAAAGAGGCAGCAGCCGCAAGGGGGAACGGTATCACACGTGTGACAACTGCGGCGCGGGCGAGCTGGCACGTGCCGTCGCGCGGAAGAGGAAGCCGGAGATGACGATGATGCGTTATGATAAATTGTTGGATGATTTTACCGACGTTCGCACCGGGGTTTGTCTTCCATTTTTTTCTTCCCTTGCTTCCTTGCTTTCGCTCGTTGCCGCGTTGTTTGCGTACGCGATAGGGAAACGCTATCACTCGGAGCTCATCGAAGTATTGCTAGCCGGGGGGAGGCCGACTCACCGTGCCGAATGATTCACGCTACCACTAGCATACCTTTGTGCGAGCAGAACCCGGAAGGATATCATCCCGAAACGGACAGCCGGGGACTCCCACTCCGTCACGGTCCATTTGCGTGACCGTCATCATTCAATCAAGCGCACGTTGGGCGCAAAACAATCGGGAAGAGATTCGTCATCGTCGCGCCGAGTGACAAATGTCCCGCTGCACGAGCCGTACCGGTGTGTCGTTTTCCTGCAATTAAGGGTGCCCTTTTTGCCTATCGCCCACTAGGGCATGGCTTAGCGGCATTTGGGAAGGTACGGTACGGATTTTATGGAATTTATAGGCATCGAAAATGATGCTAACAGTTTAAATTAATTAATTTCAGCCTGAATGTATGCAAACCGCGTTACGAAATCGGTTTTTTTTAAGAATAAACTGTTTTTTTTTTATTAGAGTGGCTGCAAAGGAGATGGGATCATGTTAGACTTAAGGCTTAAGGCTTAAGAAATTTCAAGAAAATGAAAACAAGCTTTTTGGGTGCGATGACTTAGTCTTGGGATCATATCTTAAGACTCCTAATGGTACCAGCAACAGATATAGCTTAATAGCAGCATGGTATGGTAACCATCGCTGAGCGTGTCACTTCATATGGTGCCACGAACAATATTGAAAGCATCAAAATCATCCTCAAAACGTGTATCGAATAGGTCACACACCTTGCGACCTGTAAATAAAATATTTTGATAATACATAAGACTCACATCATACTACTTTAATGATTTGAAGCGATTCACTTGTTAATCGAAAATTTGGTATTGTTTTACTTATTTCTTCACTAATGTTCATGAAAAGTTAAATAACTGATTCCAGATGTTAATCTGCTCTAAGGTAAGGTGTACATCATTTACCTCAAACAGTGAGTTTAAACTGAGCATTTAAGTTCTTTAACTTTCAAGTTAAGTTCTAACTTCTAAAGTTAGTTTCATTAACTAATGTTGATAGCAACTAAATAAATATTTGATAAGTACTTAAAGGGTACTAAGGCCGCTTCGAGGTCTTGGCCTGCTGCAACAAACCCCGAAACCGCTCACGGCCTTGTGCCGTCGTCTGCCAATCCATTATCCCGGCCTTGATGGCGGACTCCTCCACCTTAGCTCCACGTCTCTTCTGTCCATGTGGACGGCCTAAGAGGACTTAACGGGCTGGGTCGTCCGGGTATATGCGTATAACATGTTTAGCCCATCAGAGCTAGGCGAGCTTAACCCGCTGCACAACGAAGAGGTCATTGTACAGCTCGTCGTTGTATCGGCTCCTCCATTGTCCCTCCATACTCCTTACTTA
>KB670181.1:337796-363090 GCA_000349105.1 Anopheles epiroticus | reverse complement strand
AAACTGAGCATTTAAGTTCTTTAACTTTCAAGTTAAGTTCTAACTTCTAAAGTTAGTTTCATTAACTAATGTTGATAGCAACTAAATAAATATTTGATAAGTACTTAAAGGGTACTAAGGCCGCTTCGAGGTCTTGGCCTGCTGCAACAAACCGCTCACGGCCTTGTGCCGTCGTCTGCCAATCCATTATCCCGGCCTTGATGGCGGACTCCTCCACCTTAGCTCCACGTCTCTTCTGTCCATGTGGACGGCCTAAGAGGACTTAACGGGCTGGGTCGTCCGGGTATATGCGTATAACATGTTTAGCCCATCAGAGCTAGGCGAGCTTAACCCGCTGCACAACGAAGAGGTCATTGTACAGCTCGTCGTTGTATCGGCTCCTCCATTGTCCCTCCATACTCCTTACTTAGGAGCCAACAATACTCCTGAGTATCTGCCTCTCGAATGCGGCTAAGAGGGTTTCATCAGATTTAGACAGAGTTCATGGACACAGGGGCATACATGAGTACTAGAACTATATAGGTGCGATATAGTCCCAACTTCGTCCGTCGGGACGGGTTTTGTGAGGTGAAATGCTTCCTCAGACTATTGAATGACTTCTATGCAATTGTCGGAGCTGACTTTTGAACCGAGATAGGAGAAATTTGGAACGACTTCGATGATCTAGGTTGATATGTAGAAAATGATCCCCGATGATTCCACCTCCGAGCCGCGGATGACTCTCTCTAGTACCAGGCACCAGATCGTACCAGAAGATTATGTAAGACCATCCCCCTGGCTCAGACCCTTGGTGGTAGCAAAGGATCCTGAGAGTTTTCCAACCTCCCTCACTTGGCATGTGACGTTGGTCATGGTCATTTTTGATAGCCTGACCAGTTTGGCCGGAATTCCAAAAGAGTTCATTGCGTCGTAAAGTTTTACCCTGGCTATGCTGTCATATGTGGCCCTGAAGTCTATGAAGAGATGGAACGTGTTGAGCTGTTGTTCTGCCATCTTCTCCAAGATTTGCCGCATGGTGAAGATCTCGTCAGTGGTTGATTTCCCGCATCGGAATCCTCTTTGAAAGTGTCCAACTATTAATTCGACGTACGGTGCAAGTCGATCCTGTAGGATCAGGGAGAATATTTTGTAGGCTGTATTCAACACCGTAATACCCCTGTAGTTTTTGCAGTCCAACTTATTTCCCTTCTTGTATACGGGATGGATGATACCAAGATTCCAGTCACAAGGCGTCCACATTCGCCATTCTATACCTCGGTCGCAATTCGGTGTTCGAACAAATGAAAACAAATAATCTCCATCAAACAGTAAGTTTGAACACATTATTTCATTGCCAAAATTTAATGACTGCATAGGAATTCGGAATACATTTTTTTTAAATTTTTTTTACAGACAGGGCCTTCGGTATGCCTTAATTCGCCTAAAAGTATGCAATGGTGATTAAGGAAGTATTACCTTTACTAACTAATTAAACGTCTACTTCTACGTAAAGTTATTTCTCAAATAACACCTTTAGCATTCCCTTCACTTCACTAACACGACCTGTAACTAATAACAATACGCCTTAAGGTATGCAGTTTGTAAAACGTTTTTAACTTTTTAAATATTTTCTTCTTCATTTTAAGCGTTTCTAGGTCCTTTTCGCTTCAAACACGTTTCAATCTATATATCTTTACTACTCTGCTAATATCCCTCCATCAGAAGAAAAGCTTGATTTAATCCAGCACACGGCAAAGGGCACATCATTATTCGTAAAAGTACAAATTGCTCTCACCGGTTCTTCCGAGTCATCACAACCCCAACACGACAAATGTTCTCGTTTTTTTTGCCTGCTTTCTTCCCTCGCAAGATAAATCAAACTAGTACGATTCTAATGATACGCTGCTGCTCTGCTCCAGCGCAGCACCTGTACGTGCTGCGTTCCCAATAATCCCAAAGATCCCTCAGGCAGGCGAAAGTGATGGATAAACATAATTAGATCTTAATTGTTTTCGGAGTGAACTCCATTTGTGCAATCGGCCCCTGTGTTCCCGGCATCTGCGTGTGTATGTGTGTGTGTGTGTGTGTGAGTGATTAAGTCACTGTCCGTACCTTCCTGCTTCGAGACGAAAACTTGCTTCCCGTGCACTGCCCATGGGAGCGGGCAGCCTTCGAAGCTGAACTTCGGTACGCATCTCGAAGCTCGAAAAACAAATCAACCGCTTGCGTCTACATACGTGTGCGCCACTGTCAGGGGTTCCGGTTAGAAATCTCGTTCCGCTTCGGAATTTCGAAACACAAACTCTGCCGGTTGCGGTGTGTGGTGGCGTGTGCGGTTTGCAGCCATTCCGGGCCCGAATGGGCGATGGTGGGCGCACACAAAAGAAATCTTCCTTTCTGCACTACCTACTTCATGCACACACTGCCGCTCTAGTCCATGTTCCTGTTTCTCCGTATCACACACCACCGCCGCCAAACGATACACAAGCGCTAATTGCGAAACACACCACACACACACACACACATACAAACACACACGTGCCCTTGGGAAGGAAGGACGCGGACACGGTATTCACCTACGGGGGTTTTTGTCTAGCGTTTCTTGTGGAGATAATTGCAACGTCGACTGCCTGTTGTACATCGCCCAATAACACGCTCTTTCGCTCACTCACTTGCACACCCACACACATGTGCCGTAAACCGTTTAGCACGGTCGAATCGAATGCTCCACTTCGCCCACGAGCCAATCGAACTCGAGCCGAAAATATCGTCCCGCTCCCCGCAAAACACCTTCCAGCTCTCACTTTCTTCATCCCTCTCTCTCTCTCTTTCTCCCTCCCTCCCTCATCACCTCAGCGGAAACGTACGACGTCACGTCAACGAGTGAAGCTAAATTGTCTGGCACAGCCGCCCGACCGTTGCCTGACACTGCCCCGTGCAGGTTGCATGGCGTGTTGTATGTGCTTACGAGTATCATGTTTACATTGCTATTTAGAAAGCAATCAACCCTAATCGATACTGTAATCCATCATATCAAATTCAGGTCTGTTCCGGTGCGCTACCCGAGAGCGCTCGGCTGGAGCTGAGGCGGGTATGTGTGTGCGTGCAGAAGACTCTCTCATTCGGTGTTTGCTCGAAAAGACATACACTCGAAGTGACGGCTTGCGATGGGAGCCCACAGTGCGACCAGCCCCTAAAGTGGTTATGTGTATCGCTCGATACACACGCGCGCGCTTCTACCTACCTGATCCAATCACAGGCACACACACGCACACCCACCTACCATTCTACCACTGGAATTCGACCAAGGCCACCGTAAAAGATACGATCTCTCGCTTTCTCCAGGCGATTGATTGGAAGTAATGATTAAGGAAGTTTGCTCAGCTTTTTGCTGCGTGTGCCATACGGTAAAGTGACGTTCCTGTGCACAAACTTCTTCGCAGAAAGGAGGAAAAAAAGGTGCTCGAAAAACAAACCGTAATTGGAAGCTTGCCAAAAACGCCTGAATGTATGCATTTTTTTTTTGCTCCCATTTATTATTGTGCTGTTTTTTAGACAGATTTGGCATTTTAAAGTTTAATTGATTTATGTTTATTGGTCTGCGAAAAAAACATTCCCAAATACAAAAGATTTGGATGCTGCAAAGGCTGTCGATATGATACGTTAGCTATTAGGCGAATCTAGCTGAGGCAATATTGTTCCTGAACATTTAATGCAAATAAATTATATTTTGTGGATTTTAAAATTTTATACGCATGTAAAAATTCATATAAATTATTTATAACACTTATTTAATCCAGCATAATATTCCATAATTTAGGATAAGCTTATTCATTAGAAAGGCACACTCGAGATAACTATTAAAAGCGTTCATTTTTTCATTGAATTATTATCCGCCTGTGTTTGATCCCGATTCACCTCGCATAATCGGCGTTCAACTAAACTCGAAAATTCAACGTGTAAAAAAGTAGTCAATTATCATATTGCATACATTTCGGGGTTCATCAAGTCTACTATCAACAAATGTATCAATGCGCCTAAATGTTTGCAGCTGCATTGTGAACATATGTTCTTATGTGAGTCCTTCCATTCCTTGTGCTGTTATTAATCTTACGATTTCGTGTTTTTGGTCTAAAAACATGTTTGAATTATCCCGAAAAAATGAATAAAACCTTTTCAGGCATATGTTTCATAGCACAAAAAATTACACCTCGTAATGTTACCCAACAGTGCGGGCAATAGTCAACCTTAAAATGGTTCCCTAGCACTATGGCGAATTGAAAAATCTCTGATCTTACATTCGCTCGCCTTCCGAAACCATTCGCCCGCTGCCTCTCAACGAGTCACAGATTGTTTACATTAGCGGTGACCGCAGCCGGTGTTGATGAATTTATTTATCAGCGCAAACAAGCGTGCCCATCGCTCCAACCGCGCGCGCGCGCCCAGTCGGCAGTTTGGTAGTTTTCCTATTTTCCTTTTCCCATATCGTTTCACCTCAAAACAATCATCACCCTCATCATCGTTCGTTCGGCCGAACACGATAAACAATCAGTTCGATGTCAAACCGATGAATGGGGCGCCGGTGTGTTCATTTCAACCAAACTCGCCTCTTTTCGTGCTTTCATTCTCTCTTTCTGTCTTTTTTTTTTGTTGACTGTGGGAAAACCCTTCCGTGAAATCCCTTCGTTTCAAGTGAAAATGACTCCCTTACACGAGAGGGAAAAAAAAGTCACAGACACACTGGGAAAGGACAGGCGATATTCGAAAACTCCCAAATAAAAAGCACCCTTTTCCTGCGTCTCCCCCGTCCACAGCTCGATCGTGGCTTGGATTGCAAACGAAATATGATGGATGCGGGTTTGCCGGTCCCGTAACACCGAAAAAACACCGACGAAACAAAACGGCACATCCACACGTGTAACACGGTGGTGCACGCGTAACGACACAGCACTCGACTGGTGGCATTCCGAGCACGTATTTGACGCAGATTGAAGTCGAGCGTGTGATAAAACCGAAATGGTCGATTCGGTCGGTTTCTGCCTCCTGCGCGTGAAGGGCGGCAGCGGTTCGGTTCTGCCGTGTTCCGGGTGTTAATAAATAATGAATTCAAAAATTATTTTCACCATCACCATCTGTGATTTTTTCTTCCCTTTGCTGCTGGTGGAGTGTTTTACGTCCTTTGTGTGGCTTTCCTGGCAGCCCCAAGCTTTTTTATTTGACTTTTTGGTGAATTTTGACCAGGTAGCAGGATGCTGCAAATCTGCAACAAAGCTGGGCACGCCTGTTTGCAGCGTTCTGTCTCACTCAATTAATTAATAACAAATATGTGCTCCTTTGAACGGAACCAACTCCTCTCCACTCCCCTCCTCCTCAAAACGGAATGGGAAGATGTTTTGCCAAGACCCAGAGCGAAGGCACGAACGAATCTGCTCGAAACACCAAAGAAAGCCCACCTTGCCTAACAAGCGGCTTTTAGCTTTCAGCCGGAATCAAAAACCGACCCCGATCAGAAGCACACTCTCAACGCCCGAGACACCATAAATCCTGGGGCTTGTGCGGCGTCCACGCCCGGCGGTGGGCATCCGTGACTTTATTTATTTCTCGCCGGGATCAACCCACCACTCCAGGGTTTGCAGGCCGGCAGGTTTTCCGGGATATTTGTGTTTTGAATTTTAATGGGAACGCAAAATCGGACGCCGAAAAGCGAAATGTTTCGGTCAGCACTGCCTCGCCCTGTGGGCGTGCGGGCCGGAGCGGAATACCGGTGGTAACCAGCTGCACGAAGCTGAAGGCGTTTCCCCGTGCTCGGTATAATTCACCGGAACCGGGGAGGGTGTGCGAGTGGGAGAAAATGTGATTTACCTACTAACCAGCGGGGAATGATTGTGTGTCGAGCAAGTCGGAGCTGGCAGGGGGCGCTGTGGTAGCTGCTCCCGCTGCCGGGTAGACGAGTGATAACTTTATTCTTCGACGAGGTGTTCCGTGTGTTTTGTGCCATTGCGTACTTTTTTTCTTCTGCACTCCCTCCACTTCCTTCTGCAAACGATCCGAGGTAACGAATACGTCTGGAGGGTATGATAATCCAATCGAGCCCTGCCGGAAGCTCCGGAACCTTACAGATGAACTGCTTCGGCGTTGGAGCTCAACACAACTCGAGCGGCTCACAAAACTTCTACTTCTCCCCCTGCTCCTGATCCTCCTTTTGTCCAATTGTTCTCCGGGTGTGGTTGTTGTGTATTTAGCCGCTCGCCGAGCGATACTCCCAGCTTCTCGCTCGGCAGCAAGATTTTGGGCTGAATGATTTTAACCTTACGGTGTGGGAATTAAGTGGGAAGCACGGTGAGCCGGCTTGCCACAAGGAAGCAAAGGAATAAAAACGAGAGTAGCAAGAAGCGAATAGAAAGCACAAATCAGCTGCCGACCTTTCGCCCATCCGGCAAAAATCCCAATGCACAGACCATCGATAAGGCCCAGCCACCCGATCTGCCTTCCCGGCAATCAAGCTGCGCCGCCTAGCGTTTGGGTTGTTTCGGTGCAAACGAAAATAATTACGCTGGGACTTCCTGAGCAATTAAAATCCAAATCACTTACCTTTCGGGGTGGTAGTGCGGCACTACACTTGCTCACAAAGGACAAGCGTTCACACACTCCGCACACAAAGCGTATTCAAGTGACGTACCCATGGGAGCGCTCTACTTCCATTTCTACTGCTGCTGCTGCTGCTGCTGCGTCTACTACGCGGCCAACACAAAAACCGCCGGCTTCGGGGCAGGGCCTTATCTTACCGTGCTCACGCAACAACTGTCACACGAGCGTGTGGTGAGCGCGTGTGGCGTGAGAGGGAAGATGTCACCTTCACTGTCAGGCGGGCTTGGCAGCGTCGTCGCCGTCGCTCGATCCTTAGTCGGGCGCATTTTAACGTGCCCGCTTGGTCTTCGTGGTGTCCCGACGGACAAAATTTTACTCCACAACAAACAAACAAACAAACCAGCGGACGTAGAGCTTACCTTTAACCTTAGTAGTAGGCTGACCAGACGCCATCGTATTTTGTGGGACAGTTGCGTTTGTTTTTTAACCAAATAGCTGATGTTCGTTCCTGGCTATAAAAATCACCAATGTGTCCCATTTGTTTACATTCTAAGCACAAATGGCAAAAATTATCGTAAAGCAAGTAATCAACTAGGATTTTTTTTAAAACAGGCATAAACTTTCTTAAACATGACAATATTTCAGGAATTGAGGCAAATATTTAAGAATATCCTTAAGAACAAATTTAAAGGAATGTCCTTATTTAATTATAAATATGCATCTATCCCAAAAACTTTAGCTTTTCTTTTACTACCAGGAACATAAAAGAATGCAAACTTACGCAATGCTAAGAGAATACCTACAATACAAAAGAATATACAAGAGAGAGATTTTATCAAAATCGTTTAATATCTCGTGTGCCTTTTCTGGAAATTCAGCTCTTGTTAAAGGACTGCATTCAACATTAAATAAATGAAGAATAAAATTAATATTTTTTTTATTCGGTAGAAACGGCCGGGCCGTATTTCTTATAATAAAAATAAAAATAATTGTCTATTGTGACTAAAGCAAATTTGCATCACGAATTTGCAAAATTTAATAAAAAAGTTTATAACGATCTCTCTCTACTGCGCAAGAGTTCTAAACACGATTAGTGTAACAAATATCGTTAATAAAATTCAGGAAAAATGTTAAATAAATTCGAAGACCCGTTTAATCGTTTTTTCATCAGCTCTGGCTGGTCAGTCTACATTCCGTTGAGGTTTTCGTGAGGTGATAGTGGTGGGTTGAGGTCGGTACGTGTTTAAAACGTATCGATCCTTTCCTCTTGGTGGGTTTTATTTTGCTTTTTTGTTCGAAACACTCTGTGAATCAACCTGTAATGGACTGGTTTTCGCTCTTTTGCCAGTGTATTTTCTGTCTCTCTCTCTCTATCTCTTCCGCTCCTCTCTGTTTAGTAAATACAGTCCACTTCAAGGACTACCCTATGCGTTTTCGCAAAAAAAAAATTACAAAACAAACCGGAACCTTTTGCATACGAGCACGGGATCACGGCTAAAAAGCCACTTTCGACCCGTTTCGCGCGGGACACGTGGCTTGTACGCTGTACGCCGTTCGTCGGCAGCAAGACGGTTCCGGCGGTGCCGCCTGACGTAAAGTAAATTGAGCAACACATTAAACGGAACTGACAGGTGAGTTTTGAAGAAGATTTATTGAGCAGCAACGGAACAGTTTTAATCGTGCCTTCGGGCCGGGGGGAACACAAAAGGGGTTTGCATTTGGCTGGACACACCGGAGGGATGTGCGGGCTGGAATTTGACGCATTCGGCTTCGCCAACCTGACGTCACACTGAAACGCTTCGTCACACCGAGGGTGGCCGGTACACGACCGCGGGAAAATAAGAAGAAATAAGGGCCGCACACCGTGTTACAAATAGTGCGTTACAATAGCAAAAAGCAATTTTCTAGTTGTGCTGTCGCTCGCCTCTCGCACTCTCTACCTCTCTCTCTCTTTGACCATCTCTGCCTCTCTCAACAATTTCCACTGCCCCTTCATGTCACCGTTTCGTCGCCGCTCGATGCTTCATTTGTCATTTCGCGACATTGGCTTTTCCAAAGCGCAGGCTAGGGGCCGTTTAGTTCCGGTCAAAGTTGGCGCTTCCCTGCCACCTCGCACTATACTTTTTGCTTGATGGGTTTTTTTGTTTCTTCTTTGCCATGCTTTGCTGCGAACGTTCAGCGCTCGTTCGATACTTTTATCACGTGCAGCGGGTGCTTTTACTAGGAGCATTTCTACTCAGCCGGTCCTCACTGCACATGGCTGGACACGGAAGCAATTAACTCGGCGCTCGCACGTCAATACGGAAGCAATTGTCGTTGAGCTACCGTGCGTGTATGCTTTGGTTTTAGTTGCTGTTGTTGTTTCTCCAACGAGGTAAGTTTTATTGAAACCAATTCCTGCCCCTCACCCCTTCAACGTGGGTGGAGTGTGTTTTTTTCTCCGTTGAAGGACGATTTATTTTACTGTGCACTCACTCATGGAGTGCATCAAATGTTTTTGTCAAATGATGTTTGTTTTTTTTTTTGCTTCACCAAAAATGAAAGGTATAGTTGGATGCACTCGAGCGCCTAAAGGTATGCTACGTGTTTCGGGTTTGCTAGCTTTTAGGCTTCGAGAAAGTTTTTACGAATTAAAAAATTTCCACCTTGAAACTATTATGTAGATAACAGTGGAAAATGCCCGTTTAAAAAGAAAGGAATGTGGAAATAAAGAGCGCTATACGCCTATACGCCTACATGTATGCAATTTAAGAGTATTTTGGATTGCTAGTGGAACCTTTTCACCAAAGTTTGAAACAGTCGCTCATTTTTCTCACTCACTGTGTTAAGCAAGTTTTGTCTCTACGGTATCAAGTTTTGAACAATACACATTCAGTTTTTTTCTCAAAAGCACTCAAATAGTTTATCAAATTTTTGTTTTTATAAATTCAACAGATAAGTTTGGACTTCAATTTATCCACAGAGCAGAGACCAGAATCGTGTGTTGACACTTTGACACCTTGTTCTTCATTTTCAAACATAATTGTTGTGCTTAGTTTTTGTAATCATTGCAAAACCATTAAATATATTGAAAATAATGTACTTGGTTTTGGTTGATAGTAAATCTATAAGCAATATTGTCCATTTCAGTTTCATTTTACTTTTCTTCTATGAAGTACTTTTCAACGACTAATTATTCTGTTATTCATTTGTATTCTACATTTTTTATTTATTTTGTTGAGTATGCATTTTGTTGTGCTTGCGTGTGTTATGCTAAGATTCAGTTAAAAGTTAATTTTTTTTCTTGCCTTTTCTTCTTTGTCAGTTGAAGACAATTATTTTTTCTTCTCTACAACAACTCTTGTTGAGTCAGGTTGGCTCACCCTTTAGTTTGGCTTTATAATTAATAAATATTTACAATGAAGAACAAACAAAGTGTGGAGGACATATGTAGAACAGCTGACAAAAAAGTGTGCCAAAAGAATCAATTTCCTCCAAACAGTCACAGGGTTCTGGTGGGGCGCACACGCATCAGATCTTCCGCGACTGTATAAGGCAACGATCCTGTCCGTCTTGGAATACGGATGCATTTGCTTCCATTGGGCCACCAAGACGCAAACCCTAATGCCACTATGACAAAAACTCGCGCCTCTTTACCAGAGTCCTACAGTTCCCTTTTGATAGTAGCTAGCTTTTCGCGTGAGGCTACGAAGGACATTCCAAATGAGTTTTGCTGGTGGACGATTCTCAGTATCTTTGTGGAAAAGTATGGCCAACCAGCCCAAAAACAGTTTTACACTGACGGATCTTTTTCGGAGGTGGGCACGGGATTCGGTGTGAATATTTCGCTCTGATTACTTTATCCAAAAAATTCTTGAGCTCTTTGTTTGATAAAGCATACCGAATATCGCTTATATGGCTGCCTGCTCATTGTGGGATCCCAGGCAATGAAAAGGTAGATTTCTTGGCCAAACGAGGTGCCTCTGAGAGTAGCTTTTTTGAGAGGTTCATTCTCCCTCACGAGTTTCTTTGCACCCTGCAACAGCTATGTATGGGCCAAGTTGGCAGAGCATCTGGGATGAGGATGAACTCGGGAGGTTCCTGCATGCCATCTCTCCGCAGGTACCCCTGCATCCCTGGTTTCATTGGCTCCCGGTGGATCATTATGGGATGAACCGTGTAGGCAATTCCGACTCCAAGGTTTGTAGCTGTAGCAATGGATATTACGACATTGATCACGTCCTCTGATCATATGTGGAATTCGATGCGACAAGACCCGAACTATCATCAGCCGTTGGAGAAGCATGGACAGGTGGGTTTTCACTTATCCCAGGTGCTGACGGGACATGGATTTTTTCGACAGTACCTGTGCTCTCGGAAATTCACCCGGTCCCCGACTTGCCCGGCCTGTCCTGGGGAGGAAGAGTCACCAGACCACGTTCTCTTCCAATGTCCCCGGTTCCTACATGTGCGGGAGCGGCTCCTGCCGGGGCACGACCTACAGCCGGCTGAAGCGGACAACCTCCTAGAGCATCTGCTCCATAGCCCTGAGGATTGGGCTCGGGTGGAGGAAGCGGCAGCTATAATTACCCGCGAGCTCCAACGTTTGTGGAACGCCGAGTGAAGCACTTTGGCGGAGCACGAGGTTGAGACCGCCAGAGAACGAGAATCAGCACGCGAGGCAGCACGCCGCGTAGCACGGGAGCGGTGGCAAATGGGGAGGTTTGGTCGCGACCCTTTCCCACGGCAGAGGATATTAGCAAGCAGGCGGACGAGAGGAAACAGCAGCACTGCTCGAAAATTCTAGGATCAGCCTCCAGAACGCTCGACGCGAGCGTCGTAACGATCGCCAAAGGAGAACAAGAGGAACGATAAATAGTCCCACCTTGGGACAGCTAGCAGGGGTAGAGCCCGATGTGGGACTACCTAGTACAGACCTGCCCAATTAGGGGCAGTAAGGGTAGCATGGCTCGATAGCCAGACACTTGCCCCACAAGGCACTACCGTGTAGGTGTATGCCATGCGGGGTATCAAAGAGTATGGAACAGGGAATAGCCTAATATGTATTTAAAAAACTGTGAGATGGGATTCACCCTGCGATTCCTTCCCATTCCCATCCCAGTAGTTAGTACGCACTATTGTCTGTCCAGTGCGAACTGCGAAACCTGTGTGGATGTTCCTGTATGCATTAATGGTAAAACTGGAATGATGAAGCTGTCGCCTCTTGAAAGGATGAGGCCGGCTCTCTACCCGAATCGGAGCGTTCCTACGTGTTACAGCAGCCCAAAAAAGAAAAAAAAATGTTTGTACATCTTTTGGTAGTAAAATAAGCAGTGCAAATCCTATCAAAATCTCACTTCACAATTTCAGCACACTGTGATAACGAATTGTTTTGTTTAATGCACACTCCAAATCCGCACATTATACACGGTTTAAATAAAGCCAACGAAGAAAGCCTTCCATTTAACCCATTTGTACAAAGAAAACCCCACTGCGGCTAGCACTAACTGCTCCTTAGCGAAAGTTTTGCGGTGATCAAACACAAGCGAGGACACCAATAAAATAAAAGATCCCACCGAGACGTAAAGTATACTGCCACGCAAGCGGCAGCAGCTGTGCGGCAGTACAGCAACCATATGAAAGGGGTGAACGCGAGGCGTTCGCGTCGTCTCGCGTCATCCGGTGTTGGCTGCCTTACCATTGCAATAGTTGCCGGAATCGATACCTTCAACTTGTTTGTCCCACTTGTTGCCCCACGGCAGTGCGATTTTGCGCTTTTGAAGACAGCGAAAGGTCCGGCTGCCTGCAGGAACGTGTCCCAAACGGGACGGCAGCCTCGACGAATGCAGGTAGAGCCAGGGAAAGAAATGGTCACAGGAACTTTGGAAAGAAATAAAAAGGCCATAAAACCGGTGGCACCGATCCAGCAGCAGCAGCAGCAGAGCGAACACCATAACTCAGAGGGAAAAGTGCCGCCCCGTGTAGTGGCTGCCAGTGAACCAAAGAGTACCGATAGTACCGGTACCGAAGTGCACGCTGCCAACCCGCCCTGTCGATCCACCTCCGCTGAGTTCGGCAGTAGCAATGATGGCAAAAGATTTGCCCAAGTTCTTGCGGCCCACTCACCGGCGAAGGATTTTAAATTCGATTAGCTGTGTCATTTGTTTCCGCCCGGCCCGGCGATCCCGACGCTCGTCCTGGTTGGCGTACATTATTTATGGGCACCAGTTGAGCCCGCTGTCGAACCACTGCAAGCTATACACCCGGCGTACCCGGCGGGTGTAGGAAAACGGGAAAACCGGTACTCTCAAACTCTTTCGCTGCGTGTTTTTTTTTTTTCTTCCTCTATTTCGAGGGAATAATTTAGCCCACCAAGTCGCGTAATAAATTTAAATCTACCTCTTCCGTGTACCCCGAGAGCAGGTTTGGGTTCGGAAGGGGGGATTAAGTAGAGGGAGAAGAAAAGTTTCCACTGTCTTGAGGAAAGATTTTGCACGCTGGCGGATTTGTGGAAGCTGCCGAGCTGGAAAGAAGATTGAAGAATTTTAATAACATTTATGATTGGTCAAACAAGCAGCGGCGAAGGTTTAAACAAGGGCGAACACAGTGCGGTGAAAATAATAACAACCTTTTCCCCACCTCTTCTCCACCATCCCCTCCCTTCCTTCCTCCACGCCAGAGAGAGAGAAGAAACAATAGAACCTTCTCAAAAGACGCCCGCCAGTGGGAGGCAAACAAAAAACGGCGTACCCGGTGCATCCTTTGTGCGCCCGTTCGGAGGGAAATTATTTAAACACAAATCCTAAACTACCGAATCTGCATCCTTTTTCGTTGTTGTTGTTGTTGTTGTTGCTGCTCGCCTTCCTTCACCTCACGGATCGCATTTTCCGATTGACCGGTCCGGTGGAAAAACTTGCAAGATCAAATATTAAGGGCCGGCAGCCGGGTTTGTCGGGTAAAGCACAACCGGACAAAGCGGAATTCGTAGCCGGCGGGCCTGCTGCCCAGCTCGTTAAGGAGCTGGCTGAAGCGCAGGAAGCGCCCTCGCCACCGGAGTGGATGTGTGCGCTCATAATTATTTCCTACTATTATTGGGAAGGAAAATTTCAATAATAGATTATTAAAATTATGATCACTGGAGCGTGGAGCGCTAAGCGGGGATTGTACAGGACGAAAGGTGAAAGCGGTGGGACAGTGCCCAAGCCCAGAACACGGCATTTGCGCCTTCACCGGACCGGTCGGTACGGTGCACGGAACCTGGGGGGGCCCACAGCCAATTATGGCGTTCTTTCAAGTTTCCTTTTCGTGCGAGATGTTTTTTTTCTATAGCAGTTTGCGCAGTGAATCGACGTACCGGACAGTTTTGGTGTGTCCGAGTACGTGAAATATAGCTTCTAGAAGTGTTTCTGCCTCGTTTTCAGAGTGTATGCCCCTGAAAGTTAGGCAATGTTTTTTTTTTCTCTTATTTTTTCTTTCACCCATTCCTTGATTTTCTTATTAAATATCTTTCGAAACGCTGCTAGATGCTCTGCCAGTACTGCATGGCATACATTTAGGCGCGCTTTGCTGTGTGTGGAAGCCGTGCATCGAAGAACGCCTAAAGGGCATGCTAGTTGCGCAACATTATTACCTTATTAGATTCGAATTCTGTTTACTCTTTTTGTATGATTTTATATACCACTTTTCACGGCTTTTCTTTGATTCGCAAAGCAAATGAAGTAAATGTACAGTGTGTCCGGATGGAAAACCCTTCCAGGCACATCATTTCTTAGCGCCTTTGAAATTGTGTATTAAGCTTTCGATAAAAAAAAAAACTGAGCAGTGGATCAACATTTTTTTGCAGTCGATGCAACATTGCACACGCACAGCTAAAAGCATAACTTTTTTTTGTATCTTTTCACTGACTGAAGCTAGCGCCTTTGATGAGAAACTTTTGAAAGTATGTAGCTTCCTGGCTTGGATTTTCTTTAATGGTGCTCTCTTTTGTTTTTTTTTCAATAGTCATGAGTCTTTTTTTGTACTTATTTCACTTGGTTCTTGACTCTACTTAAATAAGGTTATTTTTGATCTGACATCAGAAAAAAAACAGTTTGCAGAACATTTAAAAAACCTTTGTAGAAACTGGGGATAAAATAGAGAGTTTTACTATCTGGTTTCAGGAGCAGAAGTTGTCACCAACCAATAGTAAAACTTTCATTTCAACCATCAGTGCTAGAAAAACAAAAAAAAACAAAAGTGTTCCTTCCTTCCCTCAGCAACCGAACCAAGACATTCCAAAACCACCAATAAATATCAAAACAATATCATATTCACCCCATCCCATTCCCTCGGGCAAAAACAATTCCACCCGATAATGGACCATTATTCTTGCACCTAATGAATGTTACACACACACACATACATTAGTTTTTCGCGTGTCAAGTGCCCGCGGAAGGAAAACTTCCAGCCAGAACGGCACGCGCGCGTGAAACTCCCTCACCCTTTCCCTCTATGTACACACACACACACACCGAGCGGAATTAATAAAGCGACAGAATAATAATTATCACCATTTCATATTAACGTGCTTTTGTGTGTGCTAACCCCCTTCCCAGCCCCACCACCAAAATAAAAAAAATACACCAAAGGGAACTTGTGCTTTACTGTTGGCTTACTGCCGACGATTATAACCTATCATCATCCATCCCTTTTATTTATGGGTCCAGCACCGTAGCAATGATGATGACCATCAAAAATGGTACACACACACGCACACACTAACAATACCAAAGAGTGTATTAAATCCGGCGGCATCACCGCCGGGCACGAAGTTTCGCAATAAGCGCAATGCTAAGCGATGCTACACTGTCGCTCTTGGGTTTGGGGGTTTGGGGGGGAAAAGGAGATGATTGTGAAGGGCTTGTGAAGAAGAACCGTTCCCCAGTCAAACACACAGACACACGCACACCTTTTTTTTGTCTTGAGCAAACCTTTGGCAGGGCGAGGTCGTTCCGTTCTGCTCATAAACTCATAAACCTTTTGCAGTTTTACACCTTTTCTTTCGGTTCGCCACGGTGCACAAAACTGGACAGCGCTGGCCCCCCGAAAAACGGTCCTCCCCCCCCCCCTCCTCGTCGCTGCTGCTGCTGCTACTACTGTGGTCAGCGCCCGAAGTTATGCAATGTGCTGCTGGCAGGGCCACCGTAGGCCATAAATTATGACACCGTAAAACCGGGCGGCGGATGTCCCGTGCACAATTAATGCGCTTTAAGATTGTTTATGTGCACTCAAAATGTGTTTGTGTGTGAGAGAGAGAGAGGGAAAGAGGGAGGTAGAGAGAGAGAGAGAGAGAGAGAGAGAAAATAAATCGATAGTTCAGAAGCGTGTCGTGTTGTTCGCCCCGATCCCGCCGTCTGGGTACCGCGACCGCCCACCGCCCGGGGACCGGAATCTTCCAACTTGCCCCGTACCTGTGCCGGAAACGGTTGGTTCAGGTTGGAGGCGTTCCGTCCTCCATCCCAGCGCCCTTCCCGGCGGACCCTTCGCGGGCCGGCGTATATGTGGCAGGATAATTAGTCAACTTTTTCTTTTGTCGGCGAACCGTCTCGCCGGACGCACATTTTGTCTCGCTGCGGCGTGCCCGGTCGCTGGATCTCGTCGGAGTTCACAGTTCTTAACGGGTCGTTAGCTGTGTCTGTTTGTGCGGCGTCTTGCTGCGAGAACGCCAGGGCTCCACTGGTCGCCCACTGGTACAGCCCGGGGGCAAATAAAAGCAATAATTAGCTGCGCTTCACACGGCACACTGCACGGTCCATTCTGCCCGTCCGCCGGCCCTTCTTGACGCACCAAACGCGCAGCGAAACGGCAAAACAAAACAGCGCTTACTCGGGTGAAAGTAGTAGATACTAGCGGCAGCAAAGAGGGGGCAGGGGGGGGGGTGTGGAAGCAGAAACTTCCAGCTCGATGAGCAGCGCCATCGTCAAGTATAAATCTTCACTGATGGAGTGTATAAAGTGGTTTATAATAATGATCCACCCGGTGGGGCTCCCTGCTAAAGTGTCTTTCTCTACTCGCTTCCCGCACTCAGTCGGTCGGATCATATCGTCACTATCGTGGCACTTTATCGTGGCCGCCCGTTCCCCCGCGTTTTGCAGCCGAAATCCCTCCGCTCCCGGCGCATAAAATTTTACTTCACACCGGCGCAGCGCACCACACCGAGTGTAATAATATTTCCAAGATAAAATAAATTAAAAGATCCCCTTAAGCGGTAATACCTTTTTCTGGCCCCGAATGGGTGGCACGGCGCGAAAACCCTCTCCACCCCCCTCGAAACTTCTCCACCAGCACCAACGGCTGATAACGATAACGAGATTGAGACAAGCGCCGAAGCGCGAGCAAACGACGACGACAATGCGGTGAAAGATTAACCGATAATACTCGGCCCGACAAACCAGCGCCCCTGAACGCCTGGCAGCTCCCGCTCGCCAACCCCAAAAACCGGTGTACGTGTGTGTGCATTGAAAAGCAGCTGAGGAGGGGGGGGGGGCTTCCATTGCCCTCTTCCCCGCAGCATCACCTCTCCGGAAGCCTTATAAAAGAGCGTTCCGTGTGCGATGGGAGCTTATTCGCAAAAAAAAAAAAAACGAAGATGTCACAACCCCCCGGGGGTAAACGCAAATACACACGCGAGAAGTGGGTGAAAGTGAGTTAACCTACCGCGCGGACGTGGCACTTTTCGGCAACCGACAGACGGGGCACGATTCGCTAAGGTTGCCCGGGCTTCGGGGGAGGAGGGGACTGTTTGCGGGACGAGTCAGTAGATGTAGAAAGAAAAGGGGACCGGAAAGAGAAAGGGAGAGGAGAGGGGGGGGAAGATGGAGGTAGGAAGCAAATGGCCACAGAAGATTGTGGTAAATTGTACGAAATTTTCATGTAATCCCAATGTTTTCCTTCGCTTTATCTTTATTCTCCTTTCGGCCGCTGCTGCTCTGTGTGCCCCCGACGGTTATGCAAACCAGATGGCACGCGCTGCACAGCAGCAAAGCGAGCAGCAGCGAGCAGTGGGCGGGCGGAATGGCGGAGTACTGCTCGGTCTGTGAGTGTATATTTTATTTCTGCTTTTCTCTTCCCCTCCCGACCGGCCCGTTTGACTGAAGGTGCACCGTCGCGTCGTCGTTAATCTGCTTTGCGTTTCGGTCGGTGCCATTCGGGCCCCTGCAAGGTACGCCATACCGCACGGCTCGTTTTTCCATCTAATTTTTAACCATAGCGGCTGCCGACATATATCATTTCTCCTAGTCGTCGCTTCGCCATCTGGACACACCGGTTGGTGTGTGTGTGTGTATGTCTCTTTTTCTTTTTATTTTTGCTAGACCAGTCTGTAGGAAGAGATGTAAAGCTGACAACACAAGTGGTGTTTGGGCGTTAAGCAAAAAAGAAAAAAAAGAGAAAGGTGTCATATCGGATTACACACCTCCATCTGTGGATATGGTACATCGCTTGCTCGTTTTTTTTTTTTTCGCTAGCTTGGTTGCCGCGAAAGATGCAATCTCGGCACCACGAGACACAGGTTTCGAGGTTTTACCAGCTTCCTTTACTGCTCCCGGAACGCTCAATCCCTCCCCGGCCAGCGGTGGGAGTGAATTTTTCATTCAATCCCACGCACGAACGTTAATCACTCGCGGGTAAATTATGCACGCAATACCACGCTTAAGTGGGTTTGAAATTGAAACATGATAATTTCGTGATTTGTACAATTGCACATTGCGGTTGGACTGCGCCATAAATTGTCTCCGCGTTACCCCACATTCTCCTCGCCAGCCAGGGAAGCAAGGTGGAAACTATTTCCCAAACCCTTTTTTTTGCAGCGTACAGAATGGGGAAAGTAAATGGAAACGAAGAAAAAGGAGCACACAAGAAACGGCTCGACGGCAGCAGGGGTGTGGGGGGGGCAAAGACGACACGGCTTTCGCGTTCCACGGAAGCACAGGTCGGCTCATAAATCCTTCTACCGTGTGCATGACCAATGGCACTAGATAATGGATTTTCCGACAGATTTTCTCGTGGTTTTTTACGGGCGCTTTCCTTTCGCGTTTTACAATCCAAGCCATGTAAGCGATGTTCTTGTAGCAAAAAAAGCGCTGCTAACAAGAAGCTATGTTAAGGTTTGTTTTAAGCAGTGTTTCTGTGGCGCCTGAATGTAGGCAAAAGTTATACTACTGATGCTTTAAAATACAAACATGGATGCAGATTTACTTTAGAGGTTTTACAAACCGTTTCATCTTATATATTTCCGTTCATATATAACCATATATATATATATTCATATATATATATATATATAACAATAATAAATAATATATATATATAATAAATTATAACCTTCGAAAATGACAGGAAGAAAAACATCAGATGAGTTAGATTTTAATCGATGTGGATCAGTGGGTGTAGAAGAAGAATTTTTAATTTGTGTTTTTTTGTTTTATTAAAAAAATTTTTTTTATTTTGAAACGAAAATAAAGTTGAGTAGAAAAATAGAACAACAAAAAATAGAAAACTGAAAGGAAACAACATAAGGAAGTAATACACAGAATTAAAAAGTAAAATAAATCCAGGTTAAAGTGAAGAGAATGATGAAGCGCAGCAATAAAATAATATCATACAGATAATAAGGAGACCGTTACAAAAATGATTAAATCTATGATAAGAAAGGTAAACCAACAATAGAAAAAATGATAAAAATGAATGAAGATTAATACAACAATCAAAATACAGAAAAAAATATGGAAGAAGAAAAACAGATTGGCTAAAATCTGTCAAACAAACCAAAAGAGTACATTTAACCTCGCATCCCTTTTAGGAGCCTTTTTTTTTCAATCTTTTTCCTTTTTTCCTTTTTTTTTCAATCTTAAAAAACTGCTCGCCCTACCGAGACACGTTTGCTAGACCCCTCCTCCACCGTAACGATTGCATTATCCTCCCATTAGGCATCACCCATCAACCCAGTCAACACCCACGACTTCATCTGCTCACTCAATGAAGTGTGCAGCGTTTGCTGTGAATTATGACCACGCCGCGGATCCGGTCACCCCGTGTCGCCCACGATCGAATTATTCGCTTGCTCGGGCTGGAAAATGTGATTTAATTTTTTACTTTACCGTCGCCACGGGCACGGACACTGGATAAGGAGCGGAATAGCATAAGCAAAAAAACACCCATCCATACCTCCACCCCTCCCCCACCCCTTCTTCCCAAAAAGGTGACGTAAATTGATCCGAACCAATCGACCTACTACTCGATTTGCTTCCGTGCTCTGCACATCGCTACGTCTGTAAAATATGGTGAAAGACGTCCTTCAAGACCTGCTGTTTGCCATCTTTCGGCTAGCCTGCCGCGCCCTTTCCTTTTTTTTTTAAATGAGCTCTGTAAGTGTGTGATGCGAGCGTAACGAGGAAGGGAGGGAAGGGTGAGGAGAGGCGCGCGATTGGGAGGCCTTGGAATGTGTACCGGTCGGTTCTGGGAGTATTTCTTCATTTGCCACGCGATCCGCATTCGATACGCGGATAATTGAATTAAATTAAACGAAATTGCTTCAATTTGTTTTCTTATCATCAACAGAGGTACTTAATGCGATCGTTCTCAGCACTCGCCTTCTGCACTGCTGCTGCTGCTGGTACAGGGACCCATTTGTTCTTGCCCTTTCCAGACTGCTTTTTTTATATTTCTTCACCAGGCAGACTGTGGCAGGGGTTCCCTCCCCCCCCTTTTTTTCCTTCCTTTTTTAAACGCCTGAATACGTGTGGCTTGGTTCATTTTTTCGCCCATTCTTTCCCGTGCGCGTGCTGGTGTGTCCCTCAAAAGACATTCCACTGCATCGGCGGTGGTGTTTGCGAAAGAATTGAAGTGTCGTTTGTGTGTGAGCGGCGGAAGAGAAAGAGGGAGAGAGAGAGAGCGAGCGAAAACGGGGCCGGCTTTTCCCCATTACATCCAGCCCCGAGCCTACCGATGCTGTAAATGAAACGGCGAGCCAACGGTTTTTCCCTTTCCGCCTGCTTGTTTCCCTTTCCTCCCACCTGGCTGGCAATTGGTGTGTCGAATGTGTTTTTGTGCGGATATGCGCCCCAAGCCGGGCGTAACAAGCGAGCTTAAGACAGTTAAAGTTAAAACCTTGCATAAGCACAGGCGCCCGTAAAAAAAGGGAACCGAAAAAAACACACACACACACACACAAAACGGCCGCTTAAATGTAATTTCCGTGCAGCGAAAGAAATGTGAAAGCGCTTGCCGCGCAGAGCGACCGGGGCGAAAGAGCGAAGCAAAGAAGCGGACAGCAAACCCGGGTGGGCACTAAGAAACAGCCACCGCTAGATGGGGACAAAACAGCACAACGAAAACCGAGGTACGTGTGCAAATGATTAACTCGCGCAAAAGTAAATTGAAACACTTTCGCGCTAAGTGAAGGACCGCGGCCACCGTGGCGGATTTTCTCACCCATCCGAATGGTGTGGTAGTGGCAGGGAAGGGTCGAAGGGGAAAATCTACCCTGGCGGGTACGGCATGTGACGGTTGAACGCGCGCGCGCTCGCTCGTGTTTTTGTGTGGCGTGCGGGATTTGGGAACAAAAATTGCGCCAACGATGCCGGCGGGAACTTTGAAAATGAGCAGAATTAAGTACCTTTTCGCACGAAAAATCCTAACCGCCGGCTTTTCCGGTATCTTTACAAAGCCGATCGAAGGTTGCTGTGCGGGAAGGTTGGCGGAGAGGAATACTATTTTTCACCACCTCCCGGCCACTGACACCACCGCCAGGGGATTTGAAGATTTATTGGTGGTGTTGGGTTTTTTTTTCTTATTTTCCGCTGCTAGAAACAAAAGGGGGAAAAACATAAAATTTGCACTCCGCGCGCGCCACAAATCTTTGCGCCAGTAGTTTCAGCTTACCGTTGCCGAACGGTGTTGGTTTTTTTTTGTCGTATTTTGTTACTCGGATTTGATGGAGATTTTTGTTTTTAATTTTTGAAAGAAATGCCGCTTTCAATATTTGTTTAAAAGCCTTTCAAAAACCTTTAAAAATATGTTTGATCGTGAGTATTGCATACTTTTAGGGGGTTTGAAATGAAAACTGTTTTACTGACTTCTTCAGCTGCTTTCTTGAGTTGATCGCAATGTTTTAAGCGTTCATTATTTAAAGAAAACTAAAATAAAATAAACATAGCAAAACAGTAGCTTAAAAAGAGAAAAGAGACGATGTGTATACATTTAGGCGTTCTAGGTGTTTAGGTGTGTGCTTGGTTTGGATGGGGATTTTTTTTTTAATTTTCGAAAAAAAAGCTGCTTTCAATATTTGTTTAAACACCTTTGAAAAACCTTTAAAAATATGTTTGATCGTGAGTAATGCATACTTTTAGGGGTTTTGAAATGAAAGCTGCTTTACTGACTTCTTCAGCTGCTTACTTGAGTTTATCGCAATGTTTTAAGCGTTCATTATTTGAAGAAATATAAAATAAAATAAATATAGCAAACCAGTAACTTAAAAAGAGGAAAAGAGACGATGTGAAGTGTATACATTTAGGCGTTCTAGGTGTTTACGCTAAACAACTCGAAGCAAGACAGATTAGGCACTGCGTTCTGCATACCTTTGACGTTTTATTACTTATTTTACAGCTTCAGATTATCTTCACCAGTGGCACAAGCTGCTCTCATCTCATGACCAAGCAAATGGAAGAAAATGTTGCTTCATTGTTCCTGTTCGCCAAACCGTTCGGTGAAACAATCAAATAAAATCACAATACTCCCCCCGGGGGTGAAGAGTCTTCCAGACGTCGGAATTCCCACGGCACTGGGCTCAGCGGAAACTGGGTCAGTCACAATCGCACTTTCAGGGCCAGGCTATCAGCCAACCAACAGTGTCCAATCCAGTCGCACGGATCCGTCCGAGAGTCTGCTACATGCGGGCCATTAAGAAAACCGTTCGGCCATCTTTCTTCCCTGCGAACTATGGTGCGTAGTGCGATGCGTCTTCTTGCGCTGCTGTTTTGAACATTTTTATAACGTTCGGTTTTTTAGTCCAGTAGTCCCTGGGCCCGGGTAAGTCTAGCCTGTCGAAGAAAGTTTGACATAGGTGCACGCCAATGTGGGCGGTGGGAAGGGAAGTTAAGGTTGGGTGCGTCCGATTTTTTTTTTTTGTTCAATTTTGTAACTTCTTTTCACACGCGCCACGACGGAGGCACACCGTAGACATTACTTGCTTCTCAAATCTCTTTCTGTATAGCAAAAAAATGGCAACACTGTGCCGTTAGGCAGGTATGAAAAACGGGACGCCAAAATCCCTTACGGGCACGGGCCCGTCACAAAAATCAAGTGTTAAAAAAGTGATTAAGGACGGGGCCGCCCGGAAAAGGGTGGGTAGCAGCAGCGGAGGAAAAACTTTTTAATTTCTTTTTCATGTAGCAGTATCCCGCAGGAACCCTTATCGGTGGGCCAGTCCTATCGAATAAATTCTTTCAAAACACTACCTAGCCCTTCCGCATCCGCAGTACCACCGCGTGGACAGAGCGCCACCAAACGCAGCCGGATGATAATAATGGCAATGATGAGAAACCGTCCGGGAGCTAACACTAGCACGGATTGAGCGGGTGAACGGAGGAAAGACATCCAGAGAGTTTAAACTTCTTCTTTTTTTGTTACGAAAGCAGGAACTTAAACTTCAAATGGGAGAATGTCTTTTATTTTTAAGGTGAAAAGGAATACACAGAAAAAATGCTCCAACCAACCGACCGAAACGATTCAGCGACTAGCGAAATAATTAACACAGGAAGGGGGGAGGAAGCCGTAGCACATTATGGCGTATTAAGGCGCACGCTAGCCGGCGGACTTAATAACACGACACGCGCGTGGTGAGGGTGAGAAATTAATCGACGTAAAGTACGCAATAGGAGCACGATAGAGAGAGGGAAACGAAACGAAACGGAAAGCAAAGGACCACTTCGCACTGGATTAAGACACAAGTAATAGCGTTAAGAAACATGATTATTCAATTATAATATGCCAGTCACCTTTTTCGTGTGGTACGCTTCTTCACATTCTGCTACTCAGAAGCAATAAAAAAAAAACCCCCGGAAAAGAAAAAGAGATTGAGGGTAAAAAGAAATGAGCTGGCCACTCAACTTTAAATGAAAATTTACTTTAATTCGCTTTTCTTAAACTCACCTTTTCTTGTACCCTCTCCATTTTTGCAAAATCAATTTCGCTTGCGCTAATTGTACGAAAACGCAACTAAAACACTGGTACGCGGAAGCGAAAATGGCAAACGAAAAACGAAAAACAACTTTTCGTTTCGTCGCGCCTTAAAGTATGCAATCGCTCCACGCGCTCTCGACCGGCCGCCCTCTCCGCACGTCGCTCGCTGTTCGAACGGAAAAATGGCCCGCTTAACAGCCGTTTGAGTTGATTAGAAGCTCACTCACTGGCGGGTGGTGGGCGTTGGATGGGTGGAAGGGTGGTAGGAAAAATCGAAAATTTATTGAATCAATCAATATACACGGCGGAGGAACAGGAAGCGAAACGATGCCGGGCGGTGGAACAAAAAAATGCGCCTTAACGTTACAACCGTCAGCAGTATCAAGTTCAAGTGGAGTCTTTTTGGTACGCCCGGTAGGAGCGCTTCTCGGTTTTCATTTTCTTAACTCCTCCCTTCCTCTCCCTTCCCTCCAGAGCAATGGCCAATGGCTGGCAAACTTTTAGCCAGTGTGTTGGCCGCCCGTAACACAGCGGTATAATGAACTCGCCGCTAACAAGTATCTTTCCAGCAGCCTCGGTAGATCAAATTTCAGCCCGTAAATTTGCCTGCACACAGTGCTTGCGGGCTTCAAATCACAGGCTGCCTCTGAGCGCTGGCGCCTAAATGTTTCCTTCGATTGAATCGCGCATGAAACAAAACCCGAGAAGAGCATCGTGTACAGCGTGTCCGCCAGATCGAACATTTATCGATTGTTGGAAAACGAAAAAAAAACAGGGGGAGAGGGGTGGCAGCCTGAAATGGAATCATCCGCGGTTTTCTTTTTCCTTTTCCACCGAGAAACTTGCAAGTTTTTCCCGCATTGACCAATAGGGAAAAAAAGACAAGTAATTTGATCTTGACCACAACATCCATATTGATTAGTTTTTTTTCTCTCTCTCTTTTTGTCGCTTTGAGAAGGGCTTTCCTTCCCAGTTTTATCTCGCCCATCAAAGAACGAACGCTCCTGTCGTCGACAACATCGTCACGCGTTTGTCCCCTGTTTTCTTCCCTCCTGCTCCCTCGTTCCTTTTTTTTTATTCGTTTTCCTCGCACGCGTCGGGGTTTTTCCCCCTTTCTGGAACTGCTGCTGTGGTCATCATAATTTCACCACAAACACTCACCCACGACCCAGGATATGGAAACCCTTTTTTTTATGGCACCTTCCCTTCCTCCGCCCACATAAAGCTACTGACCGCAGTTTTCCCACTCCACATCCATGCCTTCTTTGAAGCTGCCCCGAGGGCACGCCAAACGAGAAGAAAAAAACACACTCACCAAACTAATGCATAACTTCGGGCGCAATCCGATATCCAGTTTGAATATTGGTGAACGGTGAAAAAACGCTCTCCTCCACACATGGCAAATCTGAGTGAAACGATGCGGGTAGGAGTGGCTGGGGGTTGGTTTGGGAGAAGGTAATCAAATCACAAGATAAAATCATTCCATTTTCATAGCCCTTCCTGCCAGTGCGTGCGTGTGTGTGTGTGTGTG
>KB670181.1:307762-333881 GCA_000349105.1 Anopheles epiroticus | reverse complement strand
CTGGCATTTGATTGAGGATTTTTCTCCCTGAAAAAAAAATGTTGCAAAAGGGAAACGGCGGAGCAAGGGGGGGGGGGGGGGGGGGGGGGGGGGGGAGGTTCCAAAAGGGTTGAGCTGCCCGTTTGGTCCGATTTTTCGATTCCAATTCCAAGTGTTCCGGTGTGCGATTTCTGACAGTTGTGTGTGTACTAAAAATTTCCCTCCTGCCCTCCCTTGCACCCTTTGGGGATTGTTCCGTTTGATCCGGATTTTGATTTCCCTCCCGGCCGTCGGGGACTGGCGGAAACGAAGGACGCACAATAACGCCCCTATGGTCAATCTGCCCATCATCCACACCCGTTCCGAAGCACAGAAACACACACACACACACACCTCGATGTAAACGGGGGGTGTACGGGTTTCAACATCTTTTAAAAATTATATTCAATTCACTGACCCTTCTGTTTTTTACTACCCACAACACACACACACACACACAATTCATATGCACGCACGCACACCCCCTGGGGTTTTGGAGCGTAGCCTACCTTTCCGTGGGTTGGGAGCGGGGCGAGAAGAGCGAGCGGCAAAAGTACACTAGTGTTGCGATGTTTATCCTTGGCTTGGTCGCACCCTTGCTATCCATCTCGGTGGGGAGAAGGGGGCCACCGCCTTCTGCCATTCGCAAAAAGTTTTCCATTCCAAGACCGGGAGGTATACGACGATATGATAATGTGCCCTGTTCTTCTCTCTCTCTCTCTCTCTCTCTCTCTCACTCACACTCCTTCTCTATTACACACTTATTTTTAAGCCTAAAAAAACACGAAATGGCCGGAAGAAGGTGATGGAGGGAAAGAAAATAGTAGCAGAACTTGTGCATTGTCCCATTGCCTCTCGTGAACCTGAACCTCCGCAAAAAGCTTGGGAGGAATGTAGGTAGAATAGAAAGGGTGAGGGAGAGACAGAGAGGAACAGAGGTATGCATCCGGAAATCTACAGCAAAGAGGAAACTGCTCCAGTAGCTGCACACGCCCCAGGATGTCCGTCCATTTCTGCCGTCCTGGCGGGGACAATTTTTTTTTTGTTAGTTTGCTTCTTGGTCCAGTTCCTTCGGCAGGAAGGACGGGCAAAAGGGGTTGTGTTTTCCTTTCTGCTTCTTTATATTCTTGTTTTTTTTTCTTTCTTTTCAAAACCATCGGTCACTTCAGGCGTTTTTTTTTCGTGTGAGACACATACAAATGGTTATCTTATTGAAAATCGTACATCGAACCAAAAAAAACACACACAAAATACGAGGAAAATCATAAAAAATACAATTTTGCCCTGCAAGAGGCATAACTTCAGGCGTTACAGTTTTACGAAACAGTGTTTCGAAGCATTGCATACATTACGGGGGTTAATATGTGCTTAGTCTGAAGTATGCAACGTAAACTGATAACATTGCTTCGAAAATCAGAAAAAAAAACGTGTAAAGTTATGCAATTACGCTAAGGAAAGAATTGTTCGTCTTTAAATGATCCTTTAAGAAGCATATCTTTACTAGACAAGCCTCGCTAGCCACCTACTTTTACGTTTTCCTTTTTCATTTTTTCTGTTTTTCGTCACTTCAGGCGACATATTAAAGATCAACAGAAAGCTGATGAACTTAAATACACAAAATACACGACTTATTTTTTAAAAATCGATTTAAGAATGCAAGAACTGTTGAAATTTAAAAAAAAAATGAAAAATAAATTAAATAAATAATTGAAATTTAAAGGCTTTTAGCTGCATTGCATATAATCTTCTTCTGTCTACAGTAAGGGGTATATCCTCATACGATTGCATATTTTTGAAAATGTGCTTAGTCTGGAGCATGAAAGCCGGAAAAAGTGAAGATGGACAGTCACTCCAAATGTAAAAGCCTGAAGGTATGCAAAAGAAGTGTTTGTCACTTGCTGTTCTACATTCCGTTGATAAGCTTCATAAAACGTTCAAGGTAAATGTATTCTATGAAACAAAAAATAATAGTGTTATGTATCATACCTTCGATTTTATTTACATAGTTATGAAAGAACTATGTATAGAAGAGAAACAAGTGGATAAACACTAGGTTTTCTTACCTGAAAAACAGAATAATTATAACGAACTTTACAATCTACAATTCTCTTTAATCATATAATTTAGTAGCAGAAAATAGGTGACCGCGAACTAATTCGGAATGCATACTTTTAGGCGCTTAAAAATCAGTCTTGGCAAAATATGTCCATCAAACCTAAATTTGCAATGTATTTTTAAACCTGATTTGCCAAGGTATCAAGCATCTGTCATTTTAGTGATCTGTTTCAGCAGCATTTGTGTCAAGTTCCAACAAACCACGCAAGGATGCTGGCACCAGAAAAGGGCGCTGTTTTGGGGGCAACATTGTTGTCCGAAACCATTTCGTCGGGGATAGAAATAAACGGGAGAAGCAGAAGAAGTGTTCATAAATTTACTATACCTTTTTATTGATGTCCTCGACAAAAGTCCGGCCCGCTGCCCGCCTCCCTGCCCGGCTTTTCGTTTGCTTCCGCACAAACACGTACCCGGGCCTGGCACTCCCGGGGAGGAAAACATATTGTACACACATTTTTATGCAAATACATTTGGGGATATTATTTTTATTCCTACTACCTCCACTCCCCTTCCTCTCGCTCCCGTCTCCACCGGTGCCTATTTTTTGTTGTCCAGTTGCTGTTGCGCTCCACTCTCTGTCACCCAGCTACTCCTTTTGGGGTCCCTTTTTATAATTTTTCTCGTTGGGTTTTCCCTTTTTCCTCCGTTTTTTTTTTATCTCTACACAACTAATGCCAGCACCATCGTTTGACCAAGTCGATTTTTTCCCATTTCCTGTGTCCCTGTTTTCCCGCACCCACCTCCACACGTGGAAAAAAAAGGTTCGATGCGTCTTTACCGTCTGCCGTTACGGAAGATGATGCTTGCCACCGGAAAGTAAGGGAAGAGGAAGCTTCTGCTACCGACTTTGAGGCTTTACGCCACCCGGTGCCGCCTTTCCTTGCGTTCACCTGTAACGGCCAACCCGTTTCCCGGGTCGGTTCTCTTGTGCTCTCTGGTGATGACACTTGTCCTTCCCCCACTCCCCTTCCTTTCTTGAGCCATTCATGCATGTACAGAAATGTTTTCTAAACGAAACGTCACCTTGCATCATTCCCCGCCAGTTTCCGGAACGGGCGGGCTGTAGCTTTCTTGTCGCTTGATTTATGAAGCACTATTTCTTTCCTTCGTATATCTCTCCCACCCTCCCTCTCGCCCCTGCACTTCCCGCTCTCAGCATCTGCTGGCTGTTTGTTTTCGGTAAGTTTTCCGTCCTCCGATGTGGAATTTCAATCACACAGTGCGGGAGTGGTGAAAATTGATGCACCTTAACCAACAATCCTGCTCGTGCTCCGGCCAAGAAGCGAGCCCGGTACAGTTTTATTTATTTTTTTTTTGTTCAATCTGACCCGTTTGCGGTCACTTTATAGCTCGTTTTTGTCGTCCCGTTGCAGTGCGGTAACAATTTACGATTGCTATCCTTTCCCCCCTCTCCCACATGAGCGCCCCACAGCGGGCAGGCGGCTGGGCGGGGAGTCGGTTGATTTCGTGCCGTTTCTTTATTTTCATTCCCACACCTGCAGCACGGTCACACTCCGGTGCTTGGGTGGATGAATTTGCTCAATCAAATAAATTTATTCATGGCCACTGGTAGGGACGAATAATCAAAACCCATCGGGCCTCGAAACGATCCGCAATCCATCCATGCTTCCGGCAGCTAAGCAACGGCCATACGAAGGAATGCAGGCAATTTTCCCCCGGAGGGGGGGGGGGAAGAGAATGGGGTAGGTGATGCCTCCGGGAAAATTGCACCTCGGCTGTGCTGTTAAACGATGATCGTCCGCTATTTTCACCGCAAAGTGGGGTTCTGTGGGAGCAATCCTCAGTATTGCATTTATTTTTCCAACTATCAATCGTTGATTGAAGGGTGAATTATCTTGCAATAAGGAATGGTTCAGTATTTTTCTCCTACCCTTGGTTTACCAATTTTTATGAATACATTCGTGAAATACTTTTTTATGTAAGTTAACGTATTTATTGAGTCAATAAATATCTTAAAAGTGCAATATGGCACTTAAAAAGCAACAGATAAAAAGGCCAGCGCCTAAATATATGCAATGCATACGCTGATTCTTATGAATCCAGACGATTTCATGTGCAAAAATATTTCAAATCACAATAAATGACCACTGAATGTTCATTTTACCATATTATTATTATTATTCACTTTGTATTGGACCAAATTCATTATTTTATGTAAGTAGAGGGGTTAAATTGTAAGAATTTTATTAATACTCTAAAAAAATTGCATTATGCCTTTAACTAGTGAACAAAACCAGTCAAGCTTAAATATAACAATTGAATCTCTGTTTTAAAGCAAGTAGTGTGTTTATATTTTTCCTACTTTTCACGCTTTATTTCCTCACCTGCTTCCCCACTCTTGCTTCACCTTTCCCAGCAGGTTTCCAGCTATCCGGATTTACATTTTTCCACACATCACCGGCACATATGTAATAAATTTCGTGCTGTGAATAAAAATATTGCACACCGTTGCTCACCCATGACCGTGACGGGTCCGTCTGACCATCCCTTCACCCCGCTGCCCTGGTACAGTTCGTCGAACGCTCACGGGCAAATAACAGTGTATGAAATAAAAAAAAAAAACAAGCATAGCGTGGTCGTGGGTAACGCGTTTTGCCAGTATTGCCTCCCGGAGCGTCTTTGGCACGGTGAGAGGTCAGTTTTCCTTTTCGCCAACCCTTTTCGATGCACTTTCTCGCACTGCTCTGCACCCGCAATGATGAGCTGAAAAAATGGGTTCCCGCAACACGCTTGTGGCTGAAATACTGAAACATCTTTTCCCGATTGTGATAAACCATCTCTTTGGCTGAGAAAGGGGTAGGTGGGGTGGCAGTTTTGCGGTTTTCAGACGAAACGTGCCTTAAGATCGTGTCCAGGAGCGGACATTCACTTTGGCCGCCACGGTGCTCTACGCCGAGGGATGTTCTCACACGTCGCAGCAAGCAAGGGCAGGGCGCGGCGTGGCGCTGGTCACAGAGCTCGTAAATCGTACCGTAGCAAACTAGCATGCCCGACCGGGTCCGGGTCCAGCCGGAGATGGAAAGGATTTTTTCGTGTTTTCCCGCACCTTGAGCGCCATATACGTACTGCTGCGTTCGCTAAAAAAAAAAAAGAAAGACGCAGCGAAAGAAAAGTGACGCACTGCAAAACCGGGTGTGCCAGCGTTTCGGTGCCCCTGCTATTATGCAATCTTTCCTCCCTCACAGCAGTTCACTTTCATCTTTTTGCCATTTTCGCTCACCACCGAAACGATGGCGTTTTTGTTTTTTTTTGTTTCTTTCTTTCTACACTCAATGCACGCTCAATCGCACACAGACGAACCGGCATTCGCGTTTACCATTTGCTTCAAAGGGTTTTCTCTTCGAGACTCTAAAAACCCTTCTTCCCTATTTTTACCTTACCTTTCTGCTTGATGTTTGTCAGCACTAATTGAAATGATTTCCGCAGCCTGGTGGTTGGCGAACGTGTCCTGTTGTTTTCATTCTCTCTCCCTTTTTATCTTTGTTTTCTTTTCTTCCAGCAGGTTGCAGCGCCGCTAGTCTAGTACAAATAAAAACACACATTCTTTCAACCACACACTCGCATGCAGGGAAAAACTCGCTAGCACGTGTAGCGTACGTGGGTGGAAATGCTGCAAACTGTGTTTCCTTCGATGCGCTGTATGTGTACTGAAACTTCAAACCTCCAAAGCTAAAAAGAAAACCACAAATTCACCCACGCTCTGCCGCGCATCCATTTGTTTTCAATATCATTCGCACAAGTGACAGCACGGTTAACTTAATTTCCTCACCTCCTTGGTTGCTGCAGCAGAACCCACCGTAGAAAGGGTTCATCCATTTGCCAGACGATGAAGCACCTTAAGCAGCGCCACTTTTTCCACCATCTCGCAAGCAGGCAAAAATGATTAAAATTAGCCGTGACTAGGGCGAGGGAAGGGGCAGCTAGGAAGGGGAGAGGAATAAATGGAAAGTTAATTTTTCTCTTCTACATCACCGCCATGCATTAATTAAAAAAAAAAAGGTAAAAGCTGCACGAGTATGTGTGGTCGTGTTTCTGTGCGACCTTGCCTTTTGTAATTAAAGAAATTTTTAATTACAAAATAATATTGTGAACTCCCGCGACGGTGAATAGGAAGGCAATTTCGTAACGAGCATTGCATACCTTTAGGCGCTTATGTTTCAAGACGATTCGAATAATTCTAAACATCTCCTAAAACAATTGTGGGTTGACGCATTTCTTAATCGAAACTATGTTATTTGCTCAATATGAGTGCTCCTAAATGTAGGGAATATGCATTGCAGAGAGCGACTTTTAATCCTTTTGATTATAACTTGTTTTTTTTCCTGAAAAATTATTTCAGTTCATGATTTTAACATGCATGCGAATTCGTTTCACGAAACCTTATTCGTAATTAAGTTCTTTGATCGAAAAAAAACCTTCCTTCAACTTGCATGTTACGATGAAACCCGTTGTTGAAGGTAATAGTAACGTGTTCATTTCAACACAAAAAAAATCTCAATTCACTGCTAGGAGAAAAGGCAAACAAAACAAAAGTACACTCAACACACGCTCCCTCAAGGGCACTGTGAAGGAATTTAATTTATCTCATGTTGAAATAATTATCATAATGGTTCGTAAATGGTGGCAAACCACCCGTACTGCCTGTTCTGGTTTTTTTTTATTCCTCCGTAACACTGCTCCGTCCCAGACAGGGTACCGGCGACACCTTGCAAGAACTTCATTATCCTTCTCGGTGCCTTTCCCTTGTCAAATGTGACGCTTCCGGGTAGTGCTGCTACTGGAACGTTTTCATTCCATTCCCCCCCCCCTCCCCCTCTTTTCCTATCTTGCTGCGGTATTTCCTACACATACCTACACAAATACGTGTTTTTTTTGCGCTCTCTGCCTCACCTCTACCTCTCCGGGCTCGAAATTGTTGAGGTTAGGAAGCATTTAACTGCTGCAACCCGTTCCCTCGGCTGCCCATTGGCTCAGGTTTTACGGAGGTGTTCCTTTTTTTTTATTTAGAAGGATAAAGAATACCATCCATCCACAAGCAATCATTCACTCGCTCGTGTCTTGCCTTTTGCTGCTGTCACCCATCCCGTTCTTTCTTCCTCTCCTACTATGCACGTACGTGGTAGAGGGTGTGTAAGTTAATTCTGGTCACATGTACCGCTCAGGGGCACCTTTCTCATCGAGCAGCCATAACAACAAAAAAAAAGGCTCCAGACCTACCCGCCTCCAGAGCCACAACGGCACACCGGCGACGCGTCCCTGCACATCGAGCTGCCTGCCTGCCGGAAAACGGGAAGCCGATAATTAAGGAAATGAGAAAAGTGAAAAATTTCATTTCCGGTAATAACTTTTTCTTCTGCTTCGGGACAGCGGCAGAGCAGGGCCGTACCATTTCGACTACGGTTTCGGTAAAAGGTTTCAGCACAACCCCTGAGCCACCCCCGCCAGCCAGCCCACCTGTCCACCTTGGCCGGCTGATTGCTGTCAACTCGCTTGGAGGCCCCCAATGTGTACTCTACACCAACCACCCCACCCCGCTCACATACCCGAGCCTAAGCGAGATATGGCTAAAGATCCCGCATTAAGGGGTGCGAAAAAGGAGATAATTTAATTTACATCCGGAAATGGATTTCCAGCGGTCAGTCAGGATTTACCTTCCCTGGCACCGACCCGGGTGCTCTAGCTCGGCGGAGCCTGCAGACTTCTTCTGGTTTCGGCAAGGGGACGCTACAGCAATGGGGTACCGACATAGTTTTACCGCTGGCCTGCCGGCCGCTGTCCGAGTGTCCGGGCTCATTTGTTTCTTGGTTATTATGAACAAAGCTACCTTTTTATGCTTATGCGGGCGCTTTTTTTTTTGCTTGTGCCTCACCGTCTCTACCTCCTACTCCGAGCTGCTCTCTTTTACACAGGGGTACTCTGGAGGGACTGAAGTTGAAATTTGCTTACGTTTAGGAGAAATTTAGCGTAGTGGGTTGGTGAAGAGGTAATTTGTGATGTTATCCTGAGCACAAGATCAAATTAGGGCCGAAAAGTAGTGAATGAATTTAACTAGAAATAATTTTAAATAACTTCCACGATAGTAGTTCGCCTAAAGGTATGCAATATTTTTTCTCTAAAGCTTATTCAGTCACTGATAATGAATGATATGACAAAGATATGATATGTCAAACTTAATTATGATAACATAAATACTAAGACTATCCCACAGCCAATTTTAAAGCTCCAGATAAGTTAATTATCAGAATTAATATTTTGTTTTTTTTTTATATTTAATATATAAAAATTTCTCTAAAACCGTCAAAAAATGGACGCAATATCAATCATTAGTTTTTGCTAGATCAATAACGAACAAGAAACAAGAGCTTTCTTTCAAAACTAATACATTAAAAATTGTGCATACTTTTAGGCGCTAGGAGACGAATTGATTTAATTTTAAAGATTAATTTCAAAAGAAAGAACAACAAACTGAGTGAATTTACAAAAGTTTGCCAACAAATTCAAAGTTTCGATTAAGCTGTAAGTACTTTAATCGTGAAAATGTACTACAAGGTTCGTCGTCTACAGAATTGAAAGTAAAACGCCTAAATTCATGCATTCCTCGCAGCAAAAGTATCTATAAATTCGACGTACTTGACACATTCAATTTGTTTTAGCATTTTTGAGACTTTCAAAAAAAAAGGAAAGTGAATAAAAATTGAACTGTAGGATATAAAAGTAGGATATAAAAATAAAGCTAAAGAAAACATATGGCATTGCGTTACACTTTACTAATATCACGAACAAAACCCATCGTGAGACAAAACCAGCTTCTTCCCAAACCTTTCAAACAGCTTCTATTCTCTGCACCGGAGATGAGATTAGAAATGAGACTTTCCCACCTCCACCATGGCCACCTCAGCCCAGCATACAGCGCAAAAGAATACCGGCGCTCGCTGACGGACGGTTGGCAGCGCACGGCCGAGCACACCATGGCCATCATCATGCTGGCTTCCTGGCACCGGAATATGAAAATCCTTTTGATTTCGATTCATTACAGCCGCACCAAGCTGTGCCGGCCCTCGGGGGAGGGCGTCGGGTAGTGTGTTGAACCCAACGCCACGCCACTATTTTCGCTCCCGACCTGCAGTGTTTGGCACCCGAGCGGTCCGGCAAAAGCCAACGGCAGCGTCTTAACAATAAGATATTGGCCGGCATAGCTTAAGGCGGATAGCCGATCGGATGCTATTGTTACGAATTCTTATGACACCGTGTAGGTACGGGAAGGCAGCGTGGCAGGGATAAAAAGGCTGAGCGAGCCTGAGTGCGGAGACACTGTTTGTCATCTTTTCTTTCTTCGCTGCACGGGATGGCGCTACGACCGCCGATGGGCATTAGTTTCACTGGCACCTTTTGGGGTGCGTCTTCGTGGGGTGACGATGCGTGGGTCGTTCGCTTGGCCGAGTGGATCGATTTTGACTGACCGGGCTGGTCAGAGCAGCCTTGGCAGCAACCGTACCCGTTGAATAACAAAGCCTGGCAGGAGCGAACGTGGCCCAGGAGTTTGCTGCGGTTCCGGTCAAAAATCCCACTTCCGGAGGCGGAAGAAAAGGTATCGATGAATGTAGGGAAGTGCTTGGCTTACACGGGTATAACGCTTCTAGATGTGAGATATAACCGTATCAGTCCGTGCCAGACGACACAATGAAGCGTATTATTTGAGGCACCGCACCATCCTGGAGCGGTTGTGTGGAACGGATGTTAATTAAATTGATTTTTTCGGGCATTTCTTCTGTAGCTTTTTTTCCCTGTTGATTGTGTCAAAAAAGATCAATTTTTACCTTTTTTTTAATATGAACTTTGTAAACAATATAATTATTTGACTGTTTTTTACACATTCTACGGAAAAGGGCTCGCACATAACGAAATGTTCACATTACGAGATAGACACTGACAAGGTTTAAACTCGTTATGTTAGGGTATTCCTTTTTACATTAGAAACTTTGCAGCTTTCCATTAGCACGATTTCATCCATATTTGAACTTTTTGTGAAAAACTAATTTTTATTATGTTACCAAGATTTTTTTTCTGATTATTTTGTTTTTTCGCACTGTTTTAGTTGTAGTAGTTTAGTTTTCAGCTACCCTGTGTTATGCCAGGCTATTTTCATCAAGACATACTTTTAGGCGTTTCCCTAAAGTGTACCTTTCCGTGTTAGCGCAACGTACAGCTCTGCCATTTAAAAAACCGCCTTAAAGTATGCAATCTTCATTGCAAAAATGTAAGCACTCTGCTATTTGCGTTCTCCGCTAAGCCCACGACAGCTAAAACTTTTAGCTACAGTTTACGAAAACAATTTCAAAGAGATTAGAAACCGCTGCCTGCGAGCGGCAAAGAAGCAGCACCAAAATCTTCTGATCATTACTTTTCGCCTACACCACTTCGAGCATTCGCTCGCTAGGCTGATGCATTCCCGCCCGGGCGTGTGTGTGCTCGCCCCCGGGGGGGGAGGGTAGCTCGCACCGCATCACTTCGCAAATCGGGCAAGGGCCTTTGTCGGGCCGGTGATTGGAATTTCGTCGACGTTACGATTTTATGGTTGGCGAGTTTCCGCATACCTTTGCATCTTGCAGCAAGGAGGAGTGAGAGACAGAGAGAAACGAGATAGAGAAAGGAAGGAAAGCGTTGCCTTTGGGGCACGACCAGCACGACAATTCTTCCTGCCCCTTTCCCCGTGCCCCGTGCTGACAGTGCCGGAGTCAATATTTTCATTTATCTATGCGTATTATTCCGGATACTCTCCCGATTAGCTGTGTACGTGTGTTGCAGAGTGTTTTTGTGTGGGTGCGTTCGGGTCTGTGATGTAACATAACCTCTCATAAATTAATTTGCCATCGGGACACACACACACACACCGGGACACCCCCCCCCCCCTCTCCCCTAGCGGCCGTACAACCAGCAAAGGGCCGTAGCGCCCGCGGCTCAACATCATAATAATAGATTCCGTTTGCCATAGTTTTAGACAAGAAATTTCACCGCCTCACAGCATCCGACCGCAGGCATGCTACCCAGACGCACACATACACCCATACTGCGTAGGGGCGCTTTCCATTGTTTTTCGTCCTTTTTCGTTATTTAAGATCATCGGGAAGATGGGTAGCATGGGCATGAGAGAGCAGAGAGTGGACGAGTGTAGTGGAGGTCGAGAACATTTCCGTTCCATGGGGGGAAGAGGGGTTCGAGGAAGGGTAAAAATGAGTACAAATGTGTTTACATTCACTCGTGCCGTAAGGTGTGCACTTGGAATGGGAAAGTGGCTGATCGAAACCGGCAATGGTGCTGGTTGGTGCAGGAAACAATCGAAGGGAAGCTTCCGTGTTTTAACGGGCACGGGAAAGTATGTTTGTCTTCCAGGAGCGAGACGTGTGCTTTGCGAGAGTGGTAGGACAAGGGGAAGGAAGGGATATGGAATCACTCACTTCAACTAGTTTCCGTGCCTCACACCGCCGCAAAACGCACACACGCGAACTATCAACGGATGCGGACGGGAGGAATAAGATATTTTATCAGAAAATGCTGTGTTTACTTAGAATGGTAAAATCTCGGCCCTCGGCTCAATAAATCTCGCCCTCCGCTCCTCCACCCATTATTTTCGGTAAGGTAAGAACATTCTTCACTCTTTCCCGCCATCGATTCAGTGAAGTGGTTCTACCATCGATTGGGAATTAGAACGTTTTGCTCCCTCTCTCTTTCTCTCTCTCCCTCCATCGCCATCTAATACCCTTCCCCGTACCGGAACGAAACATTATCATGGAGAGGGTACCGATTATGATATTCGTACCGCTGGGTACGCTCGGACATAAATGGGCACACGCTTCCCTGCTAGCCCCCCCCCCTCCGTTTTGGAGCTCCAGGCGTGCCCCTGCATTGCTGCAATCGTTTGCTACGTGTGCGGTGCGCGCCAAAAAAAAACCCCTCCCCGGAAGCTGCCATGGCAGTGAAGTGCAGAGGACGCGAGGACTTTGTTTGGCCAAGGAAGAGAGTTGCGACGGTAAAGCGGCGACAGCGGCGATGGGGTAAGCGATGTTTGCTCGACTGTCGGGTAGGAAAGTAAAAGCAAACAAACATAACAATCTTTCAATCCCCGTGTTCTCCCGTCACGCTCGGCTGTTGCGCAGGGGGGGGGGGAGGGGGTTGATTCGTTGAAATATGAAGCGGGAAAAGGGAGCTCATATCAAGCACATCGAATTTAGAACAGCGACTAGCCAAGCTTGAGTGGAAGGTGAGTTTCGTTTTCCCGTCTTTACTTAATGGAATCGAATTTTTAAACCACTTGTAAATCATGGCTGGAAAGGGGGTGAGGGGAAAGGAAAAGAACGCTGCCACGCGTGTGTATGTGTGTGTAAAGAGAGGAAAGAGAAAAGAAAGGTTCAAATTGTAATTAAAATCACGATGAAGGTAAATTGATCTTTGCCGCTAAAGAAAGGCCTGCTCTGTCGCCCCCGAAAGGTATGCAATCGAATGTATTATTTCCTTTCTCGCAAATGGTTGCGAGTGCAGCAAACGCAGGGGTTTTCAGTGCGTTCGTTGGCATCGACAGAAGATGAAAAAAAATCAACTTTTTAATAAAGTATGCATGCCAACCGAGCATACCTACTTCCTCTAGCTCTCCCTCTGTTTGGCGCGTGTTTGCTCAACGGTTTTATGCTACGAATCTTCAAACATAACCTTTTACCGCATAATGTGACCCACCGCGCATGGGGATGGAAAGGGTCCACGATGTGATTCTTATTCACTTTATACTCATCGTCCCCCCCCCCTTCCTCTCCCTTAAACTGTGCTGCAACATTGTGGCTCTGTGTGATTTATTCGTCGTTGGTTGTGTGCGGCGTCGAGGGCTGATTTTTTTTTCTTTTCGCTTCACTTTTGTTGAACTCCATCTAAAGAAAGAAAGGGAACTGCAACTCACTGCTACATAGTTTCTCTCTTCCCCTGGTCCGCCAGCTTGTCATAGTTTCTCTCTTCCCCTGGTCCGCCTTTCCCTTGCAGACCGCTTCCCACGTACATTGGTACATCTTGACGTCTTTCCTGCCGCGTGCACAGGACACAACGTGCAAACGTAAATCCATCTCCACACTTTGCTATGGATAATCGTGTCCTTCTTCCAAGCGTTACCGATGAGCGAGAAGGACGCTCGGCCCATCGCCCGCGCGAGCGAGAGCGGCCGCAGGTGCAGGTGCGTGAGCGAGAGCAACGGCTGGACCCTCGATCTCCTATTTGCTGGCTACGGGTAGCAAAAGGTAGCCCGAAAGGACCCATTCGTTTGGCACACCTTCCACCTTTAGGCAGCGACCGGTAGCCTTCGCAGGACCCCTTTTTTCCTACTTTCTTTCTCGCACTCTCGCTCTCTACCATTCGCTCTCTCACGCTCTTACGGTGAAAACAGAAGAAGGCTCTCACTAGCTCCAGGTGGCTTCCCTTGAAAAGCTTACACGCACAGTGAAACGACGACAGCGACTCGGGGATCAGTCGCCGCGGGTATGAAAACGAAAGTCCGCCGAAAGGACGCCTTCCGAATGGCACCTCGGCGACGCCTCGGTGGAGCACCGCGATTGGAGCACGCCGTGGTAAGCAGCAGAAGAAGAAGAAGAAGAAGAAGAAGAGAAAAAAACGGAACCTTCGCCGCGAAACACACCTTTTCGCCCGGTGCTTGGCTTTGCCGTGTCCTGGTTTTTCAGGCGACGGTAAACTTGTACGTCGCCACGAAACCTGAATCGCAAAGGCTCCCCATGCATGTGTACGTGAGTTTGGAGAGAGCGAGAGGCACAGACAGCGAGGAGAAGGAGTGAGCGAGTGCTCGAGAGTGCACCTGCCGCGTCGGTTGGCGCTCGCTCGTCGCCGCTTCGTTGATGGTTCGTTGGCTCGTTCGCGATCTCGACTCCACCTTTTCCACGTGGCATGAGCGCGCAGGACGTCGAGCGCACCGTTGATTGTACACTTCGCCTTATATCCTTGCACGAATCCCTTCTCGCTCCCGTCCCGCACCCTTCCATTACACACCTTAACCGTTGGGAGGCGACGCGTCTTATCTCCGAGCACCTTTCTTTCTACGGCTGAGCTCCTGGAATCACTCACCTCTCTAGCTCTCTCACTCTCTTTCTCTCTTTCTTTCTCCTGTTCACTGGCGCTATCTATGTTTTTAGCCTTTTTTTTGTCCTTTTCACATTTTTTTCTTTTACTTCCATTCTATCACTCGTGCCTTCCCTTGCTGGCTCACCTCACAGTAATGTTTATATCTCTTACCTACCCATCTCTTTCCATCGCGCTCTTCCACTCTCTCTCTCTCTCTCTCCCTTGCTCTGCAGTGGCTCACTCTTCGCTTTTGTACCGTCACCGTCAATGTGAAGTAAAAATGGGGCCAGCCGATGGAGGCTGGAGCTACCTTACCGTGCCATTTTTGTTTTTTTTTTTATTTCTGCTAAACTCTCCCCACTTTCTTGCTGCGAGTTCGGGCGCGATCTGCCCGCGGAACGGCTAGAAGGGCATCAAAAGGGAATTTTCCATTACCCGTTCCGAAAACTCCCCGTTCGGACGGACCCGCACACACACACACACACACACACCGGCGAGGGGGATTCTTTTCTTCCTCTCTAACGTACCGTTTCGAGCAGGATTGGGCGGATGGGTGGATCCGACGAACGAAATGGAGCATACCTATGTACACCGAGCGTTCACCGTAAAGGTGACTCTATCTTAAACTTTACATCAGCAGCGAAGTATACGTTACACGCTTGCGAAACACGTTTGCTTTATTTGCTTTTGCCCAGATGTATATAGTTTAGCAAGAAGACTTCTTTGTGCCTCTAAAAGATTATAAGAAGCAGTAAAACAGTTCATTACAGCAAAGATAAAATATTAAATAATGTATTACAATTAGTCTAGAGTCTCTAAGGGGCTCTTATTGCTAGCCTGAGCGTCAAAACTACACATTTGATCAATTATTGTAGTTCTGGTTGCATACCTACAGGCGCATGAAATCTATCAATTTGAGTACTGTAGGATGCATCCTTTAAAGCACATATTTTACGCTGATCTTATTTATATCTTAGTTCAAGATTATTGGAGCCAGATGCTGGCGTTAAACCGTTCAGTACATACATAGTTGCAATTAAATTAAGCGACCATAAAACTTACAGTACTATGAACCCATCTACATACAAACAAAGAACGAAGTTGACGGTGATCTTATCCCAACACACTTGCAACTCACTTTGCGATTCTGGCTCTACCAGTACATCGCACCTAGAAAGGGCATTGATTGTTCAGACGGTGGATGCTAAACCATGTATAAATCATATTGGAAGCTCCGCTTAGGGGTGCATTGTAATTGCTGCCAAACCATTACTAATTCGAGATTACACACCGGATTAAAGTCAGCTCTTGTTGTCATCCCGACACACGAGCGTAGGCTTGACTGTGCCAATGCGATGGAAAGCAAAGCGCAGCAGCTAGCTTTACGGATTAACCATCCTAATTGTTGAGGTATGTTTATTCTACCGAAACAAACGATAGGGCCAGGAAGAGGACTGTTGGAACACAGAAAAATGCATGAAACAATTTGCGAAGGATTGTTGTGCACAATATGGTGCGCCTAGATGTATGCAATTTGAGCGAAATATAAATTCTTACAGCGTAAATCACATTACAGGGAACTACACTCACGATACAATCTGCTCCAAACACCTTACATTAAAGTTCCCAATATCTATGAGCAATAAATTGCAGATTGAGCGATTGCATACGTTTAGGCGTACCTTAACAACATGTGTACATAAAAAGAGAATAATGCCTATACGAAATGGGAACTTGTGTTTAAGACTTCTTACAATTATTGGCCTTATTTAATAGTTCATTGATAACAGTTAAACATTTACATGCTTTTCAACTTCTATTAAATACCTGCATCTAGTAATAAACAAATATTCCTTGCCTCTTTTTGAAGCCCAAAGTATCAAAAGCGATTTAATTATTTTTCTAGCAACTTACGTTCAACCATAAATATGACAATGTTGTTTACAATTTGGTCCTCTTAGAAAACAGCAACGTTTGATCGGAACAAATGTAAAACTACAACATCCGAAAATTGATTGCAAAGGAGTTCACGGCTTTTTCCTGGAAACCCTTAAAATAGGTTTATTACTGGCTTTTAGCAGAAAGATGATGAAATAAATTGATGTACCCCCGAGCAAATGTCAAATGTTCTCATAAAACAAAACTATCCCCAATGCACAAAAACGCATTCACTTTTTCTTTTCATACGCCTGAAAGTATGCAATCCATTATCAACTTTATGTAGTGCTGATTACTTTAATATTGCGTGTGCCTAAAAACGCCCCTTGGTATACAGTTTAACGCTATAAAGAAAAATCATGCTTATTAAGCGCCTGAAGATATGCAATTTGTTTTACTCAATAGTTTGTTAATTTTAGCTTGGAATATTTCATGTGTCATACATACTGATACCCCTACTGTTATGACTAAACGCATTTCAGTGTTTTACCTTGCCGGAAAATCCATCCTTTCGTTCGACGCCTGAAGATATGCAAAATATTGTTTTCGATTCAATTGGATGGATGTAAGACGTTGTATATAAAGCACACCCTGTCAGACACTCATAGTTATGCAAAAGATAACTATTCCAGACATTTGCAAATACAAAAAAATACATTTAAATTACAGCTATGCAATATTAAAAACATCCGGTTGCTCTTCATACCGAAGACAATATCGACTCATCGTCTTAAATATGCAAGCATCTGTCAAGTTCAGCCGAACAGCCCGACAAGCGAAACACGGTGAAGCATAATTTCTGGCGGCACATCCTGCAACATGCTACCCGAAATGAATATCGATATCGATTCGGAACCGTACCAAACGCGGGTGCCCGCTAAACGATCCGTGAACAGTTGCCTCTTCGCTTAAAGTGTTTGCGCTGTGCGGCATCGGAAACCATCTTTAACGCTACCGGGCGGTCGGTCGCGGTTTGCAGATCATGCCTTCTGCGGAGTTGATTTGCCTTTAAACCGTTTAATGTTAGCAACTGTGTGCAAGTGCAGGGCGGAGTGGGTTTGCTTTTTTTATTCTGCTGTCCTTTCTGTTGCGATGCAGTCGCCGGGCGATATGGTCCGAGCGATGAGTGATGGCCGTGCTTGAATGTTGAACCACAATTCCTTGCCCGGAGTGGTTCCGATCGATCTCTTGTTTGGGGGAGGAGGAGGGGGGGTGTGGGGGGAAACTCAACCCACAGAGCGAGAGAGGAGTGGAACCGTTTCGAGTGAGCGCACGGTCAACCAACAATGGGAACAAAATAGAAGTACGTACGCTTACAGCTTACGGTTTCCGACCGCATAATCGAAGCCCGGAACGGTGGGATAGGTGGCGGTGGTTTCGAAAGCCGACGGGGGACTGGGGAGAGTCCCGAAACCGCACGCCAGGCAAAAGGGGCAGTCTCCCAGTTCATTCGCGATCGCTCCTGAGTGCCCGGCGTGAACATGCCGACCCTTCGGCTCCACTCACCTGCCTGCGTGTGCCTGCGTTCCGGGGCCGAATGGCGACCTCGGGCATCGGCGTCACGTGTCTGCTCGGGGCGTTGGTACGCCTGCGCGCCCGTTCGACCAATGCCCCAGCCCCAGCCCACGTGGTGCTGTGAACTCCTTGAAGGACACCGCCTGAAGGGCTGCTGCGACTACCGCGTACCACACCACCCGGACGCGTGCTATTGCTGACACTGTGCACTAGCTACACACCGTCATACACACACGCACACCCCGACCCAGTCCACCGAAACGGTAAGACCCTCGGGTGTCGATGAAAACGAAACCGTAGTTCCGTATGTCGTAGCCGACCGACTCCCAAACAATGCTTAATGTCTGTTTCATTTTCTTCCAACGACCTCTAAAAACTCAAACCGCAGCAGCAACAACAACAAAATAGACTCACACACACTTTGGCACAAAACGGTCCGTAAGGGCTAGCGAAGGGTGTACCGTAAGGGCGAAACAAAGAGGAAAAAACGGCACACACACAACAGGGCGTGGGAACAACAGTCCACCGGAAGGGCGGCAAGCTTTAAGTGCGTATCGCTTCGGTTTTGTATCGCTGTATATGTTCTCTTCTGTACAGTGTGATTGAGCTTTTCTGCTTTTTTGCGCCTTTTCCCCGAGTCTGGCTTCGACCGACATTTTTGGTGCCGCCGGTGATGCATTCCGGGCGGCGATCGATCAGCGCCCTCAAGTGCTACGGAGTGTTCGCAGAGCAGGCAAGAAACATCCAGTGAAACGTGGCATACAGCTTTAATGCTGCTGCGGCTCTTGCAGCTCCGGGGACACTCTTTGGCCCACTAGGGGGGAAGGTTTGCTGGGGTTTTGAAGCGTTCGAACAATTAAAGGCACATAAAAATGTAGGCAACGAATCAACGGCGACTACAGGGCAGACGGTGAGCTGAGGACAACTGGAACAGCTGTTAGGTATCCGGTACCACCCCAACAGACCTTATGGTTCAGAAACTTTGGATATTGAGCATTCTGCTAAGGCTAAACTGATGTATAGAACCGGGATAGGAAATTAAATTATTTCTCTGGAACCTCTTTATAAGATCTTCAACAACGGCCCCCAGAGCACAGAGAGCATCCAAGAGAAGTTTTCTCTATAAAAGTCTGGATAATCTAGGGTAGTCCACACGAGACAATAACAACGACAGTTATAAAGATATTGTGGGGGGATAAAACGACGACTGAAATGGAGTAAAGACCTCATTTCGTAAGGGTGCAGAGTGCTCTACAGATCCCAATGTACTCCAAAGATCCCAATGTACTCCGAGAGGATGCTTCTAAACAAGTTATCCCAAGGTAATTATAGGTATTTTAGAGCTATAGGAGGAACGGCTCGGTGGTACAGTGATAATGGTGCAGGCCTCTTATTGCTTATGGACAGGGTTAGGCCAGACGTTATTCGAAACCCGTTCGGACTGCTTCAACACACACACAACAAAATTCTGCTATGAGTTTACACCAAGCTACACAAAGTAAAGTCTATTTGGGATTAGGCATAGGCGCCATAATCAACAATTATGATTGTGTCAAATTGCAGGAAGCAAGCAAAGAATTGATTCATATCTGTTCTTGACTAGGTTTCATGTGCACCCAAAACCTTATTTCTGTTATAAATTCTAGTACTCCAGTTCTCATCTGTCCTTGGTTTGGATCACATAACACATATAGAAGCTGAATAAGTTAAAGGAGTAAAGTTCTAGGAACTCCTATATCCAAAACGATACTTCTGGGTTTTAAACCTGAAGGAGGTTATTACGAAGCGCAACTCGGATTTTCGGGAAATTCTAAGACTTAAAGGCGTTACAAGAAATCAAAAACATCTCTGAACTCTTTGTTTAGGAAAAAAATACAGAAAGATAAAAGCCGAAATATGAACTGGGGAGGTATGGAACGTATGAATATTGGATTGTAAGCTCATACTGCAGTTCAGACATTTGAAATAATATTTTCGAGTTATAAGAAGTGCTTTTCTGCTGATGAGAGAATATCAGACAACGAATAGTAAGGGGACATCATTTAACAACATATCCCAAGATTTCTTGAAATGATTTAAGAGATTTTCCCTGAGCCTTTGAAATGCTTTTACACGGAGCAATCTTTTGAAACTTTGGTGCCAGTGTCAAATTATTATAGTTTCAACATTCAGATAACCAAAACCATTAAAAGGATTTTCTTCAGTAAGTTTTGGTCTCCTCGGGTGACTTTCAACTTTGTTGTATATATACAAACGATTTTTGCTTAATTAATTAACAAATCCACGTTCTCAAGACATCCTTACATTTCAATGTCTTAGTATCAGTCAGACAATAGTAACTGCTTCATAAAACTTGATGTCACTCACAGCACACTGTGAGTCGCAGCGTTGCAAAGTATCGAAGCTCACTAAAAGCAAATAATAACTTTGAAATGTTATATATCTCTCCAGCACCTGCAATCCTGTATCCCCACAAACGTTCCAGATGCCATTATCCTATTCAGGCATCTTCGTTGAAAAACCTTCTCGTACTTAAGTAGTCTTGATATCTGGTTGTTAAAAAGGTTCTCTTTTCAAACAAGATACTATAAGATATCTAATGCTTACGATAGCGAAAATATCATTTCAAAGTGTCCTTTTCCTTTCCGGAAAAGCTTAAATCCTATCTCCAACGATTATCTATGTCTCCAGCACCGACATTACCATTGCGCTCCAGCTCAACCAGAAGCGTTCACAATAGTATTACTTCTACCCCACCGCCTACGCAAGAACTGCAATAATAACTCAAAACCTGTTTCGGTGCACATCAAAAGCGCCCATCCAGCAGCACCTAACCTCGACACTAACTACTCAATTTAGTGCTGCCCAAGAGCCAAACCACTAGCCAGCAGACGCAAACACACACACGCGCGCGCGCACAAAAGCACGCCCGTATCCTATACATATGCATGCGCGCCACAAAATACGCGCTGCCTCCGGGAAACGGGGCTCCGGTTGAGCAAACTGTGTCAAAAAACCGCCGACCAGCGGGAATGTGAAGCGTAAATATGTGTAATGCTTACCGAGCCGCGACCGTCAAGACTCCCAGGGCCCGGGCCGGGCCGGGGAGGGCAGATGAAACAAACAAAATATAAATAAAACCCGCACCCAACCGTTCAGTTCGCTCCCTCCGGGCCGGCGCAGGGTGAAAATCATACCGAGCAAATACAGCCCACCCCCACCCGAACGCACGGCGCAGCAGTGCGCCCTGCTCCGGACGTCATCCGCTCGTTACAATCCACCCAAAACCTCCAAACTCCCCCCCTCCCCCCCCCTCCCACTCCTAGTGCGTTTGTTCTTTGTGGGTTGCCCTTCGCGTGCGTGTGCTTGTGCGAGGTTTGTGGCTCGACTTCCTGCATCCTTGCCGAGTTCAGTCAGTCAGTCAGTCAGTCAATCCAGGGGAGTAATTTATTGCCGTTTTGCAATGAATGAAATGAAAAATAATTTATTGCGCGTGCGATGGTGGTCCATGCCCGCCACCTCCTTTACGGCCAGCAGCCAAAGTGCCGAAGTTTTACTGTATGCCCGGGGGGGGGGGGGGTGCCAACAGAGAAAACAACATTTTTATATATTGCATAGGTCGTGTAGGTATTCGACTCCCTCGCATTCGGTCCTCATAAATGTCAACAGTACAGCAAACGGGAATGGTTTTTTTTTTTGTTTTTCGGCTACGCTTAAGCGTACTATTTGTTGTGCGTTTTTTTTACCACCCTCACTGGCCGGCCAGCGCTGAGGGTGAGGGCCGGTAACCAGCTTGACCACTGGCACCCGGCACCCGGCACGCATTATAGCCGACCGTCATAGATCATTGTCGTCGTCACGCGCGCTACCACAAGTGTCCGCCCGGTCCGTCGCTCGCCCGTCTGAGTTTAAAGTGCAAAATCGATTTTACCGTCCCTCGACCGCAACCCGAAAGGAACACCGTTTCACTGGCTGCGTAAAATGCGATGCTTTAAAGCATTCCCTCGGCAAAACTGCTTCTCGCTCATAATAGTGAAGAACTAATCCTTTTCTGGGGGGGAGGGGTCTTCGTCCCGTCGGTAGAAGGGACAACTTCTTTTTGCACGTAGCATCCCTTATACCCCCCCCCCCTCCCACCCCATTGTGACCCTGCATGCCCACCAAAGTATGGCGAGAGCTCGCAAACCGCTTCAAACGTGCCGATTCGCCCGCCCCCGGCGGAAATACTGGGGGAAGACGTCCTTCAGCGAACCTGACACACCAGCCCAACCGGCGGGCGGTCCTTCAAGGTGCGGGCGAGCGTTCCAGCAATTGAAGTAATCGTAAAAATAGCTACAGTAATCGGTGCGCCTCGCATACAAAAAAAAGGGGTTTGCGTCGAAGCCGGCAGGCTCGGAGAGCCTAATGAAGTGCTCTTGGCACGGGGTGCAACATACTTCCGTGACCTGAAGTTTCCCCCTCGGTTCTCAAGCGAGTACGTCAAAGTGGGAAAAAGGTACGACAGCGCGGAACCGCGCCCCACTTACGCCCGACGCCGCCCGACCCCCGTTCGTTCATCGCTGTCGGCATCGACGGCATCGTTGTCATCGTCGGGTCGTCCGCATTTAATAGGGTAATTATATTTAAACCGACAAGTGGATGGTTTTCGATAGCTTTCGACATTGTCTCCCACTGCCGCACGGACTGTGCGAGGACGGCTCACGGAGCGAACGATACCCTTTGCGGCATTATCATCACCATCGCCGTATCGCGCGCGCACACACATACACCGGGCCGCGGGGGGGGGGTTTAGGCAGGCCGACATCCTGCGGTGATGTCATTAAAATTCCCGTGCAATTAAGACATGTGTGGCACACTTTCTGGAAGCACGGAAAAGGGACGACGATGCTCGTTGTCGTATAATTTCCTTCGCCTGTCTGGCTGTGATCCTGCCACCTGAGGCGGACGGCACAGGGGAACCAAGCGCCTACCTTCCTGATGAGTGCCCCGCAGGGGTGCCGAAAGAGCGGATGAGAGTGAGAGAGAGAGAGAGAGGGAAGGAAGAGGGGGAGGGAGGAGGGAACAAAAGAGAAGTATCACTTACCACAGCGCTATTCGGCGGTTTGTCCCTTCCCGAGCCCGAAGGTAAGTGGCCTCCGTCTTCATTGTTCTAATTTACCCATCGATTGAACGGTTGTCTTTATTAGAAGGAGAGAGAGAGAGGGAGGGGGGGAGGGGGAAAGAAAAGCCCGGAACACTTTGTCGCCACTTGAACGGGAGCAATGTTCCATCTTTATGCACAGGTAGGCAATTCGCTAGACAAAGGAATCGACACAGAGGGTAGACCATTGCTGAAGTGTACTTCAAACCAGAGAGGAAAAAAGCGTTTGATCGGCGGAAGCACCTGTACGACTTTTAAGCGACCGATCAGTCTGTACGGTCCGTGGTCGAGTGGACACGGTGGGAAGGTGCTCATCCCCTGCACACAGCGCAGACATGAGTTCGGATCTGGTTTGAAGAGAAGGAGAACCTTTATTTAAGGAAAGAAAATTATTTCAACACACTTTAATTAAATGTATCAATATTCAAATCATTGTGTCTCATCACCTCTCTCTCTCCCTTCCTCCCCTCCACCTAATCATCTCTTTTTCTCATTGACGCCCTTTTTCGTTTCAGTTTTCCCGTGGATGTGTCGCAAATGAACCGACAAAATGTCGGTTGTGGAAGGTAAAACCGTCTCGACTCGTTTCGTTTGATCCTGCCAGCACGTCCCTCTACGTCCTCTTAACCTCACTAATTACCTGCTCTCCTCCACAGCCGACACTGAGCGGCATCGTGTAAGTTTACAAATACGGTGGTTTGAGCTAATTGCAGTAGCAGCAGCAGCAGCAGCAGCAGCAGTACGGTGGCTGATGGTTTTCCCCCGTCAAATGTGTGTGCTCGCTCGGGTGTGTAACGGTTTGTGTAATGTGTTACGGGTCAGGGCAGAGCGGGACCGGGTGAAGCAGTTCGCTCGCACTTTTGCGGTAGAGATGCGACGCACTTTCCCGTGGTTTTCCCCAAACCCGAGGCGCGGTACGAGGCGCGGGGAACAATAACAACGATCAAACCTTCGGGACGACCCGTTGGAACACATTTTCCGCTCCGTGTGTGTACCGCTCTGAAGGAAAAAGACTGCTCGGCAAAAGATAGTGCCGCGTACTTCAGAATGGAAACCGGACAGCGCCGTAAGCATCATTGCCTCGGAATTGACGACGAAGGCTATGCCGTGTTTTTCTCAAAGGTGACACTTGATTGTTTTCCCCCTCGCCCGTCTCCTCTTCCACCGAGCCGAAACGAATCAATACATCGAGCACCTTTTTTACCGTGCCCTGGGAAGCGCCTGCCAAGGATGGCACGGAGCGTCCTTCCGCTGCCATTTGGCGACAGAAGACAGATTGAAAGAGAGGAAACGAAATTGGTTGAGGATTTCCCGGGGGGGGGGGAGGGAAATTGATTGTCCGAAAACGGAGCCAGCCGCAAAGCGAGCCGCCCAGGCCCGGGGCGCAACCCGTGACCGGTGTTTGCTTTGCCGATGATAAAAGGAGTCATCACCGGTTGGAGTCGAGGGAAAGTGACAGGCGAAGAAAAAGCGATCCATTCCGGATCTTTTTACCAGGTTAAGTCAGTTGAGGAAGCTGCCAGCTCCTTAGCCCTGAGTGTGGTGATGCGGTTACGTGCCATTCCACTCCACTACTCACCCACGGTTGCCCCCGTGGGCGAATACCTCGGGATGCCACGTATGCCACTTGGAATTGTTTCCATTTATCAAACCTCTCCCCTCGCCGGATCGTACGCTAGCAGCCGATGGCTCGGAGCTTAGTCACCGTGGGCGCCCGTTGTGGGTTAAGGGCGTGTGAACCGGCTGGAACTGACGGTCGGCAGCCAAACCGTACCGGGTCGGAAAAAGAGGAATGACACACCGGGGACAGTATATGAAGGATGAAATGAAGGTAATCTTGCTTGCTCCGCCGTACCTTAACCAAACAGGGCAGCTAGGGGAATTTGGGGAAGAAAGAACGCTGATGAAGGTCGCCTTAAATTTGAGTTTTAATCAAGTGTCTGTCTCTATCTCTCTCTCTCTCTCTCTCTCTCTTGGGCTCCGTGCAGGAGAAGTCACGCTTTCTTCAGGAAAATCCTGCGAAACTGATACGAAACGTGTCCGGTGGGAAGACCTTTTTCCCCCATCGCACTGCTTCCTAAGGTGAGCTCATAGGTTAGGATGACTGTTTCTGTTTGAGTTTGTGCCCAAACCCCCGAGCCCAACAGGGGACCCGGCCTGGATGCCGACGTCTCCTGACAGCCGAAAAAGCAATTTGACTTCCCTGTTTCGTGGACAACGATACCTCGTCCGAAACATAAACAGATTACCCCGGGAGCACGCATTATTACCTTAATACTCTTGATTTCTTTAACGGATGTGTTTTGTCCCTTCTCCTGCGGGTCCTCTTGCGCTCCTGCCGGTTTGGGGGAAGAATTCCCATGTACCGTCATCTGTCGACTTTTGTTGCGGAAACAGGAGACTTTCGCCAGACTCAGAAGCTCATCGCTTGAAGTTTTCCGGACGACGTCTTTCCGCTTGCGGAGCATTCGTAAGAAAGCAGAAGGGTGCAGAGTCTCCCCGGACTGTCTCTCTCATCCCTCCCCTCTCTTCCTTCAGTTCCATCTTTTAATCTTTCGCTTGTTCGCAGAAATTGATCACAGCACAGTCTCTGTCACTAGCGGCCGTTGGTGGCAGGAGACGACGACGGATACTGCTACTTCTGCTTCTCCTGGAAAAACGGTTGTGTTTATAGTTCATTTTCACTATCTCGCCCAATCCTTCAACTTCAACCCAATCCTTGCAAGATAATCTCCCCCAGCGTTGCAGGGACATCCGTGTGCGCCCACAGAGACGACGCTCGTTACTTTCCGGAGGATGGCGGGGAGACGGGAGGAGGGACTGCTTTCGAAACTACCTTTTACCATACCTTTCGGTGATTGCTCATCATCACCCAACGGCCGAGCAAGATGTATTGTCTGCCGTAGGTGCGTCCCCCCGCCAGCCTCACTCGCTTCAGAAGGATATAAACAAGTATTTACAGCACCAGCACAAACAACCTCAACAGCTCAGAGCTGTACCGAGACTGCCGCTCGATTGTGTGTCCCACCAGTGAGGGAGGGAGACTTTAGACTGCCGTGTGCTAAAGATATGCCATTCCAACGTTGCCTTTCCCTGGAAGTAGCAGGTGTTCTTGCAGCTCGACCAGCAGACGACACCCGACGGCAGGCGTCGTCGTGGTCGTCATCGTACGTTCTTGGAATAAACTACAACGCGCGCGTTGTCATTGTTTCGAAACGACGATGAGCCGACCGGACTCTGTCACCACCACCCCCCTCTTCCCCC
>KB670181.1:255513-302340 GCA_000349105.1 Anopheles epiroticus | reverse complement strand
CCCCCCCCTCCCACGCCTGACACCTTCACTAAGTGCACTCGAAGTGCGCACTTTACACCGCCTGCCCGGAATCTTGACTGCTTAAGTGCTGGCCCGGCCCCGTACGTACAAAGTTCTTTTCTGCAGATCTTGCCGCAAATGGGAGGGGGGGTAGCACCTCCAACAACACCTTCAACCCCTTGAGGCAAACCTTAGCCCTTGAAGTGCCTCTTAATAATTGCCCCATGCACAAGGATATGATTACTTAACCGTGCGGCTTCGCTGCATTTCTCTCGGTTTCTATCTCTGGTTTCTTGCCTCCCCACCCAGCCCCTCCCTCTCATCCTCCTATATAAAAAAAACAAAAATCCAAAGAAGGGAAACAAATCTCAAAGGAGTTACTGTTCGCAAAAACCAAACCTCCTCGGTAGCCCTTTGAACCTTACAACATGGTGCGCGTTGCTGCAGGTGGCGTATTGCTTCCGTAAATTCTCCCCCCCCCCCCTCCCATTTCCCTCCCCAGAGCCGGCTGAGATTGGCGCCAAACATAATAAAGAAGCCGTCAAGCGTAGCGCTGGGGTAGGTCGGAGTGCCGGAGTGATGCCCACGTGCTTTCCTACTCTGCTCTGCCGTTTTAAATAAAACAGCACCTTTCCCGATCCCCACCCGACCCATCGCCAACGAAGCCGTTTGGTTCTTTCCGTATTTTTTGTTTTTTTTTTGCTCTCGAGCGGTTTCCCACCGTCGCACCATGCTGCCAGACAGCAAAAGGTAACAGCTGGGATTTTTATTCCCATAAATATAGATGTACTTTTTACCGCATTACAAACCCCAGCTTCCCAGTGTATGGCGGCCGCTACCGGAACTACTACACTCTGCAGCCAGTTTTTCTTCGCTACCCCTTCCTACCAACCCGGAAAAGGGGTGTGAGCCACAGTTCGGCACCTTCCATCCGGTAACCGAGCGCACACGTACCGGCTGCCTCCATTCGCGGAGAGGGCAATAAAACACGGTACGCGTCACAAAACTCTTCCTGCGAAGTGAAGATGATGGGTTTGTGGAGAGGAGAAAAGGGGTGGTGGGGGGAGGTGGGAGTGGGCTCAAATGTTTGAAATTGTTTCTCGTCCCGTACGCTACGGTCTCCCATAACTTTTGCACCCGCGGTGGCGCTCACTTTTCGGTGCCATTTTTATGCCGCTTTGCCACCCCGTCTCGCTCTTCCCCCCCCCCCCCCCGGGCAGCACCCATTTTACCGATAACGCTCGCGACAATTGGGCAAATCGGTATCGGTTACGGGGAAAGGTTCGGGAAACGGATTGGGAAGGGGGACCCATTTTTTTGTGCTTGCCGATTTCTCTAAATCACCTCCAAAAATCCGCTGGAAGCGAAGTAGGTACCTACGGTGTCCGAATCGAACCATCCGGGGCCGTGTGAGGGGAACTTTTGTTGATCGATTCCGGGGAAGGCAGGGTTTGCTGCTCCCCTTTTCACCTTGCCAACAAGCGAGCGGAGGGGAGGGGGGGCTTTGTTTTTTCCGGCTCCTTGTTTACTTTTTATCGTCGCACGTATGCAGCCAGTACACTGTGCCCGCGAACAAATGAATTTCACCGTGCTCTATTTCATTCTGTTCCGTTTTCGGCCCCGATTTTCACTCGAACGCTCTAGCGAGGGGTATAGCCTCACGTCCGTTGCGGGAAGGGCGCGTGATTGGTTTTATTTATTTTCGAAAGTATTTTTTGTACGGTGTCTCTTTTTTTAATACCTCCCCCGCGAGATGTGCGGCCCGTGTGAAGAGTTGCCCGACCAACGGCAAGTGAGCAGCAGCAGCAGCTGGAGCAATAAAATCTGCCCACATACCTAGGCGCTGCTTTTATTTTCATTTTCAAATTTTATACGACTCCCTGCCCGCCCAGCCGACTACTCACGTGCTCGCCCGCCAGCTCCCGATTACCTGCTTTTTTTTGTTTTTCGTTTTCACCGTGCACCTGCTACTTTGCGGCGGAACTGGCACGGTGGGATTGCTGGCAGTGTCCAGGGTGGTCAGCATTTTGGCAAAAGTTGTAATGCAGGCTCGTAAACTCGTACCAATACAGCCCATATCCTCCCGGTCATGGCACCGGGCTGGAGAGTAAACGTTGCCATATGCAACGCTCGATACATTGTTTTCAATTGTGAGGCTTTGTTTTTTAAGTGTCAAACGCTTTGACAGTGACGTAGGCAATAAAAACTTCCAAATCCTGGTCATGGCACCACAGTAAACTGTAGCTGGTTCGCACAACATTAGAAAGAAAACATAAAAAATGGATTCCAGAATTATGATATTGTCTTCGATTGACCTTAAACATTGGCACTTATCTTTACCACGGAATCAACAATGAAAAATCGATTAATGAAACAAATAGCAATGCGTCATTACACAAGACGAAGAACAGAGATGAGAATAAAATTCGACAAAAAACTATCTTTTTCCTAGATGTAATTGCGACTAAGATTCCCCGGCATCTGTTGAACACAAAAAAAAAGCTACAATAGTAAAAACAGTTTAAGTAATTATTAAACTTACCTTTCGAAAATTAAAAAGGATGAAAATCCATCAAAACCAAGTCGCTGCAGTGCAAATCACAACATCCTTTATGTTATCACTCTGATCAAGGCACTATGTTGGAAACCCAGTTTTTTTAAATGACCTTAAATTTTACACATTAACGCAACAAAATTAATAACATTAAAAGCTTCCTCATCGTATCTCTTTTCCTGGACGTGAAGTTGAAAGTGTGTCTAAAAACTAACTAAATGGAAAAAAATATATCCAAGCTACTGCCTTATGGAAGAAACAACCAAATAAAACAAAAAGTTATACCTAGCGAAAATCCTGGTCACTGCACCGCGCATCAAATAATGTCTGTATAACACCTTGCTACAACATAATGCAAAACAAATAATAACAGACAAGCGGAGTGATCACAAATGTCACAGCAGTGACTCTAGCTGCAAGCAGAACAGTGTACTGCAGTCGTTATCCTGGTCACGGCACCAAACTGTGCCGGATTTAACTCGGCACACAAACATTATGGCTAGCAAATGGTGCTACGCCAACTTTCTGTCCCATCACGGTCACAATTTTCCGCACGGCCATAGCGATGCTTTACATTGATGGCCTTCAACCCTTTCCCTCTTCTTTTCCCCACCCAGTCCTATGGCTAACTTTCCCCAAAAAGTCTCATCGCCATACCCAGGTCACCAGGTTCGACCTCAGTCGCCAGTCCGCTCCATTGCGGAAGATAAACAGTCCCGGTGTGCCGGTGGCCCGGTGTGCCTGATAATTCTGTGCCGCGCTCGGGGCACCAAAGATTTAGCACTCACACACACGTTTGCCCATCCAAGTTTGTGTGTGTGTGTGAGTGGATGTGTGAGAGTGTGCTCCGGAGCATCACATGCCGATGTGTCTCGCCGTTGGCGTTGGCTTCATCTCATATTTATAGGTATTTACTTTCACGCTTAAATTTTGCAACACCCCGTACAAACCCTTCCCGGCCTTCTCCTATCACTCTCGCTCGTGCCACTCACATGCACAGCGAACAAAAACAACCAAAAAGACGAGCCGGAAAAAAGGAGAAAATCACATTATACAAACAAGAACGACGAACTGAAGCATATGTCCGGCCGTGGAAGAATGGGTTGCAAATCTGTTCACTGCCCAGTTTTGCCCGACTTCCTGCGTCCCCTTTCCGAGGGGGGGGGGGGTGAGGTGTAGTAGACCCTGTGTTACAATATGCACCGGGAAAACTTTTCCTTTTTCACCGTTCACTGGGCGCTTTATGCGCTTACACACGGGGTGTGCAAGGCTGGCAGGCGAATGAATAGTATTTATTAGGTTTGCTCTGCATACATCACGCCGTGCCACGTTTATACACATCAAAACTCATAAACGTTCAATAGCATTCGTTCAAAGTCACCCCCACCCTCCATCTCGGCCCTGGTAAGAGGGGTGAAAATGGTCCGTAAAAAGCTAACAAAGAGCGAAAAAAGACGGCAGGCAATCCAGCTTCGAGTTCTCCTCCCTTTTGCCAGCAAATGCACTTCAGCAAAGCGCCTACCGCAGTGGGCGGCACAGTTCGTCAAATTTTCGTTAAACAATCATTTGAACAACACCGTTGAGTTCGATTGGAAAATTTAGCTCTTTCTTTCGTTAAACTATTCAAATAGTTTAAATGTCGAATTGTAATAATCTTTTTTTTTAACACAACCTAGTAGTTATACTTTCCTTGTATATTTCCTTTAAGAGCTTAAACTTAATTTTTGATACAATTCAATTGAGATAGAATCAGTGTGTACCTATAGCAAGACTTCTTTACTTTCGCATAGAACGACACATGTTAAGTTAAGCGAGAGTAAAAGATACAAAAAGGAGCACAGAATTTTTAAGCTTTGTCTGTTGTCTGCCCAAAACCATTAATTATAGGAAAATAAAAAATCTCACATCAAAAGAAAGATTTTACAGCTCTAAATGATTAGAAAACAATGTTTTTAGTTTAGTGTTAGTATTCAAGTAACAATTAGTATTCCTAAATCAAGCTCATTTGTGGCCATCCATAAATTACGTAATTAAATTTTCGATTTTTGGATCCCAACCAATTCTCACAAAATGAAACCTTCGATTGAACACCACCAAACAGCGCCCCCACCCTCTAACGATTGAAAGAACCTCCTCCCTCAATCACTCCCCTCCCCTATTAGCGTTACGTAATTCATGGACACACTGTCTACGCTGTTATTAGGGTTTAAATCCATAAGAAAACTATTGTATAAATCCAACTTTCAGGAGTTTAGACAAAAAGTTTAAAAATAATTGTTGGCACTTCATTCTTCACGCCAAGTTTGCCGACCACTGGCCCAGCGTAATCGCAAGGTGACAACTTCTCCGGCAGGATTATCGGTACGTTAAGAGTGAATTATGCTTCATCCGCCCAGCAAAAAAGAAAGGGGTCACCCTAGATCCTACACGCCAGATACGGTGCGGGGAAACGGCCAATGTTTAGCCGCTGTTTTACAACGGTTCTATCTACTGCCCCTTGCGGAAGGTGCGGCAGTAGCAGCGGCAGATTGTACAGTAGCCTCACTTAATTAGGTTAATCCGAACATAAACAACAACAGCGCCACTGTACACGGTACACATCCTCAACGGCTTTAGCTCGGTGAGATAGATATGCATACTTTTAACGCACCCTGCGAGGGTGAGTGTGTCCAATAAAATCAAATTCATCAAACTACAGGCCTGACGGTCCGACCTGGGTCGCTCACGCTGCTGACGGCTGCTGATGTTAATCGGAAGGTGTACGTGTGTACATCTGCCAAGCCGCCCGTTGCGTCCCCACGTGCTCTGTGGGGTGGTATTAACATTCTCAACTAAACATCTTCCCCATGCACCATACTTCGTCAACTCCAAACAGTCACCTAACGTTTCACTTTTGACGTTTCTCGGGGACGGGATCTCCAACCTCCGGGTTGCTCATCGCTTCCACGGGGATCCTTAGCCTTTTGTTAAGGGAGCGAGAGGGGTAGAAGGTGTGTGTGTGTCTGGGAACACCTAACCCTAAGCTTCCTGCAGGATCGAGCGGACACACCGAAAAAACACACAAACTACAGAAATGCTGGCAAAAGGGTAACCACTGGCGCCGGCAAGATAATTGGGTTACGGTGGGACAGCCTTTTATGCCGTCCGCCCGGTTTCTTCCCGGTCACCCAGAGGGGCATGGGGAGTGAGTTTGGACGAAAACTCATTTTAATGCCAAAGACCATTTAATCCCGAAAAGGTCGGACGTCGTGTGAAAGCTACCTCAACCGCAGGACTTCCACCTCACTGGAACCGTGGTGGAACTGGATGGCCTCTCTGGTCAGGAAGTGAATAATTTTTCGAGGTGTGCTCTCGAACCCAAAAAGAGGGGGGAGGGCGAGGCAGGTGGAAGTGTGGAAGGTGGCTCGTGTGAGAAGTGGGTCGTAAAAACTATCAACACCTTTTCCGGCAACACCCGAGGGGCCACAGCACGGTGGATAGCTAAAATATGCAACGACACTTATGGAGCGATATTTACGTCCGGTTTGCTGGACGAAGATACGCTTCCTAGGGTGCCCCGTTCTTTGCTGGCATCTTCAGATCGAACTGTTGTGACGCTGCCATTCAGGGCGTGACGGGAGGGGGGGGGAAGGGAGAGGGTGGTTGATAAAAGGTGGATGACTTTCACCCTCGGTGGCGGGCGGTGAAGTGTGAGCCAAAAAGTGTCCCGACCCATTCCACTTAACCCTCCCGCACCGGTTGCCATTATTGAGCTGGCACCTAAGGATCGGTTTTGCTACTTGCCACCATCGCTCCCCCGGCACTCCCACCCGTACGACTCCTCGCCCATTAATGAAATTCACTTTAATGGAAGGGAAAAGAGGTTTCAGCGAAAATAGTGAATTATTTATTTAATTAAGAAAAAGTTTTGCCATTTCGAGCCCTCAGCTTTGCGGTGGCGACACGACCGGGCTGGCGGAAAGCAGCCCAGCGAGTGACGTGGGTCGGTAGAAAGCACCCCCAGCACCGCATCAGTAGCGAAAGAGAGAGGATAAACGCAACAAAAAAAACAAACAACAGCACTATCATGAGAAAAGTTTCTATCCAAAATCGATGAATCTCGTTGCCGCAGTTGGTTTTAGAGCTTCCATCCCACCGGCACACATCATCTACGTTCGTATAAGTGTGTGTGTGTATGTGTTTGCGTGGGAAAATTTAGGTGGACAAAGGGGAGGCAGTGGGTGATTTCGGGCAGACAAACATAAAGTGAAGAAAATCTTACCAAGCATATTTTTATACACTTTGCAGCTCTCCCTGGAGGGAAAAAAAGAAATGTACCAACTCTGTTGCCCAGTTCAGCGAGATGGAGCTACCCCTTATTAGTAATATATTAACAAGCTTTCAGGTTGAAAATTTATTTTTAAGTACAAATTTGGTTCATAATAGTACAAAACTTTTCAATCCGATCGAGATTTCTAATTTGTTCATTATATTTTGATTTTATTTGAGATTTAGGGGAAGTTATTGGGCAGGGGAAGTACGCAGCGGTTGTCCACCATAAGCCATCTAAGATGAAAACAGAAGCAGCAATACTAATTGTGAAAATGTTTCTAAGATTGCAAAAATGTAAGTCGCTTCAATGAAAATAACATTTATTATTGTTAAAGAAAAATTTACATTATGGTTTCTAACATTCCTGCATAAAAATTCTGTATTTAATGATTTATTTAATTAATTTTGTTCACCATGTTGTGATAAATAACTTTAACAATTTTATCTAACTGCTCAACTGTCTATTTTCTTTCTCAACGGTTTTTTTAAATAAACGTGTAATTGGATAGCTGAACTCATCATCGAAATAAAGTACAGAAATTATTGCAACCAAATATTGAATACATTTAGGCGTATTAAGAATTTAGTGACGTTTAATGTTTTCGTTGGCAATTTTTTGTTAAAAGTCTTGAGCATTTTACGTGGCTAACGTCTAGATTAACCCTCGCCCGATTTTCGTGGCGCCTAAAAGTATGCAACCTTTGTTTTGGTCGTTGTTTATGTAAAATCCATGCGGTAAGTTTCGTAATTTCTATGTTTTTTGCAAAACGTATTTTTAGATTGACTGTTTTAATAACGCGAAAATGACTATTTAACATTTTTTAATAATATTTATGAAAGATATGTTTCAATATTCTTGATTATTGAGTTATTTTAAACGCTGTTCGTGTGTTAATCTAGAGCCCTATAGAATATTTAAAGAAGGGGGTAATATCTTAGTATTTGATTAAATTGTATTATTATCTTCAATTTTCAATTTAATTTTTTGCTTTTACTAAGAAATGATATATTTATGAGATAAAAACAATATACTTTGGAACTTTCTTCAATACACACAATGCTGAAAGCTGTTTTATGTTGATACACAACGTTTACAATAATTCAATAATCATGAATATCGAAACATATATTTATTATATAACAAAAAAAAATGGAAAATATTTTTTTCGCGTTATTAAAACAGTCAATTTTAAAGGAAGTTTTGATAAAAACATAGAAATTACGAAACTCACCGCATGGAATTGGCAAACCGTGCAACGAAAACGGAAATTGCATACCTTTGGGCGCCACGAAAATCGGGTGATGGTTAATCTAGACTTTAGCCTTTTAAGTTCTAGTTTTTAGCCACTCGAAAAGGGCATTTTCTAAACTGCAAAGTGGTTGAAGTCTCAAAATTGCACGTGTTTGAAACATAATATAAAATAGTTAAAATGTAAGAAAACGCCTAAGTATATGCAATCTACCAACCATTATCAGTTTCTGTATAGATTTACAAAAATAAATGGAAGGTTAAGTATATTTAAAATGAAATATTTTTAGACTGTTACACTACCTCTCAGCAGCAAGGCGTTGAAAGTATTTTCCTAATAAGCCAACAATACTTCAAACAGACGCTTGCACATAAATAGCCCCCAAAAGTATACTATTTGTACAGCAAAACTTATTTGCACTGCTCTCAAGGCCCGGGCCCGCCACCTGGGATGTGAACGTCCAGTTCACGTCCCACCCGTTCACGCGGCCCAACAGTTCGTTGGCACCTTTCGGCCACTTACCAGCTTTTAGCACCTTAAGAAGCGGCAGCAAACACATCGCATCTTTCCCCCCTTCTTGCGAATCTTGCCCGTGGGCAGATTTCTCTTGAATCCTCAGATCATCGAATCGTTTGCAACGTGCTACGTTCTTCAACATAAACACACACACAGGTCAAGTAGAGAGCTCCGGGTCAGGGGTTGACCAGCAGCAGCACCTTGCAGGTCGAGACACGAGAGGCCACGCACGGTCAAGACAGGTTCGAAGACGACGACCGGCGACGGGCACGACGAACGCTAAATTAAAGACTCTCCCCCGTTCTGCCGCTTTGGTGGCGGTGGTGCAAAAGTAAAAGCTTTTTGTCATAAAATACAAGATAATGCAATAAACATTATTTCGAGAGCGTTCCCGGCGGCCAACCGGCCGGATGCTGGTGAGCAGTGCCGCCAGTTAGTTAGTAGTGGGCAGCGTTAGTGAAGTAGTGGCGGTAGTAATATGCAGCTGTACCACTCTGAGGTGCTTCTCGGGCTGATGCTTCTCTGGGGTTGTTTTTTTGTGTGCAGTTCACTGTTGTTTTGTTTCATTTGCTTCGTCAGGAGGGGTTCGATTTTTTTTTTTGGTGGAAGGTTTTTCTTCTCTGCTGTCTTATTTGTTGTTCGCGCACGTACTAAACTGTTGGAGGTAAGAGGATGAGGCAAGAATAAAAGGTATGGCTCCGGCCGTGCTACGATGGAATCAAATTAAGCATCAGCCTCACGTGAACGAGGGAAACGGACGAGCGACCCGAGCCGAGGAAAAAAAAGGTGCCAGAATAATGAGCATAATTGAGCGAACGGAAGATGCGGACGAATGATGGTGCGGTCATGGCAACAAGACAAGACGAGCAGGGTGTAAAAAAGCACCCCGCGTGCGCGGTCACGTCTTGAGTGGAATTATTTAAATGTACACCGAGACCTCGGCCGAGACGGCAGGGCAAGGACGAAACCATACGTGACGTACGATGACAAGGATAACGCTTTTTGTTTTGCTGGGGTAGAGAGGCTGAATGAATGTTTATTGGTTCCTCCCTTTTTTTATTTACACCGCCACCATAAAACCATTCCCCGGCCGCAGATGCAACACTTAGCCGTGTGGACAACGTCCACTAAATCCATCACCTGCCCTGCCCGGGTTCGTGACCTCCCAAACCTTCGATCTGCACCAATAAATATGCGCACTTAGATGGTCCAGCTGGAGGGGAAGGGGTAGGCGGTGTGCAAATAAATCTTCACCACATTATCCACCGGCACGGATGGTGCCCCGGGTGGCTGTTGCTAGTTCGCGACCAGTTCGTCCGAGTGAGTGGTAATGAACGGCCAAATGCGCCAATAAAGCGCCGTGCCATCACGCCAATAACGGTCACCACAATTATGACGATAATCATTCGCACCTATCATTCCTGCCTTTTTTCCACATCCCTGCAGCCAGAGCGTCACCGTCCTGGGCTGACGTCTTTACTGTGATGGGTGACACGATGTGGACAGGATGCGGACAGGCGTGTGTGATGAAGGACTTACTCTTCTGGCAGGGCTGGCGTGTGTGTGTGTGTGATGCTGTTTTTGTGAGGGAAAGCAAGTTGCAAGACGTAAACCCCCCTGCGGTGAGATGGTGGTAGTAGACTGCCCGTTGCAGCACTCGAACAGTCAGGGCCTGACCTCCTGCGGACGTTGGCCTTTTGAGTGTGAGGTTAGCTACGCAGTGGGACATCAGGTCAACACACACACTCACACACAACTTGACAATTCAACCTTAAGCTCAGGCCCCTAGTATACAATTGACAGGTAAGCTACTACTTGCCGAAGCGTACCCTAAAAGGGTGTTTTTGTTAAACGAATTGCATACTTTTAGGCACACTGTTCACCCTAACAAACATAAATAATGAAATCGTTTCGTTTAAAACAAGTTTTACATACTTATACAGGCATTGCTGAATAACGCACAATATTGATGTTTCGATGCTTAAATAACGCCTAAATTTAGGCAATAAGTTGAAAAACTTTGATTTTTATTACTTTTAATTTCATTTTTATTGTTTTTAAAAGTACTTATGTAGGACAACAGGATGTAAGATGACAGAGTTAAGTAGATATTTACGTATATAAACGATGTTCGTTGAAAACGTATTTTTAACATCAGATATGATATAATTTCTATACATAAATTCAAAGCAGTTGCTTGAATGAAGGCAACTTACTACCCAGTATGTGTCTGATAAAAACGATACAAAAAGTTTTTAATTTGTATCAAAGCACACTGCAAAAAATACTTCCAAAATTGTATTATTGTACTGATTGCATACATTCAGGCGCAATGAGTATGGTGCTGAATCCAAGAAATCAAACTCATTCGTATCAAATCCATATCGTAAGACGATGGTTCAAACCACTCCCTAAAGTGTATTCCATAATACTTACAAATCCCCTAAATGTAGGCAACACGCTGTACAGAATCGTAGTTTTCACTATTTTGAGCACCGTGTTTGCTCTTTTCGCTTCGCTCGCGCTGGCAAGCCTACGCAGACATGCAAACCCAGGTGTTTGAGTTTTGGTTTTGATAAAGTCATCCTCTGCCGCTGCCGGTCGCAAGCGCCCCAGTTCCGCCGGGCTGCGTCGTACGTGCTGGCCGGAGGTTAGAAAACAAGCAGCAACAACGCTACATTACATTGTAGTAACCATATTTTTCCTTTCGTTGATTGCCCCTTGAGCCGGTACATCATTTCCATTTTTTCGTCGCTGCAAGAAAGTAAGTGAGCGCTCCCCGCGCAACCCCCCCCCCCTTCCCCCCAGTAACCAGCCAGTCGTGTCAGTGAGTAACTCCCAGCAGCACCCCAAAAACTACTGCAAAACTAAAGCCAACCTCGAAATGCGACCACTTCACCTTCATTCATCTTCGAGATTCCGGGGTGCCCCGTGGACTGAAGGGGGAAGGAAAGGAATGAAAACACACGCAAAAGGGAGAAACCGACCGACCGACACGAGAAGATTGGATCGTTCGAGCCAGTAAGCAGCAGCATCGCACATCGGCACAAAGACGGAAAGAATTTCACACAAGGCAGAGGAAGGAGGGTGCCAAGAGAGCGGCAGAGGAGTGAGGGATGAAAGAAAGAAGAAGTGGCAGGTTGAGCGAAGAAAAAGAGAAAGAAGCAGGGAGGGAAAAAAGGCATTGAAACTGCCGATGAGACGTTTGGCTCCAGGCTGGCGGGCACTTGGTACGCATTAGATTACTTTAGTTTTTCGGTGTGTGCAGAAGCTGCAGGAATGGGGCGCGTAAAGGGCGAAGATCTGTGCTCGTGTACGTGTGTGTGTGTGTGTGGTTAGTAGAATGTGGATGAATGTGGAATGGCCTAATGCCATAGCGCCTTTCGCTTTTCGCATTCGGCTCTCGCTCTCGGGGCAGGAAGACGATGACGACGATGGTTACGGCAGCGGAAAAGACGGTACGGTCAAACGGTACGGTTAAGATGGCGACAGAGACAGCCGGCTGGCAAGAAAATGGGGGGGGGAAGAGAAGGGGAGGGGAGTGAAATGGCAGTGCTGGCGTCAAGGATACGTCACTCCCTCCCGCACCCGCCCGCTGGGCGAGGGGGCCTTTTTATACGTTTGCCCACAATTCACGTTTATCTAGCACGCGCGCGCGCTCACCCGCTTTTCCAGATTGAAAGTTTTCACCATCACGATTGCTCCTTTTCCCTGCAACCCGGTAATGAAATGCGTAACAGTGGTAAGCGGGCGACGTAACGGGGTGCACATTTTGTTACATTTTTTCTTTATCTTCTTTCGTGTGTGTGTGCGCCTTGGCCTGTCATATTCACTTTTGATTCTGATCCATGGTTATGGTGATGTGCGGAAATGGTACAACCGTTTCCTACACCGTCAACCGAAATGTGGTACCTTTCCGGTGGCACAACGGCAGGGGCAGGCTGTTGGACTGGACAGGGACATGTAAGTGTGTGCTGTACACACATATACAAGAAAAAAAAGGAAGCTAAATGAGCAGTGAAGACATACAGCTAATAATAGGGCGTTCATACGAGGATGGAGGTAGACGACAGCAAAAAAAAAAATGTAGGGATTGATTTGATCGATAGCAGAAAGTTCTCTCCCTTCGGGCTTTCCGAGTCAACGTTTGCCTGGGCCGGAAGTACGGAAATGCAGATGTCGGTACAGTGAACCGTACCACGGCAGGAGGTTAATTATGCTGATTTGTTTACTCTTCTATCACATTTCTTTTCTGTGGAATTCGAGACGAAGTCCTGCTTAAATCCTACCTCATTCCACGAGCGTACATGTAGATGTAGGGATGCATTATCCATATGACTTTAAATATATTTACGGCTTATTTTGTAAAGATGGCCCCAGCTCGCAAGCAAAGTATTAAGAAACATCGGATTTGAAACTAGAATAAACACACTTACCGAAATAAAGTTGCGTTTATTTATTTTACCCCCAAAAGTATGCAATCAGTACAACTGACCAATTTTATTGATAGGTTCTTACAGCATTTACCTAAATGTTGTTGGCCGGTCACTCTCTCTTTGCCAGATCTTTTCCTCGTATTGAACTTGAGTTATTAAAATAATTTGAAAATATTGCATACCTTTAGGCGCTTGACGTCATTTTATTGAGTCTGCACATATGAATTATAAACTTTTTTTTTCAATTTGTGGTAGCATACTTTTAAGTGCTTACAGAGACATAGCTCGTTTCGTTGGTAAACATGCAGAACGGCAGATTTGTAACTAAAATAAACACAACTACTGAAATAAAGTTGAGTTTATTTATAATGCCCCCAAAAGTATGCAATCCGTGCAACTGAATAATTTTATTTATAGGTTCTTACAGTTGTTGGTCGGTCACTTTCTCTTCGTCAATACTTGTCCTCGTTTTGAACTTGAGCTTTTAAAATAATGTGCAAATATTGCATACCTTTAGGCGCTTAACTAACTAAATCAAACAATAGGGCATTTTTGCCTGTTTCATTTCATTAGTAAAGTTCAGAAGAATTGTCAATAACAATTCTTAAACTCAATTAGCGAGATATTATGATACCAATAATTACCTACAAACTGAAACTCAAAACGGATTTAACAACTGCTCTGAGATTGTAAAAATAAATTCCTAACAGCAAAAAACAATTTGAACAACGTAACAATAGTACACCTACCCAGCACACCGTTCCTCCTGGGGGTTGTTTTAATTGACCTTTCAAAAACTAAAAGCCTGCGTTCCCTCCAAACTCTCGCCCCGCACTGGAGCAGAAGTGCGACGGCACGAAACATCCAACCGAGGAAAAGGATTAGTGTCTTGCGTTTCGTCTCGCGAGACGAAATTGAAATAACAACAATTATCCTTCATCCATCTCCCTTACCTCTCCCCCCTTCCACCCTTCCTCCTACACTAAATTGGCTTACTTCTGTGGCCGAATTCGGGGAGGGGGGGGGGGAAGGCAACTCCCCCACGGCTGGTGACTCCATCCGGCAAGCGGCACAAGCAGATTGTGGACGCACGAAACGAGCTGTACCGGAGATACCGGTTCCGGTTGAGACAAATTCCCAATTATTATTCGCCACGATCGAGCGGGTGGGCGCAACCCAAGCGCAACCCACTCCCCCTTCCCCTCCTCCCCGCCCTCACAATCAGATTCCACGTGCAATGATGCGCAGCCGGAATCGGTGCGTCGCGCCACGGCCTCCCTGCAATCAAAGACAATTTTCATCATCATGAACGGAAAGTTGAAAGTGGACTTCACCGCGAATCCAATTCCTTTCCGTTCCTTGCCAACCTCACTCACTTTACAGTGGTGGCTTTTTTCCGGTAATGGCTTTCCGGTCTGTGGCAGAAATGGGGAGATATGGGGGGGGGGTTGAGTGGTGTATGGGAGACAGAAAGAAGCTTCGCTTTTTCCCGAAAAATTACGCAACGGTGTACTCAACGTCTTAATCAATTTGCATTGGAAATTAAAAAGTATCACCGCCTTCTTCATTCCCTCGCCAAAGTTCCACCACCAACCATCAAAAGCGGTGACGGTGGATGGGACGAGCGGGATGCGGAGGGTGCGTGGTGAAGTCGGGTGGCAATTTGAAGGGAAAGTTTGGCGCCGTGACTGCCGTGACGTTGCCGATTGCTTCAATTGCCACCGCGCTCGGTGTGGGAGAAAATGTTGTGTTCCATTTCCTGCCGACCTCTGAGGCCCACCCCCCCCTCTCCCCCCTTCCCTCCGGCCGGCCTGCAGCAGAAATCAAAAAGATGGGAAGGAATTTTTAATTACCTTTTGCGCTTCCTGCTCGACTCCCAGTCCAGCGGCTGCTGCCAGTTGGGATCTCATCCGCTCATCGACAGCGGAAAAAAGGCATTAGTCACGGATACCACACCCACCGAGCCTCCAACTCCCTCCCCACCCTTCTCTCTCTCTCTCTCACACTCGTTCCCTTTCCTACCGGTGATTCAACTCATTCACCGCGCGCGGTACTTTCGCCGTAGCTATTTAATTAAAAAGTTAAATAAAAACATACATTCGCTCTCGGCACCCAATCGCACCGAAAAACGCAATGGATTTTCCTTCCCGCCTTTCCTTCCTATCCCTCTTCGCCTCTCGCCTCGATTGCGCTCATCCTTCTCCTTCCAAACAAATCTGTCCCCCCCCCCCTTTAACTGTGAAATGAAACAGATTTTTACGTGGTGGTGAGACTAAATTTTGTCGCGTTGCCCTTTTTAGTGGCCGGTGCGCAAAATTTTGTAACTGGTAAAGTAGAGCGCGGCAAAAAAAGCCGGCGATGGGACAGTGTAAAACAGTCCCACCTAATTAGAAGCAAGGATTAAGGACGGGAAGAGGGAGGAGGAAAGAGAGGTGGAAGACAAAAAAAAACAAGATTGTCAAAGTAAAAGTGAAAGAATGAGTTGTTTTCTGCCGTACGTTTACCAAGTGCCAAAAATTTGGGAAGAAAAATAATTCTTCGCACTGCCGGTCGCTCACAGGCTATGGGTGTAACTGTCGACAACATAATCGTAAAAACAAACTCACCTTTTCCCTTCCCGTCCCAGAGCAACGGAACAAAAAAGAGTTCTTCCCGGTGTTCGATTTCGTGCCACCGAGCTTGCCCGAACGCGCGCGAAAAAAGGGTCCGATCAACCGATGGCACCGATGGTTTACAGCGTATTGAAAACAATTTCAATTTGTAGCAAACCATTTGCGAGCGGATAATGCGACTGTGTGGTGTGGCCTTTTTTTTATTTTTTCGGATTTTTTTTCTTTTTTTCTCAAAGGAGAGAGAGAGAGAGAGAGGGCAGAGAGAGGGAAGAGATGTTACAAAGAGCCAAAACAGATGTGACAATGCCTCAAAAACGATATGCCATCAAAGGTGGTTTGCTTTAAACAGTAGCTTTCACTATGCGGGTTGCATACCTTTAGGCGCTTACAATTATTTAATTTCCGGTATTTATTTAGTTTAGTTTTCCTAGCTTGGTTGTCGCAGGTTTTGTTACAGCTTTTAAATCAGTTTCACTTCATTGCAATTTTTATTTCCTTTCAGCGCCGAAAGTTATGCAATGTGCATCAAACAAGCTGGCAATAAGAGCCGGGCCAGCTGGGCTCACTCACCATCCTAGCTGCGATAGTGGTACGATGAAAGTGAAACCATGCCTCTGCCTCTGTTATCCCCCCCCCCCGTTCCCTTTTGGTGTCTTCACACCACTTTCCTCCACGACAAAAAAAAACACACACACAGGGAGCTGCGCAGCGAGAGCGTGCGAGAGCCAGAAAGGGGTTGCCAATTTCACTTGCGGTAATAAAACTCGCATCAAATCAAGTCTAACGACCTGAATCCAGCGAACGATTTTCAGTCATCCTTTTAGGCGAAGGCCACCACCATTATCCTTCCCCCCACCTTCGCTTCACCCCCTGCCCTCCGCCCCTACACCCTTTCCCGTGTGGTAATGCTGGCTGTTGGGTGACCAGCCACCAATCCCGAAACGATATCCGATGACAACGACGAGCACGGCTACGACGCCAAACACAGGCGGTTGAAACCGTGCTCTCTCCTCCGGTTTTTTTTTTCCCTTCGTTCGCTTTGTCTTTCAGAGGTGGGTGACGGAGTGCCTTTGAAAGAAAGCGACAAAAGGGACAGATGCGGAGTGGAAAATGTGTGTGTGTGTGTGTGACACATCTTGCGGAGCGTTACGGGTGTCGGCGACTCGGTTTGTCGGAGGGTTTTTCTTTTATTGCTGGGAGGATTTTTTGATTCGCGTGAACTGACGACACACGGCACGGTCACCCCCGGTGGTAAGATGCTGTTGGCTTAAAAGGGTACGGGAGGGAGGTGAGAGCGATGAAAGTAGCAAAACACACACACACATCGGCAATGGCACGTTTCCTGCCGGCCTGCATTTTTCGGAAGATCAGTAGGTTACAGTAAGCGAACCCGGTGCGCTTTCCGGGGGAGCCTGAAATCAAATCAGTAAAACGGCTTTCATCCTTTCACGGGGCTATCGAATGGATGGTTAAGGAGGGAAGGGAAGGAGGGTAAGGGTTTGGTTGAAGAAGAAAAAAATGGAGCTAGACACCGTGGAGTCACACACGCGCGCGGGCAGGCCCTATTCCCTATAAGCGTGTTCGGCAGGGTTTCGACACGGCACGGGCGGCAGGAACACACAATTTGTGCGCGCGTTTATTGAAATTAATCCCCGACGGATTTGATGTGATATATTGTGCCGACCCGCACTTTGCGGCCCCAACGTCACGCCCCATCTATCCCTTCATGTTCTCGGTGCAGTTGCTGAGGAAGCGAGAAGATCACTTTCCACACGCTCGTGGCTAATCGTGAAGCGGAAACGGTGGGGACAGAGCAACTGTTTCGCTGACGGTGCAAAGCATTCCGCTAACGGTTCGCTTCAATTAAAATCATTTCAAGTGTGTGTGAGTGTGTGTTTTGTTTCAAAGCCGGGGGAAAGCGGGAACGAAGAAACGCTGCTACTGATAGGAGGTCGTTTGCGGCGGGATCACCTTACTTTACGTTCTTTTGATTACCAGTGACACATAAAATGTAAGGAATTAGGACATTCCTGGGCAGGGAGAAGATTTGGTTTGCTCAAAATGTCGGCCTTAGGGTTTGAATAAATAAAATACATTTATAGTATAGAGTATGAAAACATTACAATAACGGTAATATATTTGACCATAAAATGCTCCTATTAACATTGAAATTAATTTCATAACATTCGATTGATTCCGCCACCAAAATATGCAACCTACAGCCAAAAACGCCTAGAAGTATGCAATCAATAACTTTTTCAAATATTTTTTATTTCGATAGCATTCGATCTATAATAGTTCTTTTAACGTGTGAATATTAAACTCAATCGGAGTCATAGCTTATTAAGTTATTTTTATAATCAATAACAAATTCGCAATGCGAATTAATTCAATGATAATAAAAGTCACTCTCTTCTGGAAATTGCAATACCCGACAAAGTATGCAATCCGCATAGCAAATTGCAGTTATGCAAGAATTGTTTTATTTTTTGTATCATGGATGAAACGTTGAAAAGGCTGTAAAATTCTTAGTTTGAAATGTAGAGTCAGTTAAAAGTACGAGTGAAAGAGCGACTCTATCAAACATATTTGCAACAAGTTTAATTATCATGGGCACTTTACTCCAAGTAAACGCCCAAAAGTATGCAAACAAAACATTGTACAGCTTTTTTACATTCCTGATGTTCCCTCTTCTTTTCACTCTGTGATGCCCTCCCTGTAACGGAATCGAATAGAGTAAATAATTTAAAAAATAAACGTAACCCTCAATCAGGCACTCACACTTCGTAGCTTGTAAAATGTCACCAGTGAAAACATAAATTAAATGACGATCAAGCGAGCGAGGAAAAAAGTGGAAGATAATTAAATTACCGCAAAATAAAATGCGATCATTTGCATGCTCTTCCCGGCAGGTAATAAAATGCCAGGAACCCATAAAAGAAACAGCCGCGTACCTTCGCTCGGTGTACTCAATCAGCGCGATGATTCAGTTCGACCGTGTGCCGCCGTCGTTCTTCCTCCTCTGCAACGGAGCTGCATGTAATCTTGAACCCATTTCTCGAAAGGTATGGGGCAAAAGGATGGAAGACGGTGGCTGCTCGGGAAACGTCAAAAGAGGGAAGCAGTGCACACTTGCTAGGGTGCTTTGATTAAACGGCTCTTCAGGGACGGCGCGCGTCGTGTGCGTGTGTTTAAGGCGCACAAGTGGTTGTGAATGGTACGATTGCACCCCTTTATATCTTCCGCATCCCTCGCTGTAAGGTAGCACGGCGCGGATGTGCAGATAATGTGACATTAATATACACACACACACGCGCACGTACGTCCTGTTTGAAAAGGGGTGGGAAGGTACCGGGCAAAAACCACCTACGAGGGTGCGAAACGGGAATTTTCAGAATTGGAATTTTTCGAGCTGCGGTTACTACCACAAGAATATGACTCACGCCGAGCATGGGCGAAAGGACGAACCGGGGTGCACCAGGTGCACTCAAAGGCACCGATAGATTGACACGACCAGCTGAGTCTGCCCGGGCCCGGGTATTTGCGGCACTGCGACCGCATCACTGCTCGCACCCATATTGTAATTCGCCGTCACCACTGCTTCCTTGTGCGGCACCGTGCCTACCTTGCAGGCGCACGCCCCGCACGGTCTGGGCACTGGGCGACGGTCGATTTAATCAGGACGGTCTGAAATGAGCGCAGGTGCCCATCGGTAAAACCAATTTAAAGTTTTACATATTCTATTGGAAAGATTTGTTGCCGTGCGTGTGCCAAAAGGCTCGTGTGTATTTGTCCACACATACACGCAGCCCGTGACGCGTGAAGTTGCTGCTTCAACCGCTTGCTGCTGCTGCTGCTGGCAAAGCGGTAGGAGCGACAGTCGAAGGTAAATCCACCCCGAAGTCGTGGCGTGAGGCTCCCGGCGTGGGAAAGGGCAAAGAAAGCGAGGGTCATAAAACTCATTGTCCTCTTGGTGCCGAGCAGCGCTACCGTAACGGTACGGGACCAGGCACCGGCAGAACCCAAAATCACTTCACACTCGCTTGTCTGGCCACGTTCGCCGCCCTGGGTTCTGGGCCGGCTGTGTGTCTGCGCTGTGCCTGACGGTAGTTTTGAGCGGACCAGTAAACCGGTCTGGTAATCTGGGGAATCGGGTACTGCTGTAGAAAGCAATTTAAGGACCAATGAATAACTCGATGATTCGAAATTGAATTTTAAGTATCATTCCAATCGACAATTGGTTTCTGCCGTTCGGGTGTTCGTCCCCCGTTCGTCTCGCCCACTCGCAAGTGAGAAATGGCATCAATTACATCGAACAGGCAGCCAGGCTGTTCGCTTACTGTTAATTCGTTGCTCGGTGAAGGACGTGAAGGGAAGAAGAGAAAAAGAGTGAGAGAGCGAGAGGGTTATCCCTTTATTGCCGGCAGCACTTGCTTCCGATATCGAAACTTCTATGCCACCACAAACAGCGAACAAGTATAGGTACAGATTTTAAATCGAACTCTTCTTTTCTCATATGGCAACTGTTCTTTAAAAAAAATAACTCCACCACCTTAAAAAATCCGTCCACTCCTTTTACCACGGTATTTTCCCCTTCTTCCAACGCATGAAATGTTTGGTGGTCTGTTTTTTTTTCTCTCTCTCTTCTCGTCACCCAACATTTGCCACTCCATCAAAGCTTAATAATTTTTCGACAATGGGCCCACAGCAAGACGTCCCTCCCGCCGACTGAGGGTGGAAATAATTTATCTCGAATTTTATTCCTCGCCCGCTCTCCCTACCTTGCGATGTCCCGCCCGCCAGTCCACCCTTCGCTCGCCGTCTCATCAGTGCGGTGATGAATTATTTCCCTCCGGCGGCATTATACCCTCCGCCAGCCGGGTGCGAGCCGTAACCGGCGGGTGCCGGCGGGCACCATGCGCAAGGTGGAAATTAGATGTCACTTAGGTGTCATCCACCGATAATCCACACGTTAATGCACCCTCTCGCATCATTCCCGAGCATCCCGGAGTGAGCCGGTTAGCGGGTGGGTGGACGGATGGGACGGGAAGAAAACTCCTCATTACAACCTGCAGCAGTGTCTTGGGTGCAAACACGGGTTCATGGTATTTTTATTCGTTCTATTCAGCATGCCTGGTGATACTGCTTTCGCTTTTCGTATACTTTCCTGATTTTGCCACACAGCTTGTAAAGTGTTTACGTAAAACACATTAAGACGGTGTCGTAAAACACTCAGAACCTTGGAAATGGTTTCATGTAAATGGAACTCTAAAGCGCCTTAATCGATGCAACTTGCAAGACAGAGTTTTAAAATAAAAACTGTCCAAAAAAAGTGCCCAAAACATATCAACATTGTTTACTAGCGAGACAATTGTAAGACAGTGGAGAATATAAATCTATGCGACTTGTTTTTTTAAGCTAAACATGATAAGAATGGAAGCAATAGAAAAAAAAAATTTTGAAATTTGACATTTGAATATTTTTACCATTAGCTTTCCAATATTGAAAGGCTCGTCCCTATGCTTTTCTACATTGTTTTGTAACTTGTAGCGTTTGCTGAGTATTTTGCTTTCTACATGTTTTGAGTTAGTAAATAAGTGGAATATTTCACAACAAAAACACAAAAATGCTGAGAATTAGGAAGGTATGCATCGTTCATGACTAAAACCGGCAAAAGTAAAAACAAAAATATTCGAAAAATTTTAAGGCGCCTTAAAGTATGCAATTGAAGCTCTCCCATGATCATATTTTTTAAGCTCAAGTTGTACGTTCGAAACCGTCAGTTGGAATACAGTTAGTTGAAAGGTGGACATATAAAACATTAAATTTTTCCACTATCTGTTTCGTAAGCACATTTTTACAAAACGGATAAGCAAAGAGGTAAATTAGATAGTTTTAAATTATACTTCCGCTGACCCAGATAAAAAAGGCTAATCAAATTTTAAATTCCAAATTAGTACAGAAAAATCAAAATGCCAAATTGTTGATGTCTTAAAATCATTATAAAATAAACTCTTTATGGAATGCGTATCAAACCTGTGTTGAATATAAAGCACCTTAAACTATTCGATCTTTCGCAGGATCGAACAAGAACTTAACAGTTACAGCAACCTACGTCTGCGATGACAAAACGCCTAAATGTATGCAACGTGCACAACAAATTTGATAGGTTGTTCACATGATCATTCTCTAGCAACAAAGCGCCTAAATATATGCAATGTGTGGGTCGACTTTCTTTGGCAAATGGCGTACCACTGCAAAACATGCTTCAACCTCGTTCAAGCACAACAATAATTGCAAATTTGCACCGATGAGCTCAGCTTTATTTTTATTTCCACTCACTTTCCCTCTTCCCTTTCTCGACCCTTTCACGCGCACATTGTTGCTTGCCGTACTCCTGTACGCTTGTTCGCCTTCCTCAACCTGTCAGCGGCAAGGCAACTTCTTGTATGTGCCCATCCCCTTGCTCCCAGCCCGGAAGTAAGGATGAATGAAGTCAAATTAAGGTAAATCCGCACACGTACCACTTCCATTGCGGTGTGCGCCGGCAAAACAATGGCCTCGCCTCGAAAAAACCATCCTTCCTGCTTCCTGCGCGGGAGTAAATTACACGTTTGATTGATTAAAAGTACACACTTGCAGGCCCCTCCCGGCACCCCCCCCCCCACTTCCCGTTCCGGGGAAGTGAAACCGGTGAAGCAACAATCTCTTCACCTCCAACCGGGATGCTGACAGCTGTCACGAATCGGCCGTATCCTTCGTATGCTCTTCCGTTTCTCTGTGCGAGTGCAATTGATCAAATGTCTACACAATAAAAGGGCAGGGTGATGGAGGGGGAGAAGGGAGGTAACACAAACACAAAACCCCCCGGCCCTCCCCCGGCTAGTAGAAGGACCGGACCCGGTGAGTAGGTGCGTAAATTGCTCGAGGTGACAAAACAGTGTGTTTGAGGTGCGACTACCAGCGGCACTTTAAAAACGTCAAACACCGTGCGTCTGACGACTGAATAGGATGCTGCTGGTGCAGAACAGGAGGTTGAAGGGAAATGACAAAAAAAAATGTTCATGTCTCGACAAAACTTGGGAAGAAAAACAAGTGCAAAGCAGCAGTGATGCCCTTTCATCCATCCGGCTTCTTCAAGAGTCCGTACCGGCACCGACGGGCTCGCAGTCACGCAGCACTGGCAGCAAAAAGGGACGACGCCCACAACGCCCTGGAGCTGACATACACACACAGCGGTGCGTAAGTAATTACAAGACATCGCACAAAATTAACCGAATATTATTTCCCGACCGAGCGAAGTTTTTTTTTTTGCCTCGCTGTCACCGTCATCATCGCTCCTCAAGGATCTCTGTGCGTCGGCGACAAGGAGACTTCACCGACTCCGCTGCGCTCACTGCCGCCGCCGCCGCCGCCGACATGATGTGTCGCCGATGCCTAGTCGCTAGCGGCATCGTGTCAGTGGCAGCAATGGTGCGCCTTTTTTGCCGCATGTAAGCAAGATGGAACGCATCCACACAGCGTAGAGCAGAATAATTTCCGGCTTATTTAAAGTTTAGCGAACAACTTTTTCACTTTCCGGACCTGTTCCGTGCCCTTGCGGCCTTTTCCAATGCCTTTCCCCCCCTGCTTCTGCCGAACAACCGTCGTGCCGATGGATCGCTGCAGATGCAAAGAAGCGACGTGCTTTTTTTTTGTGCAGTTCACATTTCAGTACACTTTTTTATTACCATTCCCAGATTCCCAGATGTCCACACAGCGGGGAAATAATTTGATCACTTCCGCGCAGAAAAGATATTTCCAGGTTCCCGCAGACGAACACTTCCTCCTGCTCTCTCTCTCTCCCTCTCCCTTCCTTTCCTCTCCCCTTCCCTGCCAGCAAGAAAGCGTGACAAATTTCCCATCTTCACACGCGGTTTAATGGCGACATTAAAACCGTGCCACCTTACCGAACCCGGTACGCGGCACGCCGAACCGTGCGGCATCTGCTTTTCTTACCGGCCGCTCGCGCGAAAGTGCAAGCCGCAGACCCTACCGCGAGTAAATTTAGCATAATCGCATTCCCCGGGCACACGGCACGGTAAGCAAACTAATTCGTTAATTCGGTTAAGTGTGATTAACCGTTAGGGTGGCAGGGGAGAGGGGTGACGGGGGAGGAGGAAGGACGCCCTTGCGGTGTTTTATACCTTAATTGAATTAATCCCGAAACCTCTCGGCCCGGTTTCGTGATGAAAAAGACACGACAGCATAATTAACGGCACGTATGGGAGGGCGGGAGCGAAATGGGCATGGTGGGAATTTTTATTTGGAAATTTAAACCAATGCAAATGCCAGTCGCGACCTGCGAGAACTTCTGATACAATAAAGTATAAGTTTCTTATAACTTAATTTCATCAAATTTTTATCAAATTTAATGAATAAGGACAATCCGCACCACGCTGCGTGTGAAGAACGTTGCTTCTTCTGATAGTTCCTTCAGTAGATATTTGTGATTCATATTAAGATATCTTTAAGTCCATTTCGAATATAAATATTCAGCAATTGTACCGCGACTGAGTCTAAACAAATCCCGATTATGGAGCTGTTCCTTGTATCTGCAGAGATCCTAAAAAATATGTCGGAATCATAACCGTCTTGATGCTGATTCTGAGGCAGATCTCAGCTCACGAATCGTTCCCGAAGCTTCCACGCTCATATACCTGGGCCCTTGCCCGTATACGACTTGTTCAGGAACTAGATCCCTTCTAGTTCCTCTCTAGTTACACAGCAAGTAGCGCTCCTTTTAGCGATCCTGAAGTAAGGAGCGTATCCAAAACTAGATGCAGTTTATCCATGGTTTTAAATCGGATTGAGTAAAGATGCAGGTTACTGGGCCTGAGGTACTCAGATCATGATGATGATGAACTGGTCCTGGATCATAAAATCTTAAAAATAATCTCATTAAGTTAAGATCTCTTGCAGCTCTGAAACTATTACTACGTATATACTGTCCCTCAACCTACTGCAAACCGTTCTCCAATATTTTCCGATTCTCGAAGGGATGCCACACCTGATCCGGTTCTTTTGATTATTTCGAAAGTGACGGCCAGGCCGTATTGCTTAAAACTAAGTGTTTACAATTCAAAATTGAGGGTACACATAGCAGACGCTACAAACCATTTTGGCTGAGGGATATTTCCTTCTCGGACATCACATCTGTAGTGAGGTCTTCTTCTGTTCTGCGAGAAAGGTTATATCCTCCTTTGGATATTTAGACTCCTGTACAAAATCCCACATTCAGAGGCTTACTTTCTCTTTAGAAGGCTTCGACTAACTAGAGTCATATGTCTGTGTAGTGAGATCTCACTGCTCATGACCTAGCTCACCTAATTGTTGCGCCAAGAATCGCTACTCCCAACTCCGACTGTCGTGAAAAGTCAACCGATGAAGATACCACTGCCTATCTGGTCTTTACCGTTGTTAAGTGCAGTCTCTTGGATCCTTTGGAGTATCGTGGACCAGCTATGTCTATGATCCTGTCTGACCAAGACTCACACTAACATCTTGTCTGGAAAATATAAAGTAGTTCCGAATAAAGTTTTCAGTTTCCAGTGACGAATAGTCCTTTCCAGAACTAGGCACAACACGTAATGCCGTGCTATCAAACTCACTCAAAGTAAGATTTGTGTCTGTCTGAATCTGTTTCCTGTTTTCTACGCTCTGTGCAGACCACTTTGGCCCCATATTCCCATACGCTCCCCGCAAGGTTGTTCGGCCGTACTTACTCCCAGGTAGATGTAACGCGAACGCCCTCAAACTCATGCCGTTCCACGCTCCCCCTCGCTACGATGTACTGTAGAGTTGACACAAAACAGGTTAAAATTTTAATTAGATTCCACTACGTCACTGCTCCAGCGCTCTGCCACGCGGCAGGAAAAAGGGTCGTGTACGGTTTGCTGTGGGGGGGGAACGCCACTTTCCATTTGCGGTTAGTACTCTTCCACGCCCGCTCCGTATCACTCCTTGCGGTACAGACACACTGCCAGCGCGAAACAACGCCGAACTACCCGAAAGCCATTCGCACGCGTATAACAATGTTATTACCCGGTGCCTTGATACCTGATGCTCCACTGATAATATCCCGGCGCGCAGCTTCCACGTGACGGAGGCATCGGAGCTCCTCGAGGACAGAAAACAGGGGGCGGGGGGGAAGGGATGGAGGTTTTAAAAAACCACATAAAATGCTGTTACGAGCCGCGATGATGATGATAGGGCGTAAGGTTTTTGAATTACTTCCTGGCGCTGAACCGATTGGCAGGACGGGAAGCCGTGGCGGTGCTGTGTGTTTACGGTTTACGGACGTAGAAATGGTTGTTTGCTGTAAGTGTCTGGCCTCGTTTGTGGCTGCGGCGCGTGAGGTGAGTTCACTCATCGCTTAATTTCAATCGTGCAGTATAAACGGGCAACCGTCCCACAGTGAACTGATGTCTTACTTAGTGGCAGCACCGTCACCGCGTGGCAGGTTGTTCTCCCCTTTTTTTTCTGAGAAAGCGCACGATAAATGACTCTGATAACGATGGCTATCGGGGCCCAACCTGAAGCCAACCTGTGACGGTCCGGGTGCGTTGAGCGGTTGCCGTTTGCACCTCTCCCCCCCCCCCCCCCCCCCACTCCCCTTATCGTTTTCTTTCACTCGCTGTCGGTTAAGTTATAAGTACACTCCTGTGTCACGCTATCGAACGTTTAACGTTTCGTCATTAATTTCGATTTATTTTCTCGCCCCGTCATGCCACCCAGCCAACTCCCGCGCAGCCTTAATAGTCGATGAATAGTGAATCTTTATTTAATGCCTTGTGGCCCCGTGCCGCGTTACCTTGCAGCGTTACGGGTTTGCGTTAGCGTCACTAAGCGAACGAGAGCGAGAGACAGAAAGAGTGTGCGAGCAGTCACTGTGCACTGTGGCCATTCGCCAGGATAAAACTTTACAAATAAATATCTATGTAAAACCAATTTAAAATTCAACGTGTTCGGTTAGTTTAGTACAAATAGACTCTTTAAATAAATAAACTGTTAAATTATAAAATCGCGTATATAAACAATAATTATTTTCATTTTCCCAAAAATTTTCATGAGGCGCCTTTCACTGTTTTTGCCAAAAAACATCAACCGAACAATCTACGAATCTACGTACAAGATGGGTAAAGAAAGGCATCAGGTTTTTGATAACATCCATAATCTTTCTCATCCTGCAGTACGATCGTCGCGAAAATTAATTCCGTCTAGATTTTTCAGGCCTTCGATGAACGTGGATATCAGAAAATAGACACGTGCATGTATCGTATGCAGAAAATTGAAGTAGCAGACAATGGTACCTTTAGATTTTACAATCCGTTCCTGTCCATGTGTTGTGAATTCTACGCTGTGTGGGAACGTCATAAACCGTCTTCGTCTGGAGCCGAATTCTTAAATAGTATACGCCCTGTGCGCCTGGAGATATGTTTTATATATGACACGTTTCAAAGGGGCCACTGTAAGTCCTTTGAATTAATAAAAAGTAACAAAAATAACAAAAACATGAATGCTGCAGGGCCTTTTCCGCCCCCAGAAGAAATAATCACTTTTTAACAATCACAGACAGGGTCACAAAATGGCCTGAGTGTTAATCGGTCACTGACATCATCGCTGAATCAGCCTGGATATTTGTTAAATAGTGTATTTCAAGATTTGATTGGCTAGGGATAATCACTACTGACAGAGGTAGACAATTTGAAAGCTTTATAAAAATGTTTTTATTAGAGTAGAGTTAACAGGCTAAGAGCCAACAGGCTGGTACCTACTAAATCAAGCCAGCACACACAAAAATAAAGCATCGAAAGAGTTATTTTGTTTCATTCAGTAGTAACGCCATAGCTATATAAAAGTGATAAATGCTAGGGATTAATTGAGGCCTTGGTTTACAGGATATCTATGGGATTAGAATAGTTAGGTTTATAGGATAGGGTAAGGTAGAGAATGAAGTATACATATGACAAGCAAGTATGTAAGTATCATCAAAAAAACGCCATAATTAATTGCGTTCATACAAATGACATCTGTTCTTCATGCAAAAAACTATGAAATTATGTTTTATTTCAGTAGTAGTATAACTAGTTTACAGCATTTCATATAGATTCCTCTACTGACAGTTTTATCCCGGTAAATGTCCCAAAATGCCCACTGTGCACTGGACTGAAAGTACAGCTTCCTTCCCCTGCTGTACTCTCTCCCTCTCTCCCTTCCTCTCTCTCTCTCTCGTTCTCGCTCTCCCCACATCTTCTGCCCGTATTCAAACAACACACAAAAAGGTTTTGCTATTTACACCCGTGTCGCATCCTTCATCACTCGCATCCGTCGTACAGGCCTACAGTTTTATCGATTCGATTCTGCAATGGTATCCTCTCCCCCCCCCCCTGCCTCCCTTCCATCTCCTTTTCCATTCTCCTTTTATCGTCTCACTCCACCGTGCCCGGGACGCGACAGGATGGCGCCCCCGCACCGACCACGGTGCGTCTGTTTTCTCCCGTCCCTTGCTGCTGGAAAAAGGCTGAAACGCACGACGCTAACGCACATTTGCGAAGGTAGCTAATGTGTTTATAAATTATCGGCTACCCACTACTTATCGCAGATGACGTGGCACAAGTTGCGAGCCGTTGCGTGGTGTGGGTAGCCGTTTGACGTTTTAACGTTTGTTTTTTTCTTTGAAGCAGATGGAACGAGTGCGAGAGAGAGAGAGAGTCAGCGCGAGCTCACTGGATGCTGAAGCGGAGGGTCCGATTTTAGTGTCCGAGAGTTGCCGTGCCACACTGATGCGTCCTCTGCACCCAAAAAGTCATCACGCCTCTGTCTCTTGCTTGCTGGCTATGACTCGCTATTCGAACTTCAAGGCCGACACCCTACCGGCCCCGTGGTTGGGTGAAAGACTCGACCCAGAGCAGAAGGCGGCCAACAGCTTTAATGACTTTAACTAGAAGCGGACGCCGACTCGCCGATCAGGGCGAAGGACCGTTCCTCCACGGGGACTGGGAGGGTATGTTTTTACGCTCGACCGGCAAACGGATCGATTTCCGATTCCACGCCGAGTGTGCGAGCGTCCTGATTTTTCCCCACTCTTTAATGTATTATTTCACTTTCCTCCGACGACCCTATGGACGCCGAAGGCTCGGGAAGACGACAGGCGCACCCTTGAGTGTAATCGATTTGACGGGCTTTTGATCGAGTTTCTGGGTCTCCACTCCGGCAGCCATGCCTGGCAGTAGGTCAAATGGAAAGTTTTTGTCGACGGGCCAACTGGATGTCATGCTACGCCCCAAAGCCCGCCCAAGCTTCTACTGCTTGATGCTGCTCGTTGGGCGGACGTCTCCAAAGATTCAAGATATAACCAAAAAAAACAAGAATCTTGAATTTTAAGTACCGCTAACAAACTCTGTGTGTTTACATTGAAGTACACAGTTCTGCAAGAATATACGGATCGCTGAAGAAGTGACATCAGCAGCGTTCCCAAAAGTCCATCCAACGCTCTTAAAGCCGTTCGGCACTGGCACCGGCGATGGCATTAGTTTATTAATCGCCTTCGGAAAAAAGTTACAGACGTCCCGTCGGGCAAACGCTCAACCTCCTGACCTTACCGTGCAACGGGCGGGAAACGCTGTCAGCTGTCAGTACACCGATAATGGCGTGTAGGCGAGCACTGTTTAGGGATTTAAGCAATTCGATTGCCTCACCCATGCTCCGTGCTCTACGTGGCGGGGCCTTGGAGCACGGCGGGGCGGCATCCGGCGTACCTGCGCGAAGGGCACGAGGCGGAAGATTATTTTTCGTGAGCTTATTTTCAATTTCTGTTTACAGTCGGCATTAGCCATCGGGAGCACCTGCGCAAATTTCCAGCCATCCATTTATTTGCACCCGGGGCGGCACTGGACGGTCCCGCTCCGCCACATTGTTACCATCCCAAAGGGTGGGGGTTCGCAGCAAAATGAGCGTCCCGAGAACAACCGTAGGCACTTTGCAAACTTCCAGCTTCCCAGAACTTCCAGCATTGGCCTCTCCAATTGGCGTCCCTTTTATTGGATGGCGTTTGTTTTTTTTGTTTTCGTTCTCCCTTTTTGTGTACACCATTCAATTTCGCTTCATGCACCAGCTTTAAAATCCAGGTTCTCGTAGAAAAATCAATTGAGGATCTAACAAAAACCTTGAAGTCCGACGTCCGTAGCGTTGAGCGTCAGTGCGGAGCTGGTGCCATTTTTTTCGGTCCCATCTCTTCCTAAAATTCCACCGTTCTCGACACGTGCAATTTGTCTCCATGGTTGTTCTTTCTGGAAGTGATGGAAGGAACCGAGTACAATATGCATGCATCTGAAGGATGTGGGGATGTCACCTTCCTTGTGATGCTAGTGCACTGACTAGCATGACACGCTAGCTTCCGCTGCACTGGCAAAAGGTTGATTTAAACGCTTATTGCCTCCATCTGCTGCAGCCGGAAATGCTAATGATGATGTGCTCGTTTGGCATAAAATTGTCCCCGTTCCGGCGGGCTGAGAGGAAAACTCTCGTTAACGCCTTTTCGTTGCAGCGCCGCTCGGGTGTTCAGGTGTGCAGGCAGCGGGTCTGCCATATGCCCTTCCGGTACGGCGCATTCGCTTCCCTTCGCTGTGACGGGAATAAAATCCGCAAACCCCGGGGGGAACTGTAGTGGGTTCGTGCGCTCCGCCCGCCCTTTATGAGCGCTTTTCTGCTGACATCGACAAATCCATCATCCGGCGCGATGGGTTGCCTCGATGCTGCACACAAAACCGAGCATCCTTGCGTCGGTTGGAAGGGAAGGTAGCATAAAGGAGCAGGATTCACAGCTTGATAAATTGGAACATTGCATAATTTTGGGCTACTCTATTCAGGAGTTCTTGGGGACTCCTGGCCCTGCGTGTCATCAAGCCCGAGACTGCGCGAATGCTTGTCCGGGAACGTCGTGCCAAATCGGAGAAGCGCAATCGGGCACGCGGCTCGGGGAAGGTTTCAATAAGTTCCGCTGTATAATACCATATTGGAAAATCGGTGGAAATCTGCCTGCGTATGCTGCTTTCGCCGCGCGACTCGCCCCTGCCTGCCACGAACGTTCGGAAACATTCACGCAACACCTGCTCCACAGCAGATGGAGGGGGGGGGGGGAAGAGATGGAGTATGTGAGAGAGAGAGAGCGAGAGAATAAGCCGCACCGTAAACGGTTTGATTAATGCAGGGTAGTACTACCGTAACGGAACTTTTCCAATGAAATTCTCACCCGTTCTTCTTCCTCCGCCCACGACCGGTGCAAGAATGATCGATGTGCCTTTACAAATAACCTTTATGGAAACTGATTTCCAATTCTGTACAATCATTTAACTTGCCGCTGGCGGGCACGCACTCCCGACGTCAAATTGAGCGCGCTCTCGCTGCTGGGAGGGTGAGTCGTGAGCACTCCGTGGAGTGCGCTCCGGAGTGGCTTCAGGGCGTAAAGCTACCTCTGCTGAGGGGGCCGAGCTTCGGGGCAGGAATTAGCGTGCCTGCGTGACACTCCTCAGAGGGAGGTGGGGGAGAGGGGAGGGGGAGAGTTAGCAGTGAAGGGAGCGGGATTTCATCAATCAAACGGTGGTTAGCGTTGTCACAGGCACTCGATGTGAGGCCGCGTTGGGAGTAGAGGCCAACCTCTACCGAAGACTTCACGTCTCCAGGGCTCGTACAGTTGGAGTTGGTGCAAAAAAAAAACAAACTTTGTTCCTTCTTATCTCCCTAAACGAAGATGACCGTGAGCAGTGACGAGCCGAGTGGAGCGAAGTGGATTAATTTACGCTGATGGAGTGTGGCCTTATGGAGGATGTCACCGGCTCGGGGTTGAGTTTTAAAACTGACTGCAGGTCTCGCTGTAATTGAAGTGAAAGGTAAACTTTACCCCTTTTCGCTTAGCGACAAAGGCAAGTGCAAGTGGAAAAGTGCGGAAAAAGGGGAGGACACAAACAATGCAGAACTTACACCCCGTACGTAACACATCAAGCGCAGGCCCGTTGCTCGGTTGTTTCCTTTGTTTCGGTTCCGCTTGTTCATCCCCCCCCCCTCCCCCCCGCTCCACCTCGCTTTGACACAACAATAAGGAAATACGCGACCGAGCCTTCCTCCCACCATGCGAAATTCTTATATCAAACAATCTGACTGTTTCTATTTCTTTTCTTGCTTTGTCTTCGCTACATCCTCACATTTTGCCGTGACACATTTCCTTTGCGCCTTGCGTTTGAAATGTAACAGACTTTTCTTTCTTAGCCGTACGTTTCTTTTTTTTTGTGCTTTGTTGCTTTGTTTGCCGTTAGATAGCAAATGAGTTCCCATGTCGAAAGGTCACGGGTTGCTTTTGTGGCCATCGCAGGCCATCTCAGCTTTGGTACGGGAGCAAGGGGCAGTGTGGGAACATGCTGAGGATCTTGTTTTAAACTTTAAACCTTACAACGTTCGTTTTATAGCCTTACTAGATGGGGCTTAAATACTTTCATTTGATATTTTATCTGCCAAATCATGTGTGATGGAATCTTGGGTTGCTCAATTCCGATTCGCTGGCGAGTGGTTTTTGTCTTTCACCAAGGGTCTGCGCCATGGGGATGGGCTAGCCTATCTCTTCTTCAACCTGGTGCTAGAGGGGGCCATCCGCGACTCGGAGGTGGTCCTACTAACAGATACCGACTTACGTAGGGGTGACGTACGGATAGGTGAACGCACTTTCGAAGTCGTCCCTTATTTCACCTATCTCGGGTCAAAAGTCAGCACCGACAACAGCATAGAAGTCGAGCTGCGCGCAAGGATGCTGGCGGCCAGCCGGTCATTCTATAGCCTGAGGAAGCATTTCACCTCACAAAACCTGTCGCGACGGACGAAGTTGGGGCTACATCCAGTTCCTCACGTATTCCTCTGAAACATGGACTCTGTCCAAATCTGACGAAACCCTCTTAGCGGCGTTCGAGAGGAAGATGCTCAGAAGCATTGTTATCCCCATACGTAATGAGGGACAATCAAGGAGCCGATATAACGACGAGCTGTATGAGCTGTACAACGACCTTACTGTTGTGCAGCGGATTAAGCTCGCCCGGCTCCCGTAGGCTGGCCATGTTATACGCATGGATCCGGACGACCCAGCCTGTAAAGTCCTCTTAGGCTGTCCACATGGACAGAGGAGGCGTGGTAGGCCCAAGCTGAGGAGGGAGGATGGCGAAGAGGCGTCCGCAATCAAGACCGGCGAGATCGTGAGCGGTTTCTGAGTTTGTTGCAGCAGACCGAGACCGCGAAGCGATTGTAGCTCCCAATAAGTAAGTAAGTATGTAAACACTGCTAAAGTAGCTTCAATGAACCTACCTGGTTCGTCCCGTTCCTTTCCGTAATGAAACTGGTTCTGTTCCGATCCGAAAGAAAATGAAACTATCCCATCTCTATTAGGTGAAGAAACCCTGTAAAAAGTGATTGTAGTTTTGATAGAATATCAATAAATCCGATTTGTTTACCTGTTTAACAGAAGTACAACCTAGTCGTAGACAATGAAATAAAATAAAATTCACCCAATGTTCTCAGTGGCCTTAATGCTTCGCGGGCCCAATTTGCCCCATGTTACCATACATTTTTAACGTTGATTTTTGTACACACAGGAACTGTGCTTCAGTTACAAACTACCCACAAGGTAGCGGGACGAAATGAAACCATTGATAAATTTGTGGGTATTGGACGCCGGGATGCCGCTCGTGTCAGGGCTGCGAGACATTTGCGCGCCAATTTCGGTAAAACGTGCGATAATGCAATCTCTTTGATGTTTTCATGTCGACCCAGAGGAGAAAGGGAGGGGGGATGGATACAAAACGAAACGATACGGGCCCTTGTAGGCTGAAGGATTTGCTGTCCGTGGTATGAGTTTCTGTGGGCAGCGTGGCAATGACTTCCACACGAAGCCGCAACTCGGAGAAAGAGAAAGGTGTAAACGTGTACGTTTGATGTCCTTGCAAATGTGGGGATGTGATTGGAAACCCTTTTTTACCAACGCTACTAGTACATGTGGGTTTTTTACATATACAAAGCTAGTATTTCATTTTAGTGTTATTTTAGTGATTTTAGTTCTGCCAACCTTACCATTCGTTCTGCCAATACAGATACAGCCTAAAAGGTGAATTGTCTCTTTGAAAAAAAGGAGAAAATTATTCACTCTTGCTCGTCTCTTCACAACATCCATTTTACGATATTAATTCCTTAATTTGGTATCATTCTACTCAAAGCATATTAAATGTATCTTCTCCTTAGATTTTATCTAGTGCCATTGGATTAAATATAACTCTAAGGATTTTTTTAATTTTGCTTTTCCTCTTTTTAGAACCTTGCTCATACTTTATTCGTCTAAACCTTTTTCTTCTTCTTATCGGGCGCTACAACTGTTTTGCGGTCTTAGCCTGCTGCAGCAAACTCCCAAACCGCTCACGGTCTCGCGCCGTCGTCTGCCAATCCTTTATCACGGTCTTGATGGTGGACACCTCTTCGCCATCCTCCTACCTCAGCTTGGCCTAACACGCCTCCTTTGTCCTTGTGGACGGCCTAAGAGGGCCTTACGGGTTGGGTCGTCCGGGTCCATGCGTATAACAAGGCCATCCCACCGAAGCCGGGCAGGTTTAATCCGTTGCACAACAGTGAGGTCGTTGTACAGCTCGTACAGCTCGTCGTTGTATCGGCTCCTCCATTGTCCCTCCTCACGTATGGGGCCAACAATCCTCCTGAGCATCTTCCTCTCGAACACGGCTAAGAGGGTTTCGTCAGTTTTGGACAGCGTCCATGTCTCAGAGGCATACGTGAGTACTGGAACTAAATAGGTGCGATATAGCCCCAACTTCGTCCGTCACGACAGGTTTTGTGAGGTGAAATGCTTCCCCAAGCTATAGAATGGCCGGCTGGCCGCCAGCATCTGTGCACGCAGCTCAACTTCTATGCTGTTGTCGGTGCTGACTTTTGACACGAGATAGGTGAAGTTTGCGACGACTTCGAAAGTGCGTTCACCTATCCGTACGTCACCCTTACGTAAATCGGCATTTGTTAGTAGGGCCGCTGGTGGTGCCACCATCAGTTTGGTCTTTGCCTCGTTAAACTGCAATCCGACGTCTTCTGCCGCCTACTCGATCCTTTGGTAGGCTTCCGCCACATAGGAATGACCAATGATGTCTATGTCATCAGCGTATGCCAAGATCTGGGTTGACTTGTAGAAGAAGTCTCCACCTCCGAGTCATGGACGGTCCTCTCTAGCACCAGGCTGAAGAAGAGACAGGCAAGTTCATCCCTGGTGCAGACCCTTGGCGTAGGTTGAGTGTGGGTAAGTTCAGGTTCTCATATTTTTTGTCTGTTTCTATTCGTAGTCATTTGATACGTGGGGTAGATTGACTGGCCCCACGTCCACGCCCCCCAGTACCTATGTTCAGGTATCCCAGCTTCCTGGAATGCCCACCCCAAGAAGGAGTTCTTAGCCATGAGCCTTCATGCAGCCAAATGGCCGGAATTGGTCCCATGTTACCACCTTGCACGACGTGGACGTGTCGGAATAGGAGTTGAATGGAATCTTCAGCATGCTTCGGTTCCCATCCCGTTACAGCGTCTATACCCAACCAGCTTAATTAATTCACTCGGATTGCCTTATGCCTTATGCAATCCTAGTTCGGATCTCAAATTGACCAACCTTATGCAATCAGCGAACAACATCAGTCCGAGCCATCACAGTACTGAATGCTGACTACATGATCCTCTCCCCATCCTGTACTCATCTGATGGTGGAGGAGTACAAACATCGACCGAGTTTCTTGGAGACAGGTTATTTGTCTTTTAGGCCTGCTTGCTTGAGCAGGATTTTGGATTGAAGCTTAAACGATAATTCAAGAGAATTTCGATATACACGCAAACTTGCTACGCTACGCTAAAGTGTTCGGTCCCATACATATGCATATAGCATTTTCTTTTCAAACTAATACAAATCATTTGTTTAGCGACCGATACAAAACTAAGCGTTTTCAACCGTCATTTCAAACCCCTTGCGTTGAAGCCTGCTCGAAAGCTTTCTTGTTCGAGTACTTTTGTGCTTTCACAAACATGCACGCAACGTTGTACGATATAGTTCGCATCGCGTATGCAATTCCGTCCTACAGGTTCAATAGGTTCATACGAGTACGTACGTATGTAGTACGAGTTAATACATTTTGAGTTTTTTCTATCCTGTTAAACAGTTCTCGCATGAGTTTTCAGCTCACTGAGGCCCCCGATTTCTCACCGAAAACTGTTTGACTTCTCAATCCACGTACCGTAGCCTTTATCAACAGACCTTGCTCGTAATCGCTCCATGAGTAAAACTTAAAATTTAATCAGTGTGCACGTTTGGTCGTCGTGTTGTTGTGATTGACATTTCGCGTCAGTGCGTTTCCAGCAGAGACGTCATTGCTGTGTACGACGCTTAATTATATCGTACTTTGTGTACAGCCCTTGAACAAGTTAAGCGGTTGTTTACATGCACGGATATAAATTCACTTAATTTATTGAATTAACTCCCCTCTAGACAAAATCGTGTGCAAGCCCCTAATTTTGTGTCACTTGTGTTCAAGTTGTTCAAGAATCCCCTAAAATTTAGGGGATTCTCGAACAACTTGAGCACAAGTGACACAAAATTAGGGGCTTGCACACGATTTTGTCTAGGGGGTCGATGCGTATTTTTGACAACATTTTGTGTGAAACTCGAGAAAGACGACGTGAAAATACAACTCTTCGCTTACAACCGCGCATCTCGGGTAAACACTGTATATGACAGTCGTGCTTTGCGTAGCAGCACCCAATCAAAATAAAGCAGCGATTGGAAACGCATCAAACCAGAACAAAGCAAGAGGTCAACAAAGACCACATCCAACCCAGGGCAACCACTCCAAGATCTCCATTCCTGTGATTAGTGAAAACGTTGTTTTGCCGTTTTGTCATCCAATACAATGGGAAAAGTTTTCCTCGAACACATTAACGGTCAGAAGCTGTACAATTGCGCTGCCTGTGAAACGAATCTCACCAACAAGCGGGAGCTAATCAGCACCCGTTTCACTGGAGCTACTGGTAAGAAGGGCAGGGTACCTGATGGGACGTTTTCCACAAACACCAGAACCATTAACGAGCTGTTGTTTTCGTCTTTCTTCTGCTGCCCGTAGGACGTGCGTATCTGTTCAAGCGAGTGGTAAACCTGACGTACTCTCAGGTGCAGGACCGGATCATGCTTACTGGACGGCATATGGTCCGCGACGTGATGTGCAAGAACTGCAAGGCCAAGCTCGGCTGGATGTACGAGTTTGCGACGGAGGAAACGCAAAAGTACGTACCACGTTAACGCGGGGCGATAAAGCGATCAATGTTGACTGAGTTGCCTTTGTTTTTTTTTTTTGTACTTCGCCCAACAGGTACAAGGAGGGCCGTGTAATTCTCGAGCATGCACTGATAGCCGAATCGGAAGGTTTCCCGGACGCTTGCTGAACGAGAGAAGAGCGCTCGCGCACATGCCACAGAATGGAGACAACGGAAACAATTATAGTGACTTTGCTCCAAACGGAGTCTTTCGTCACTTTCGAAGTAAAAGCATGTACACTAAATGCTATGTAATTTAATATTTTTTTTACTATATAACCACGTATTTTCAAGTAATTAGTATTAATAAAACACGCGTTTCACTGTATTTCCCTTAGTTCGCGTCTTACACCAAACTCGCCCGATAATATTTCCCTCGCTCTCGGTGTGAAGAACGAACTCCACACCTTCTTTCGTAACCGGGTACCACCCGGAGCGAATACCAACAGAAATACCGTTCTCTACACTCTTAGTGTTGCCTATTGCACTCTAACAAGGGATTCATTTATTCAACCAAATAATTGTTTAAAAACGAAAGTGTTGAAAAGCGAAATGCATCATCCTGTCCTCTCTCGCCCCCGTTCCAGCCCGCTCCACAAATGGCGCCAAATGGGTTCGATGGGTGATGTAAGAACGATGCGACTCCTACCTATTTGCCACCGCCCAGCTTCTGGGCCGCCGCAATCGCATTCTCGTTCGCCAGCATCTGGAACTCCTGAAACCGCTGCGAAATGCGCTGGTTCATCTTGAGAAACTTTTCCATACAGTTGAGCGCACACTTGTCCTGCAGCGGGCAAAGGTAAACAAACAGCGTGAGCGTTGCGGAAATTCACGAAAAAACAACACCGGCCCCTAACCACCCGCCTCTTACCTCCTTGTCGCTTACCGTCCGTCCGGTAAACTCGGTCACGCAATCGACGAAGCACAGCTCCGAAAGTTTGTTGTAGGACAGCAGAAAGTCGGAAAACTGTGTACACCGGTAAGGGGAAGGGAGGGAAAGGAATGAGAACTGGTGCAAATTGTCTTAGACCTTTCCGTGGCCTGCACCCCAGATACTTACCGACTTTATTTGATCTTTGTCCAGCTGATCGATGGTTATTTGTTGTGCCGCCATGCTCCGCCTCCTATTACGGGGTTCGCTTTCTTCAGCACCGGAGGAAATTCGGGGGTGCAGGTGAGCGTGTATATGTAATCAATAGAGCTGCAGCGCATGAATGAGAAGAACCACACTCGCGCACACAAATTTTGACAGCAATAGCAGGCCTGTCAAATTGTGGGACGTGCACGTGGTGAACGGGTGGCGCCGGCAGCGGGAAGGTTTTTAAATCCCTCTTGCTAGGGAGGAAATTAAAAACAAAGCATATATTTTTAATGAAATTTCCACCAACCGAGAGTATGGCTTAGTAAAAGTTCAACTAAAGCCCCGCGTGTTTGATAGCGTTACATATTGTTTCTTTATTTTTCAAAATTCCGTTATACAATTTAACTGCTAAGTAAATTTTCGTAACAAAACATGAATCGTATTTGTTTGAATAATTTTCAACCGGTGCAACATGACTTACTACCTGAACGCTGAGGTTATATATTTTACTCATTTCAATCTTTTCTCACAATTTAACTGAACAGTTATGTCGATTAGAAAAAAATGAATCGTGAATTTGAATCGTTTTCCATGATGTAGAAATTAACATACAAAAACACAGATTTCAAATTCACAATGTAAGCTTATTTGTCTCCACTGGTCTAGACTAGACTGACTCGTGGCCAAGCTAGAGACGTTAACATACAATAAACGGTGGAACCTGGATATGAGCGTGACGTATATGAGAGAATCCTCGGTATGAAGACTGTGAAATGCTTATATGGCTAAACTCTATAAGAAAAAAAACGTTAAAGAATAGAAAATGAAAGAGAGAATTTTCTGGAGGAAATTTTAAACAAACAACTCGTTAAATCAACATTTCTTTAGTTCACTAGCAAAGATTGTTAAGCTGTGCATAAGTTATCAGTGAGAATGATGCTTGTTGCGCTCCCACATTCTCGCCAGTTAAATCGGTTTAAAAACATTAATGACACTAATCTTACTAGAGCTAAGGTTTCACTGTTTTTATTTCTCCCATCTACATCGAGTAAGTCTTTTGCACGCTTGTCGTGACCTTAATTGAGCGCCGTTGGCCTAGTAGTGGCAGTCCTCTTGACAACCGAACGTTTCACACAGCTTCTCAGCATGGTTTTCGACGTACTGGTCCGGTACTGTGTGCAGGTTGGAATCGTGGAACGATCGGTGCAGTACCAGTCCCACGTATCGTTCATCCATTGGATGCCGTAGCCGTTTAAAGTATTCTCTCTACTTACCTATCTTGGTTACCCAGTTGCACACCTAGCTACAGTGAAACAGAAACACACAAATACATACATTCTGTAATGCTTTTTGTAATACTTTTTTAATTAAATACTAGGCGCCCATTATTATCAACCGTCTGCGAGCTACTGAAACGCACCTATCAAACGGATCTACTAATATATATCTGTGTCCTACGGGGGTGCGAGAGAAAGAGAGAGGGGGGGGGGACAAAACGGGAGGAGCAGGACACGTAGACGATCATCAAAACTATCCATCTATAGAGTACGATGCACGGAAACAAAATACGGCTTAGTGTTTGTCTTTCTGTACTTCTGCTCAACTCTCTTGCCTCCGTATGCCTCCCAACTAAGGCCGGACACATGGTCCAAAGTCCTATTAGGACGCTACACCTCACCGTACGTAGGACTAAACACTTATCCAGTTATGGTTGCTGGTTTCAAACAAGCAGACGGACAAGTATATCCCTTCCCCGCTTCCCCTCCCCCTGTAACACTTTAAATCCCGTGTTAACACATATTAGGTTTGCCTTTTGTGGGTTCGGTATTTACGCACACGTGCGAAAAACTTAGCAAATAGAACGTAACGAATTTGTAACGCTTTAATCTGTCACTGCTCCTCCTCTCATGCTGTCCGCCCTCTGCGCCCTATCTCCCTTAAGTTAGGTGTGTCGGGTAGTGTGGGTGTGTGTGTGTGTGTGTGTGTGTGGGTTTGAGTCGTGTGTATGTGTGTGTTTACCTCTTCTCTTTTAGAATTATTTTTATATTTATATTATTTATATAACATATATTAAAAAAAAAACGTTACGAGACCTAGCATTCACTCGCTAAATGTACAATTATCGGATACACTTGTTCCATTTTCACACCCAACCTGCCTCTCATGTGGAAGGGCAGAACATGAGATTTGTTTGCTTCTGCACTTTTCTTTTAGTTTTTTTTTGTTTTATCAGCTGCTGCTGCTGCTGTATCGTACAGTCGTGTGATACAAACAAACATATATTTTATCATTGCTAACCCTAACGCGCCAGTTGCTCTTCAGCAACCTCTATCATCGGTCAGTCGGTCCACTATGTTACTTTACATTAATTTCCCTGCCCCTATCGCTTACACATTCTCGCATTAACTGGCGTTGTTACACAAACTCCGTTTCAAGGCTTACACAGATGGGAGTTGGAAACAAAACAAAAAAAAACACATATACACACACACACACGCACTGACAGACACTCGCACACGCACTTTTGTGATTGTATAATTTTGAGTAGTTTTTGTTTCTGTGTGTTTACTTGCCTCCAGTCTCCATCAGTTCTGTTCCGATCGCAACACATAACCATGGTTTATTTTACATTGCACTCGAGCGGACACAAACCAACCAATACGTCTTATAAGCCCTCTAGCACATCATGCTCTGCCCGCTCAGCCTTGCCGTTTACGCTACGCTAACGCCTAACCGCAGTGATCGTTCCGTACCGAGTATAACCTACTGAACCGTCCTTCCTTCCACATATATGTACACAGGTACGGTCCATCTGAAATCAACATATCATACACGGGCGGGCGCAACCCATTTGTCATCTTTTTTTTTTTTTACAATCCTCAGTTTCGCTCTTTTCCTACAGAGTCACAGATTTGCGAAAGTCTAGACGATAATAACATAACCAGCGGTAACACAACCAAACATTTCTGTTGATCCCGTTTCGGGGAGGACAAAACCATTAAAATTGTAGCCGACGCTGGCGGTGCTACACCATAAAACGAGCCTTCACAAAGAAACCTTAGACATTAGTTCGATAAATTAAAGATTATAATTGAATCGGCTAAAATTGAAGCGAATTAAGCACGCACGCGTGCTGCTTCTCAAATGTGTTTTTTGCATTCCGTTTCAGATTAAAAGTTTGTTTGTGACTAAACCCGAAAGGAGTAAAAATGAAATTCAATAAAGCTGGGAAATGATTAGAATCTTCCGCAGGCAAACCCTCGGCCACCCAGCACCGCAACCAAACAAAACTCGGGTGGCGGTACCGGGAGCGACTCCAAAACAAAAATGAGAAAGAGCTAAGCTAACACATACACGGTTGTGCGCGTGGTCAATTTAAAGGCCTAACACATTCCTAACTACTGACAGAAGGCGGCAGGAACGGTGGTATCGTTGCCCGCTGCACCGCTACTACTGCTGACGGTACGCACCGCGCTGGACGACTCGCAGCCGTCGAGCTGGCTGAGATAGTCGATCGCTTCCTTCGTTTGCCGCTTGTGTGCCGTACTCTCCGCGTCCGCCTGTACCGGAATGGACGGTAAATAAGTGTTAGGGTGTAATTAGTGATTGCAATGATTTTGCTTAACGCGTGCAGGTCGCTCGCTGCAACGCCGACTTACGTTGGTCGTGAGGTTCAGGAACTCGTAGTACCGGCTGAGTGCCGCCACCATGCGCTTGAAGTTGCCGTTCTTCAGGTGCGCCCGGGCGATCTGCTCCAGCCCGGGCTCCTCCAGCACCAGCTGACAGATGAGCATGCACGCGTGGCTGCCCATGTACGTGTGCTCCATATGATGTTCCGCCTTTTGAATCACTGTGGCGAGCCGGACGAGAGATGGAAAACAGGAGGAAAGGGTAAATAAAAGGTTTCGCTTTACAGCGGGTGGTTTTTCTTCGCTAACTTACACTTCGTTTCCGCATCCTCAGCGTCGACCGTACGTGCCGGGGTTTCCAGGATTGCGTTTGTTTTCTCTTCCGCGTGACTGTACAAAAAAAAAATTAAAAAGAGGAGAAAATTTTCATTGTAGTTAGTATAAAAAAATAAATAGGAAAGGCCTAGGCCCCTCATACGCTTTCTAGCAAGCAAGCGATGGAAGTCTGTAGCGTTAGGGGTTAGCACATTTCTGGTGGTACGGACATTGTACGCTTCCGGTAAACTTACCTAGCCATCTCCTCCTGCTGCTCGAAGTATTCGACCAGCGCCTTGAAACCGCCCCGGTTCGTCTCGCTGTCCATGTAGCGTAGCACCTGTTGCCGGTTGTGCTGGCTCGGCCGGGCCAGATGGAGCAGCAACGTCAGCGCCAGCAGATGCAAATCGAACACGCAGCGCTGCGGCACGTACTCGGCAATGCGGAGTAGCAGATGCATCGTAATGTTAATTACGTCCGGTTGCTTCCCGACCAGATGGGCACCGCGGGCTAAAAAGACGGAGAGAAGAGAAAGCAGAACCGATTATAACTAGCCTCAAGTACCGTATTTAACGGGACAGTCCCGCCTTTTTAAAAACCAATAGTTGATGTCCTGTCGTATTCGTAAACATTTTCAATGTGTCCCGCAAAAACAAAATTCTTCGGTAACTGGGTTTTGGACAAACTTCAGCTTTCATACGATTATGACAAGATTTCAGCAATTAGATTTCATGAAAATGAAAGAACAGGAATGAACAGGAAGAACAAATGAACAGGAATGTTTTTTGCAACGCAGTTTGCTAGCAAATCAACAGGTGCTTAAAACATGAAGCTAAAGTTCCTAGACTTAACATGTTTTTTTATATTTTGTGTGCCTTTCTGAAAAAAAACAGCTTCTGTTCAAAGATTAAATTGCAGCCATACGACCTTACCGTTACAACCGAATAAAAAAAGATGATTGTTTTGCATTGCATAAATAGTATGTGGACAAAAGATCGAGAAAAAAGCAAAAAGTCGTGCTTCAAAGTCAAAATAATGAAAGCAATGATTGTGCTTAAACAAAATTCCAACATTGAGTGTGAAAAGTTTTTTGGGAGAAAATGTTAAACCGTCCCTCTCTCTTGAGCAAGTTTTCTAAATACATTAATAACAAAGTTTTCGATAAATCAATTAAATAAGTAATGAAGTAAATTCGCCGTTCAGCCTATAACATGCAATATGACATTATTGAGATTGCTTTGGCACATTTGAAAATTGAAGAATAATGTAAATTGTATATTGTTGTCTACTTTTCGATGATTCCCGTTTTTCATCAATTCTGTCTGGTCAGCCTGATTCTGCAGACGGTGTATGAAAATCTCACCTTGCTCATCGAACGAGTGCGTCAGCGTGATGAGCATGTGCAGCATCGGCTGAAGCAGCTCGCGAAGCAGCACCCCGATGCTCTCCTTTGGCGTTGCGTCGTCCGTGGGGTACTGCGTCAGATCCCGGTCGACCTGCCGGTACAGCCGCACCAGCATCTGCACCAGCAGGCCGGCTCGGTGCTCGAGCAAAAACGTTTGGTTCTGGCTGTTAAACAGGCTGACGTTATTGAGCACGCGCAGGCAGCGCTCGATCTTGCGCAGCTTCGCCACGTCCTGCTCGGTCCAGTCAGCGGCTCGGTTCGGCACCTGCTCGTAGCACTCAGCCACTGTCTTGATCAGGTGCTCGATGCCGCCGAGATTGCGCAGCTCGTCCTTGAACCACTCGCCCGCCCGTTGGGACGTGAGCGATAGCAACGACTCCATTGCGAGCGAGCCGGCCGTCACGCGGTCCGTGTCGATGTGCTTGCCCTTCCCGGCGCCCTTGATCTCCTCGCACAGCTCCTTCACCCGCTGGCGGTTCTTCTGCAGCTGCTGGGCGGCAGAACCGTCGGCCGTCAGCCGGTGGTCGGTGTCGAGCAGGTTGAGCATCAGCGCGAGCGAGTCCCGGTCGAGGTCCATGTTCAGCTTGTCCTGCGAGAACACGTACATGATGGCGGCGGTACAGAGGCCCAGGCTCGGGTCCTGGTGGGCGTCCGACAGGGCGCGGAAGAAGCGTGTTACCACGCCGTGCGCTCGCACGTGCATCTTGAACGCCGGCTTCATGCACTTGGTCGCGAGCTGCAGCGCGGACAGGCAGCGCGTGGGGATCGGATTGTCCGGGTGCAGGGCGCTCAGTATGTAATCCACGTCGTCGTCCATCTCCTGGAACTCGCCAATCTCCTGCATCTGGTGCGAGTTCTTTACGTTCCGCACGATCGTGTAAAACGGTTTCGCTTGCCGATCGCACCGCATCTTGCCACCGTCCGTCCCACCGCTCCCGTCCATCTCAACGTCACCGAAGGCATCACCGCCCGCCGTCCCATCGTAGTACTCGTCCGCGCCCTGTGCTGCACGGAAATACGACGCCACGCTTCCACCGCCTCCTCCGGTGCCACCCATCCCGCCCGCACCCTGTCCGGATGAACTGCCACTGCCGGCCGCTCCACCCGCACTGCCTGCCGGTGCGAACGTTTTCATGCGTTTCGAGCGGGGTGGTATCGCTGCACACGGTTCACCGTCGAAAAATGCCCCATCAAAGTCAAGCTGGTGCGCACCGGACGCTCCACCGCCCGCGCCAACCCCACCCAGCCCTCCACTACCACTGCCAACGCCACCAACACCACCACCTTCATGTGGGCCATCGTCGTGGTCGTCCCCGAACGCACCGTCCGTCGCGTACGCATCATTCGCCAGCTCGCCAACGCCGGTCCCACCTGTAGCTGCCACACCGCCGCCACCTCCGCTAACCCCACCGGCTCCCGGGCCGGCCTCGTGGTCCCATTTGTGTTTGTACACGTGGCGCTTCTTCGTGTCGGTCGCACCGTCCGCGGTGCCGACCAGCGGCCGGCTTTTAAAGATGGTGCCCTTTTTCTGCAGCACCAGCCGCATCGGGGGCGGAGGGGCTGCCGTTGCGGGCGGTTCTTGCTGCCCGTAAGGTGTACCACCCGGCGGGGCGATCAAGGCGGATGTCGTGCTGCAGGACGTCACCTGCTGCTGCTGGTGCTGCTGCTGCTGCTCTGCCTCGCTCGGCACCTCGCCATTGTGGCGCTGGGTGTCGCTGCTACTCTCCACCCTGTTGTTCGCATCGTCTTCCGCACCGCCGGTGGTGGTAGACGCTTCTCCGAGATAGTCCGGCGGAACCATGTTCTTCTTCCGGCGGCTGTACTGTCGCGTTGCACTCGGTTTCGGGGCGGCGACTTGTTCCGCGGTGGACGCTTCCGTTTCCCGCCCAACAGACGATGCCGCATCCTGCTCCTGCTGTGTCCTTGGTTCCTCTTCCCGCGGTTGCTCCATGCCCCCGGTGGACGTTTGTTCCACCTGCTTGCGCGTCGTGCGCTTCTCGCTCACCGCGCTTCCTGCTGTTCCACGCACCACATTATTGTTGTTGTTGCTCACGGCTGCCGAACGATTGCGGCCAGTGCGACCACCGACGCGCAGCACCAGGGGCGGCTGTTTCGCTGGGGACGCTTCCGAATCTTGGTGCTGCTGTTCCGCCGCATCCACCACCGTTGGGTTAGCGCTGTGCTTCATCTTGTTGCGTGTCACCCGCGTGCCGGAAGTGACATTCTTCAGATTCAGCTTTAATACTTCCACCCGTTCTGTGCTGCTGGTGGTGGTGGTGTTGGTGCTGGTGGGCGGTTGCTGCAGCGATTCCCGCACACTCTCGGACGGTACCGATGGGGAGGAGGAGGAGGTGGCCGTGGTGCAGGTTACGATGGTGTTCGAGCGCTGCTGCTGCTGCTGCTCCTGCGTGTTTTCGCTCTCCGAGTACACGTCCGACGGTGGGGCGGCCGCCGTCGAGCTGTTCTGGGACAGCTCAAGATCACTGCCGCAATCGCTCGAACCCCGGCTGTGGATGATCTGGCAGTCCTCGCCCGGCGCCAGTCCGGCGTGCTTCGGCGTGTTGGCGTCCGACGACGCACTACCCAATATTGAGCTCTGCGAATCAAAATCGTCCCCACCGGATAGGGAGGAAAGCGTGCGGAACACTTCGTACGTGTCCGTGCCGGGCAGTGGGAAGCTCGAGCGTGGTACCGTGCCTAGGCCCGCCTTGGTACCACTGGTAGAGGACGATACGGACGCTACTGCCGCTGACTGCTGCGGCTGTTGCTGCTGCTGCTGCTGCTGCTGCTGCTGTTCCCCGTCCGACAGCTCCACCTTGCTGCGCTTGGATGACGATGACGGATGGGAGTTGGACGAGGACGAACGGGCCTTTTCCCTCTCGATCGCCCGCTTCTTGAAGTTGTATTTGCTGCTGCTCTTGGTGCTTTTGCCGCCGCTCACCACCGCACCGCTGCCGCTGCTACTGCTGCTTGGCGTGGTTGAACCGGCCGCAGCAACGGCCGTCCCACTAACACCACTTCCGGTCGTACTGCTGATCAGCGGCTTGCCGCCGAGTGATATCTTAATCTTGAGCTCGGTTTTCGGCGCGGCTGGCACCTCGCCCGGAGTGGAGGGTAGAGGCGCGACGTACGGAAATGGCTCGACCGGATGATTGTACTGCTGCTGCTGCTGGTGGTGCTGCTGCTGGTGGTGCTGCTGTTGCTGTTGCTGTTGCTGTTGCTGCTGCTGTTGCTGTTGCTGTTGCTGTTGCTGTTGCTGTTGCTGTTGCTGTTGCTGTTGCTGTTGCTGTTGCTGTTGCTG